>CM052798.1:148733721-148827488 GCA_028533885.1 Nasua narica | reverse complement strand
CTTGACTTATTTCACTCCGCATAATCTCTTCTAGTCCTGTCCATGTTGATACAAAAGTTGGATATTCATCCTTTCTGATGGAGGCATAATATTCCATTGTATAGATGTACCACATCTTCCTTATCCATTCATCTGTTGAAGGGCATTTTGGTTCTTTCCACAGTTTGGCTATTGTGGCCATTGCGGCTATGAACATTGGCGTACATGTGGCCCTTCTTTGTACTGCATCTGCTTCTTTGGGGTAAACACCGAGTAGTGCAATTGCAGGGTCATAGGGTAGCTGTATATTTAATTTCCTGAGGAATCTCCATACTGTTTTCCAATATAGCAACACCCACCACATCCCTCCCACCTGACTGACTTCGTCACTTTCCGGTGACCATAAATCTGTTCATCATTTCTATGATGTTGTCATTTCAAGAATGATCTATAAATGAAATCATAGAGAACATAACCTTTTGGCGTTGGCTTTTTTCATTGAGTATAATTCTCTGGAGATTCACCCAGGTAGCTATAAATACTTTATTGCTTTTTATTCCTAAGCGGTATTCCATGATATAAATGTATTAGAATTTGCTTAACTGTTTCTCCATTGAAGGGCATCTGGGTTGTTCCCAGTTTGGGGCTATTGTGAATGGAATTGATATAAACATTTGTGTGTAGAATTTTGAGTGAACATAAATCTTCTCTGGGATAAGTGCTGGAGTGTTATTGCTGTCATATGGTAGTTGCATGTTTGGTATTTCAGAAACTGTCAAATTATTTTCCAAAGGGGATGTATCATTTTACATTTTTGCCAGCAACATATAAATGATCAGTTTCTCCTCATCCTTTCCAGCATCTAGTGTTCTCACTATTTTTTATTTTAACCATTGTAATAAGTATGTAGTGATATATCATTGTTGTTTTAATTATCACTTCCCTAATGTGCCATGATGTCAAATGTCATTTCATGTGCTATATAACTATATAACATCTGTGTATTATCTTTAGTAAAATGTCTCTTATGTCTTTTGCTCATTTTCTAATTGGATTGTTTATTTACTGTTGAGTTTCTTCTTCCTTCCTTTCTTTTCTTTTCTTTTCTTTTCTTTTTTCTTTCCTTTCCTTTCCTTTTCTTTTTCTTTTTCTTTTTCTTTCACCTATGGATACTTAATTGTTCCAACACCTTTTGCTGAAAGTTTTTTCCTTAGTAAGTTGCTTTTATACCTTTGTCAAAAATCACTTGGGCATATTTTATATGGGCCTATTTCTGGCTTCTGTATTTTCTAATATAGGCCTTTTGTATGGGTCTATTTCTGATTTCTGTATCTGTTCCACTAATGTCTATATACGAGTGGTAATATCACAAGCTTGATTGTTCTACCTAATAATAGGTCTTGATATTGGGTAAATGGTTTCATCACACCATATTCTTATTTTTATTAACAATTCTAATTTCTCTGCTTTTCCATATAAATTTTACAATAATCTTGTCCATATCTACAATATGCTGGGATATTGGGTGAGGTTGTATTAAATCTATTTATCTTTTAGGGAGAATTACATCTTTACTGTGTTGTCTTCTAATGCATGAATATTATTGTATCTCTGTTTATTTAGCTCTTTCTTGGTTATTTCATTAGCATTTTATCATTTTTAGCATATAAATCCTGGACATACATACCTTGTTAGATTTATGACTAAGAATTTATTTTTTGAGTGATTATAAGTATTATTATATTTTTATTTTCAGTTTTCATGTTTTTATTGCTAGTATATAAAAATAAAATGAACGTTTTCATGTATATCTTATATCTTGCTACCTTGCTGAAATTACTTATTAGTTTATATGAGGTTTTTTGATAAATTTTTGGGGATTTTCTATGTAGATAATTATGCCATTTACATGTAGGGACAGGTTTATTTTTTTCTCTTCTGATTACCATGCATTTCTTTTCTTTTCTTGTCTTATATTGGTTAAAACTTACAGCAGTATGTAGAATAAAAGCAGTAAGAACAGACATTCTTAGCTTGTTCTTTATCTTAGGGGGAGAACATTCAGAACATTACTAGTAAGTATGATGTTAGCTATAATTTTTTTTGTAGATGCACATTATCAGATTGAGGAATTTCCACCAATCCTATTTTTCTGAGAGCTTTTGTCATGATCCAATGTTGATTTTTATCAAATGTGCGTTCTGCATCGATTGATATGATCGTATAATTTTTCTGTTTTAGTCAATATATATAGTGGATGGTATTGATTGATTTTCAAATATTGAAGCAGTCTTATATCTTGGAATAAACTCTAATTGGCCATTGTGTATGATTCTTTTTATATATTGCTAAATTCTATTTGCTGATATTTTGTTAAGAATTTTTTTATCTATTTTGATTAGTAATATTTTTATTATCTTTGGTTTTGTTATCAGGATGATATTAGCTTCACAAAATGAATTGGAAAGTGTTCTCTTCTACTTTCTAAAAGACATTTCATTGAATTTTAAGAATTCTGGAATATTTGGCATATATTTCAGTGAAAGCTTCTGGAATTTACTTCTTTTTCTCAATCTTTAAATTACGAATTTAATTTCCTTAGTAGATATAGAGCTTTTCAAATTAATTCATGTGGCTGAGTTATGGTCATTTGTATTTTTCAAGGAATTGGTTCATTTTATCTAAGTTGTCAAATATAGGTGCGTAGAATTTGTAGTATTCCCTTATTATCTTTTTGATTTATGCAGGTTTTGCAATTAGTTCCCTTTTTTCATTCCTGAGATTGCTAATTTTTGTTTTCTTTATCTGTCATCACTCCCAGGGAGGTTGGAAGTCCAAACTCCCTACCTGGTTTCTACTGACACTTTGGTAGGGATCGGATGCGGATGAAATCCTTGGCCCCCTATTCTGCTGTCTTTCATACCACCCTGGCAAGATGGTGGTTGTGAGGGGTGGTGTGCATATTACAGCCAGATGAGGGTAGAGGGCTTCCTGCTTGACTTTTGTTGCCATGGGTGGAGGTGGGACCACTTTTTTTCTTTTTTGGAGGAGTTTGGGTGGAATAGAATGGTTATTTTGTTTTTAAGATTTTATTTGTTAGAGAGAGAGCGTGAGCGAGTGGGAGAGAGAACATGAGCTGGAGGGGGGGGGCGGAGAGAGAAGAAGCAGACTCCTAGCTGACCAAGGGACCTGATGTGGGACTCAGTCTTGGGACTCCAGGATCCTGACCTGAGCTGAAGGCAGATGCTTAACTGATTGAGCCACCCAGGTGCTCCAGAATAGATGGTTATTGTCTAAAAGTTTTCTCTTTTACTGGAATGCTTCTTTATCTAGAGGGAACAAGTTTTTGATGTTCTCATTTTCTTTCTGAACCTGTTGGTATTTCTACACTGAAATCTTCTTTAGCTCTAAGTGTGGGGTATATGAGGAAAAATAAAAGCCCGAGGAATTCACCATTTTGTCCTTCCTTGTGTTCTGAGTTCCCTGGCTGATCTGCTTTATTCCTTTTGCCTTACAGAGTCTTTCATGTTTGTCTTATACATAATGCCCAGGGTTTATTTATTTATTTATTTATTTGCTTAAAGATGGGACTGGGGAGAGATACAAACTACTAGAGACTCTTAATTCTCAGGAAACAAACTGAGGGTTGCTGGAGGGGGCGGTTGGAAGGGATAGGGTGGCTAGGTGATGGATATTGGGGAAGGTATGTGCTATGGTGAGTGCTGTGAGTTGTGTAAGACTGACGATTCACAGACCTGTACCCCTGAAACAAATAATATATTATATGCTAATTAAAAAAATTTATTTGTTTATTTGAGAGAGTGAGGGGAGGGGCAGAGGAAGAGAATCTTCAAGCAGACTCTCCACTGACCACAGAACCTGATATGGGGCTAGATTTCTCAATCCATGAGATCATAACCTGAGCTTAAACCAAGAGTCCGATGCTTAACCGAATGAGGCATGCAGGTGCCCCATGCTCATGGCTTTTAACTCTCCTTAAGGGAAAGAGAGAGAGTAGGGAAAACTATATCCATCTTCTTAGAAACTGAAGTTAAACAGTAATTTTTATCATTTTTATTTTAACCTGCAGCACCTATATTTGGGGTATTTAATGAAGGTTGAAAAAGAAAGTGATGGAGAAATTATTTTAAACTGTAAAGCAGAAAATAAATGTAACATTATTCTTTTTCCATCATTTTTTTAATAATATGGAAACTAGGAAAACTTCTACTTCCTACTAATGATAGTGGCTTTAGATTGTTTTTGTTGTGTTTTCTCATTTGACTTTATTGGAGTTAATGCTTGTGAAGTGGAATAGTCATGGTAGGGTAGCACAAAAGGAAACAAATTCCATTAGCATAGATGAGCTAATACCACAAAGACCAATATTCACTTCAATTTGCTTGGTAAACAGGAAGTACATGGAAAATATGTCTAAGTGAGCACTGTTTCTTTTGAATTAAGGCAAGCAGAGTGTTGTTTTTGTATTAATGTAGATACACTCCCTGTTTCATCAGCACGTCTGTCAGAGACTGGGTTATTGTGAGGAAAGGGTGTCACTGAGGGGTGAACAGTCGCGTGACCTAGGAGCTAATTTAACTTGTCAAAATGTCACATAGCTGAGACATCTACTGAGAATTGCTACTCCTTTCAGAAAAGAAACAGAGCAGGTTTAATTTTGTGGAGTAATTAATACTTACCTGAATGGTTGTCTGTAAAGCATATTTTGGTAAGTTGAATTTTTCTGTTTGGTTCCATTATATATTTATATATAATATAAATCCTCAGAGATAAATCTTTAGCAAATATCGTAGTGATGTGTCATAGTCTAAAACTTTGCTTGCAGAGAAGCCTCCTCTGACCATACATTGCATATCCCTCTCTTATAACATTCATCCCATAGAATCCAAAGAAATACCTATTCTACAGCCTTGTTTCTCTTCCACATTAAATATGCCCTTTGAAAATCTGAGCATTCATTTTGATGAAACCAATTTTCTTTTTGTAGAGCTTTCTTGACAGGAGCATATCCTTGAATTGAAGTATTTGAAGTGCTGTAAAATGATTTTATGCTGTCATATATTTTGGTTCAGTATAGGTGAATCTATATATATATATTTTTCTGGTTTTTGGTTGTTCACAGAACCACTCAAGACATGTATTTTCCTTCAATTCTTTCTTGTCTTTTATTGTCCATGTCTTCTACCTTCTTCCTGTTTGGTGAGTTAGTTGGCATTGTTTTAAAATTTTTTATTTTTAATTAATTTGTTTTTATTTATTATTATTATTATTTTTTTAGTTGGCATCTTTTCTAGAAAATTCACAATCCTGTTCCCTTTGATGTACCCTGAATTTCACCATTTACAAATGGGCTTTCACAGTAAGAAAGGTGTTACAGGTTTATTGATTATCACCCTACTTGTAGGTGCAGTCTTGGATCCTCTTCTTGGCTTCAATAAAACTGGCTAAATGGTTATGATTCAGAACATTGGACAGTCATAAATCACTAGCATGAAGTAAATGCAGACAGTTTCTGAAGTTAATGCTTCAGCTTATGTGAATCAATACATTGTCTAACTGGCCAACTATTATTATTCTCCCTGCATAAAATTGTTTTCACACTTTGTTCATCTAGCCTCCATATAGAAGTCATTACCTAGGTTGGGTCACTTTTCTTATATGTGCTCATAGCATTTATTATTTCAGTTATTCAATAAATAAATATCTATTGTGAACCTTTTATGTAGTAGGAATGATTCTAAGCTTTGTATATTCCAGCCCCTTCATGTTCTTCTTTAAAAAAAAAAAAGATTTATTTATTTATTTGAGAGAGAGAGAGAGTGAACAGGGAGGGACAAGAAGGGGAAAGAATCTCAAGCAGACTCCCTACTGAGTGTGGAGCCCAATGCAGGACTCAATCCCACCCCTCTGAGATCGTGACCTGAGCCAAAATCAGGTCAGATGTTTAACCGACTGAGCCACCCAGGTGCCCTTCATGTCTCTCTTTTAATAATTATTCAAAATCTTATTCACTTGACATCTATTGCCCACCTACTATTTGGTGGGATTTGTGCTCTGCACATTCCCCTGCATTGTGGACAGTTTTGCTTTTAGTTGCTTCTTTGTATAGATTTTGAAGTTCTGACCAGACTTTAATTCCTAGAAGGCAGAAATGGTGTTTTATTCACTTATGTTTATGTTGTATATTTGGTAGTGCCTGGTTCATAGTAGGTGCTCAAATTTTTTTGATGGATGAAAAGACAGGCAGAACTGCTTTTGGTAGTAGAGAAAGGTCTGTGTTATTGCATGTGAAAGGTTGTTTCTGCCTGTGGTGTCTGTGACACATCAATTCTATCACAAGCAGTTCCAGCCAAATTGACTCTCCTTAGGCATAGAGATGTTTTCCCTCAATTGGATTATGTGCCATTTACCATATACTACTTGATGCCAAAGTATGCTCCCCAGATGAGCATGACATTTTATTTGCATGCACATAAGCAAGTTCATAGTGTTTAATTTGAAATTAAGAATGTATTTGTTTGTATTTATTTAGATTTATTTAAAAGCTTTTTTTGGGGGTGGGGGATGGGCATATGGGGGTGATCTAGGATATGGAAGCCTGAAAAAGCTGATAAAAGCTGGCTCTCCCTTGCAGAAGGCCTTTTGGACGAAAAAAAATGTGACCTTTAATAACCTTCAGTCCTCTTTTGTTCTTGTTCCAGAATGTTCTATGAGTAGAAACTCCTAGACCTCTTCGGGTTTTATTTTATTTTATTTTATTTTATTTTATTTTATTTTTTTATTTCCTGTTGATTTTATAGACCGATTATATATGCCTTTGGTGTTTGAGGCAAGTCTTCTGGTGTTTAGGTAGAGTAGTTTGAAGGGAGCTGGCTGGTGGTTGGGAGGATATATTTGAGAGGAGTTTCCAAGGACTAACATGTCCATATTTCTAACAGTTGAGGATTAACTATCACTCCTTCAGGTCAACTTCAGTAATTATCAGTCAGTCCATCAAGGTAGCTTCATTCTGCCTCAAGGGAATGGGCTAACTTTTTTTCCCCCCTGATTTTCTTAAAAATGTCATAAAGGTTATGGGTGTTGCAAGAGGTTCAGTTTTGCTTTGATGTAAAGTTGCCTGCATCCAGAGTGAGGCAGCCCACTCTTAGTTGTTGTGTTATAGGTATTCTCTTTGTTGGTAGAAGATTTAGGAAGAAAAAGAAAACAAGAAGAAATAAATTGGTTTCTAATATCCAACAATGTTGCATGGTGTCTCTCTTTAATGGATGAGTGTATATGTTGTAGGTTTCTTATGTGGCATAGGTAATGCCTATATAGGTAATGCCTACTTGCGTGGCATAGGTAATGAAATAGGAAACCCAAAGCAGACACTGAGGGAAGGAAATGGTTAGTTTTTCACAGTCCCAAACACCACCCCACTATTGCCTTCATTTCAAGGCAGTCAACAAAGAACTCAGCCTCCTTCTCCTTCAGGAGATCTATTTATTTTGCAATTAACCAGGAGGAAGGGAATTTTTCTGAAAAAATTTTTTTTGATGAAAGACTTCTAATTTAAATGAATTTAAATTAGATTTAGGATTAAGAGTATTATAAAGAAATCTCATAGGTTTTCCTTATATAAAGTTTGTAATGGTTTAAACTTACACAAAGGTTAACCTATACCCCTGTAGGTTTGTGCTTTTTCCTTTTTTATACCAACTTCATTACCACACAGGAATACCTGAATTCAACCATAATATTGGGGGTGAAAACAGACATATATTCACATACAAACATGGACTCTTGAGAATATTTTTCTTCTTTTATTACTATAAAAAGTTATTTATAACTAAACCAAGGAAAACCTCAAGTCACTGGTGTGGTGAGATTTATTATTACTATCTGAAGTCAAGGAGGTTGGATATGTTCTATTTGTTTCCAAGGTTCATCAAAATCACAGTGGTTTGGAAATCACCTTAAACTTGACTCTTTTCTTTTTTTCCACTTAAACCTGCATCTTATATTCACTTTTATCCATAAGCATTAGGGTAATTTCAGTAGAGCTCTTGGTTTATAATTTTGTAGCCTACTTTAATGCTGTGAGATTGGCTTACATAACTCGGTATGTGGTGCTATCACAGTTTAATTAAACTGTCCCCACTCTGTATTGACATATGTATGTTTTATATACAGTGCTTGTCCCTCAGCAAATATGAAGAAAGTTGGTTAATCACATTTACCATTAGAAGACAATAATTATAATACCTTGCTTTTGTATAGTACTCTAGTTTGCAAGGCACTTTCACATGATTAAATCATTTGATCCTTAAAACAGTCTTTTGAAGTCAGCAAGGAGGATATTATTATTTGTATATTAGAGAGGAAACAGTCTCAGGGGTTAAGTGGCTTGTCTGTAGTGATTAGTAAGAGGAAGAAGCAGGATGGGAGAGCATGAGGTCATGGCCCATAGCTATCCACTCACCACAGTGCCCCTCAACTCTATTTTTGACCAGAACCCAAGGAATAAGGTTTTCTCTTAATGGACTAAAACAAGGGTTTTTTTATTGCATAGTGCCAAAGACAAAGTATGTACTCTTGAAACTCCCTCAAAAATACTTATATACCAATAAAACAGTAAGTTGCTGTGAATGGGTATTTACAAGTTTAAGGGCGTGACTTTAGGGAGTATTAATGAGGAGAGTTTACTGTAGAAGAAAAGTTTGAAAATTATTGCTTGTGTGCGTTGTTGTTTGAGTCCTCTGAGAAGCAGACACCAAGACACGATTAGACAGACAAGGGATTGATTGGAGAAAAGGCTGCAAGGGGAAAAGGGCAGGCAGGGAGCTGTAAGAGGTGGGAGGACCTTCAGGGCACCATGTAGATCTGACTCCTGGGAAGGAAAGAGGGAAGAAAGGTAGGAAGGTAGGCAGGAAGAGTCTGAGACTGGAGTTCAGTTATAAGAAAGTTTGCATTCAGGATGTTGGGAAGCCCTGGAGCCAGAATCTTCCATAGAGGGGTCCTCTATCTCACAGGATGGGGTCTGTTAGTGAACCAAAGGGCTTAGTCCCTGGCTGGGAGTAGCCTGCGGGAACCGTGGTTTCAGCATGAATGTGGTGGTGGATTCAGAGCATAGCAGCTGGGACAAGTCAGCCAATTACATTCCCTTCAGCAAGAAATCTGAGTGGCATGCTTTCCTGGACACCACATATTTACCATGGTACGACATTGATTTTTTCACCTCCTCAAGAGTAAGGAATAAATAAAAACAACAGCAAATATGAGCAAAACACTGGAACACCAGAAATAAAATTAAAAGCTTAGGTATCACATTAACAAATGACCTCCAATATAAAGGATGTGCTAGCATTCTGGAAGACTTAAGATTTTGGTTTTTCAAAAGTTTTATTTGCAATCCTTTCCGTAACTAAACTGTGTGTTCTGTGATGGCTGGATTGGTAAACTATTATTGTATTCCTAACACAAACAGAGTGCCTAGTCCATAGTAAATGGTTAGTAAATTACTGTTGAACAAATGGGTGACCAAAGTTTAAAAAAAAAAAAAAGGACATACTATTTCTGAATGTTTTTCATTTCTTCAGTATTTGAATGACTTCCAAGGGTCTTTATTAAGCTTATTAACCACAGACTGTAAGTTTCTGGAGTCAGGGAGACACTTGAGACTCTAAAAAAATCATAAAACCCACCTTTTCTGGTCTAATGACCTTGCATCTGAGGAGTTGGGTAGCTGACTTGGCTTTCTGCATTCCTTCTCTCTGCATACTAGTCTGCAGATGGTCTTGCTTTTTCTTAGCATTCTTGTTTTGGTAGTCAAGAGGCATTAGGGATGGGGAAGAGAAGAAGATGGAAACTATGGGTACATAGGTGAGGCTATTCCACATTTGTAGAATCAGTAGAAATTCAGTACTTAAATAATTTGTTCATGAGTTTCAGGTTATGTTAAGGTTTATTTGTATGGCATTCCACTGCTGTGTTTCTGTCATTAAGGCCTCTAATTCCCCAAGCTCTTTGGACACCTTTGATTTTTCCTTTCTCTCATATCCAACTAGTCAGGAAGTACTGCAAATTCTTCTGCCACATTACCTAGTAAGATCCTTCATTTCATTTTAGGAAGCATTACTTAAGTGCTCTCAACTACCATGAATATCCCTGATGGGTTTGCTCACCTCCAAGAGCTCTTAGCCTTGTGAATTTAAGAAGTATCATGTGCTCTTGGGCTTCTGTCTCAGATCTGCCTCTACCTGGCAGTGAACTGTAATGATAATCATTGACCCTCTTTCAGCCTCAGTCATCCCATTGGTGAATGGAAATAATAGGGACTACTCCAGGGGCTGAGGTGGACTTGAAGTAAGATGATACAGGGAAAGCACCTACTACCACACCTACAGCTTGGTGGTTTCTCCCTGTCACCAGGGAGCCTAGGGAGCATCCCTGACACACTGTCTGGCTAATCTTCAACAAAGATTATTTCACTCCAATCTTCAAATTAACTGTCTAGACTGGCTGCTCTTTCTTCAAACATCTCCAGTTGTGTGAGGTCAGGAAACCACAGAACAAATTTCAGCTTTATCAGTCTGCTAATTAGTGTCATCTATAGGCTACTCTTTCCCTAACTGCTAATAGTACCCTCTGTTATTTTCTTTAGAAAAATCTCCTGTTCCAGTTGAGCTGGTTTACTCATTTTCCCTCTTATGCCACCTATGGACACACCTCTGAAACTTAGTCATACCTTTGAAGGTACCTTTGAAGAACTGAAGTTCCTCTTTCTTCAAACATCCCAACTCACCACCCATAATGATCCTAGTTCTATCCCTTACTGTGTGCCCCAGGAGACTGACCTCTTTGGGCCTCTCTTTCCTTATCTACAAAATGATGGTGAATAATACCTACCTCACAACATTTCAGAGAGGATTATGTGAGATAAGAAATGTAAAGCACATAGGGAAGTACCTAGTATATAGCAGGGTCTTGCTAAATATTAACTACTGTTACTGGGCCCGATTTGCTTCTGAATTCTTCTGTCCTTACAGTGACCACCTGTGGCTCCAAACCCAAACCCTGTGGTTACTCAATATGTTCACATGTATTTTCTCTATTTTCTTGGACTAAAAGGACAACTTTTAATATGAGTCCTAAATAATGTTAAAATTAGGTCCCATATCTATTTGGGAATTAGTATAGTTTTAAAAACATCTTTGTCATCCTTTTTGGGAAAATTTTCAGGCTTTCCAAATGTGTTTTTTAAGATTTTATTTTTAAGTAATCTTCACACCCAATGTGGGGCTCGAACTCACAACCCCGAGATTAAGAATCACATGCTCCGCCAAAAGAGCCAGCCAGGTGCCCCATCCAAATGAATTTTTTAATGTGTGAGGAAAGAGATAGTGGTTTTGTTCATGTCAAAGACAGAGCTTTTTGTTGTTTAAAGTATACATACTGTAAAAGTCACCCTTTTTGGCATGTTGTTTTATGAGTTTTGGACAAATATATGGCATGTGATCACCCCCACATCAAGAAATAGAGTGCTTCCATCCCCTCTCCCCACCATTCTTCCGTGGTTCTTTATAGTCAGCCCCTCCTCCAACCCCCAGCCTCTGGCCTCTAGTAATTATCGATCCATTCTTTGTCCCTTTCCTTTTGCTCTTTCCAAAGTGTTGTATAAATAGGATCATTTGGCATATAGCCTTTTGAGTCTGGCTTCTTTCACCTAGCATAATGGATTTGGGATTTATCTATGTTGTTGCATGTATTGCTAGTTTGTTCCTTTTGATTGGTCTGTAGTATTCCATTGTGTGGATGTGTGTAGCATGGTTTGCTTATTCATTTTCCAACTGAAGGACATTTTGGTTGTCTCTAGTTTTTGGAAATTGTGAATAAAGCTCCTATAAACACTTGTGTACAGATTTGTGTATGATTGCAAGTTTTTATTTCACTTGTGTAATTAACTAAGAATGGTATATCTGATTCATATGATAAGTATATGTTTAACTGTATGAGAAATCGCTACACCATTTTTCACAGTGGCTTTACCATTTTCCTTCTTACCAGCAGGATATGAGGGTTTAGTTACTACACATCCTCACCAACGCTTGGTATGGAGAGGAGAGAATACTTTACACATAATAAGCGCTGAATGTTTTTAAAGTAATTTTAATCAGTGGTGCTTATACTAATTCCATTGCTCTTGCTCTTCCACTATCTCAACAACTTCTCTTATGAGTTAACTAACTTCTGAGTCTGACTCAATTTCTCTCTGGAAGCCAGAGCACCTTTTCATTAAAAACAAAATATTGGGTTTGGCAGTTGAAGAGGCCGCACAGGTCTTATGCTTCACTAAAACAAAACTCAAAAACCAAATACAATAGGCAGGGGATGGGGATTAATAATTTAGGATCTTCAATTTCTAGGGAGTAAAGAAATCTGTATTAGTTCAGTTGAAATGGGACCCTGCTTTAGCTAACACTCCCTCTAGCCATACATTTCTCTGGTTACCTGATTAGAACATTCAGTGTTTTCTGTGAGTGTGTGTGTAGGTTCGTCCGTCCTTCCTTCCTTCCTTCCTTCCTTCCTTCCTTCCTTCCTTCCTTCCTTCCTTCCTTCCTCTCTTTCTCTCTCTCTTTCTTTCTTTTTTCTGAAGCCAACTAACTGCAGTGAGGGGGAGAGTCGGCAGAGATAAGTAATGAGGCACTAACTAGGTGCTAACAAAGGGCTACAGCTAAGAAGAGAGAATGTAGAAATGTGATAATGAAGAACGTCTAATTAGGGTTCATGGGAAACAGAATTTTTAAGAAACCCTACACTAAAAAGGACATTAAAAGCAGCAGAGCTTCAAATGTGTGAGAGTTAATGCCAATCTTCTGGAGTGGGTTGAAAAGGCTAGTGAGGAAAAGCACTGGTGATTTACCTGTGTTCATAGTCATGAGCTAAACAAACAATTTCGTGGCAACCAACAACCACTTCATTGAGAAGAGGTGATAGCTTGGCCCAAGATGTGGATGGAAAATTAAAAACAAGGAAAAAACAAAAATGAAAAACAAACAAAAACTACATTTTCTGCCTTACAGTAAACTCTGTGGATAATCTTGAACAATTTTCACTAGGTTTTTGTCCTGCCAGTCTTTCATCTGTGAAAAGAGCTGGAAAGTATTTACTGATTGCTTTGTTTTAAAAACAAAAGATGCTTAAAAAAAAAAAAAAGATTTTATCTAAGACTATAACCAGGTAAATACGATTGGAATGGAAGAGGCCAAATGGTGTAGTAGGTAGAACTTCCAAATGGGGATGAGAACCTGGGTACTAGACCTGAGTTTGATGTTAACCAATGAGATTTTGGAAAACACTTAATATTCCTTAATTTTATTTTGTTAGGAATAAGATAAAGGTATTTAAATGGGCAATTTTTCAGATCCTTTCTAGCTTTAAGATCCCATTTTTCTAAAGAGTATATAGAATGTAAATGATGAAATCATCAAATTTTCTTTTGGAAATATTTTTCTATGGCTTTTGGCTAGAGAGGTAGGAGATAAACCTAGTTTCTGTGGCTTAGGATGATGTGAATTCACTTATAAGAACTGTCCCTTTAAATTATTTGAAAATTCTGATGCATGTTTCATGGACATTTGGAGTTATGAATCTTTGTAATTATTTCCTAAAGAAATCTCAGGTCTCTGTTGTCTGTAGGCAGATCAGCTAAGGAAAACCGCAACACAACCATCTTGAGACTTAACTGGAATGTTATGCTAAAACTATTTTCCATTTTCATTACAACTGTCATAAGAATAGATGTACATAATAGCAATTTTAGTTTCTCCTGTTCCTCATTGCTTCATATGTTCTGTGAATTACAGGGATATGTGGTATTTCTCCTATGCTCTGATTTAATTTACCGCTCCTTCCAGTTAGGTTTTTACTAACCTGTGAAAGAGGAGGATGTAACAAGAAACTGAAACTCCTAATGTGGGAAAGGTCAAAATTGTACTGAATTTAGGGATAAAGAAGGAGTGTCAGAAGGCATCGATGACAGAATTGCATTAATTGTTGTTGCTTTCTGAGCCTTCTCTCTCCCCATGTTTAGATAACAGCTAAAGAGACCAGAATTGGGGAGCAGGATCTTAAGAGCAGCAGCTAAATCTGCATTGAACTCTCATGAATGGGACTTTACTGGATGAGGAGCCTCTCTTTTGTTAGAAGTACCTTAATGCTAGCAATCAGGGTCTGTTACGTTGAATCACAGCCAGAGGTATACCAAGATGGAGAGGAAGACAGAGAGCAGTTCATTCCCATTTAAGAAATGCTTAAGGCTTGAATGACCACATCGTCATCTATTCACTAAGTTGCAGACATTAAATAAATTTTTTTTTTACTTACAACATACTAGATGCCATTTTGCTGTAGGTAGACAGATGAAATCAATAGTTAATTAAGTGATATATTCTTTTACTGAACAACATTGACAAATGCAAATGAGTGAGATTATAAGAACATTACAAATTTCTTTTTCACCTTGAGGCATTATTTTTTCAGTAGAGTGATGGGCAAATTATTATAAGAAAAGTATTGATTGAGATTATGGCAGGATGCAGTACTAGCCACAGGCAAGGCATTCATGAAATATTTCCAGAATAGAACCTTTCCTGATATCTTCCACTACTTTTCAAAAGATAATGCATCTTGTGCATTTTTATTTTTCTTATTCTATGACAATATAGTGGAAGAATCCTGGTGTCCTAGCTATCACTAACACCTGGTTAGTGATTTGGGTTAGTCATTTTAACTTATCAGAACTTATTTTTATCATTTGAGACAGAGTAGACAAACTATGGCCTACAGGTTAGATACAGCCTACCACCTGTTTCTGTACATAAAGTTTTATTGGAACACACCTACTCTTACCTGTTTAATGGTTGCTTTCACCTAAAATGGTCAAGTTGAGTAGCTGTGATAGAGATTGTATGGCAGGCAAAACTTAAAATATTTGCTCTCTGGCTCTTTATAGAAAAAACTTGCTGATCTCTGATCTATAATGTAAAAGAGATAAGTCACTATCTTTCCAGTTTTTTTTATTGGTGAGACTAATTTTTTTAAACTAAATATCATACAGAATTCCAGTATACAAAAAAGACATAACAGAGTTTCGGAAGACGTAGTTGGTGTTGAAGGGATCCATCCAATTTGGAGCTCCCTGTCTCCTAAATTGTTGCCAAGGATCCCCAGGGCTCCAATGTGAAAACCCTTTGAAGAAATCATCTCTAAGGTATTTTACAATTCTGGAATTACATATATATATATATATATATATATATATATATATATATATAGTTTCTTATTTTTCAGCATGTGTGGAAAAGTAGAATTAAGTAATAGATTTACTTCTTGTTTCCAATCTTCCATTCTTAGATTGTGGCAAGGTTTCATTTGTCTTTAAGCCAATTTCAATTGGTAGTACTGTGGTGATTCTACAACATGATGTATGCTTTGTGGCAAGTCTTTAAAGTCTTCATGTTTCTTGGAAAACTTTTGTATACTGATAAAAGAGAAACTAAAACTACACTTTTAAAGTGGACCCCAAGGGTAGAATCTATCAAAGCATAATAATGTCTCAACTGTGACATGCAAGTTTTCCTTTCAGCATGGACCAATGGGTAAACTGTTTATTTCCAAATACTTTAAGCCAGCTTTTCTGATGATGGAGGCAGCAAAGGAATTGGTTGTGGTCTAACAGCATAATAAAATCCAATTCAGTTAGTGTTTATGGAGTGCCCACAGGGTGTGGGCTATTGTGTTAGACAAGATAAAAACCTCTGTGATGTTCATTTTCTCTTCAATGCATTTCTGAGGCCTGTTTTGCTTTCCCAAATAAACTGGAAGCTTTCAGTTCACTGGAGAAAGTCCTCAGTGAAGGATATGTTCTTGTCCCTTGACTTTTTCTTGTGTAAAGGTGCAGGTAGGATGAAGGTAGAGGAAATGTAGGTAGGAGGTAGGTAGGATGAAGGTAGAGGAAAGGAATGAATAGCTATGGTTAATCTAATAAGTATCTTGTGCTACACTTTTTCATAAACTGTTCTCTTTTATTTTTCAAAACAACCTAGGGGACAGATCTTAAATTATATAAATGTGAAAACAGTAACATCCCAAAGTTGCACAACAAATAAGTAGCAGAACAGGGATTCTAAGTCTGGATGCTTAGAAGTAGAAAATTATAGTGTTCATTAGCTCTGGTTCAAATATGGTAAAACACCATATGTACTCATGTAAATATCCATATGAATAAATATATACACAACCACATAAAAGCTGGAATTGCCATTCCAAATGCAGAGGGCAGCATTACTTTGCATCATCAGTGGCCTATATGACTTGAGAAATTATCTTGGTATTCAGTCCAAAGAGTTAATAGGGAGTTGTCTCAAGAAGAGATCAAGAATGAGAATATATCCTTCCAGGAGTCTACAAACATTTTCTGTGAAGAGCCAGACCGTAAGTATTTTAGGCTCTGTGGGCCATACGATCTCTGTTGTCACTACTTAACTCTGCCATTGTAGTACCAAAGTAGCTGCAGCAAGTGTATAAACAAATGAAAATGGCTATGTTCTAATAAAACTTTATTTATGGACAGAATTTCATATAACTTAACATCACCAAATTATTCAGATTTTTTTAAAACCACTTAAAAATGTGAAAACCATTATTAGCTCACAAACTGTACCAAAACAGAGGCCGGTTAGATTTGCCAGTCTCTGCTTAAAACCAGGGGTCCAGAAACACTAAAAATCAACTAAAAATCTTGTTGGAAATGGTTTCCCAAGCTTCATTTCTAAAGGTTCTGTTTCGTTTGAGGCCTAGAATATGTCTTGTTCAAAAACTCTATAGATTATTTTTTGGCAATGTCAGTCAAGTTTCCAAATGAAAACAGAAAGTATGCTAAAATTAGGATAATTTACAGAGTTTTATTTAAGTGAGAACTTAATTAGAAAGATGTGGGTGGGGTTTAGGAGAGCCATAAGGGAAATGCAGGAACCCAGGGCTAGCAGCAGAAGCTCTATCAATACTAGGCCCGAAGGGTAAGGGAGGGAAGAGTCACCAGAATCCAGGAGAGAATCGGTGAAGTGCACCTAAATTCTGTGGTGTTGTGGGAGTCATGCATCCAAGCAGTTCTGTAGGAAGGGAGCTGGAAGAATAATGTGTCAATTTACTTTTTTCCCGTCTCAATTTCCTGGAAGGGGTCGCATGGATCAAACCCAGTCAGAAAATAGAGAGCCCTGGAATCCCATTCATGGGGTTCATGCTGGTCAGCCATTTAGCACAGGGAGGGCTGGAAAAGACTGGAGAGTAAATCTGAAGGGTCAAACAAAAGATACCTTGAAGAGTGGCACAGGCATTCTTAAGAACTTTGGTTTGGACTCCTCCTATTCCTTGGATGATAACTTTTTTTTTTTAAAGGTTTTACATATGTATGTATGTTTGTATGTATGTATGTTTGTATGTATGTATTTGGTGGTAGGAGCAGAGGGAGAATCTAAAGCAGACTCTGTGCTGAGTCCGGAGCCTAATGCAGGGCTCGATCCCACGACCCTGAGATCATGACCTGAGCTGAAATCAAGAGTTGATGCTTAACCAGCAGAGCCACCCAGGTGCCCCTTTGATTTAATCCTAACTCCCTCTGATTGCCCACAGCTGAGAGCAGTGATGGTGGATAATAACTGACACTACCAGTTTCCATGGCTGGTTGCCAGGCATTGGGAAGTATAATTTTGTTACATGCTCTGCTGGGTTGAGGGGGCATTTGTGATGTCTTTTAGCTCCACAAAAGCTATAAAATTTCCCCATACAAGAAGTTGGTTGAATGGTTTGGGTCAGAGACCACAGATCCAAATGTCAGCATAGGTTCCAGCTTCTGATTTCCCTTCTACTATGATGCTTGGTAGAAGAGATGTGAAACTTACAAAGCCTGGGCAGAGGGGACCAAAGAGGGAAAACAAGGAAGGCCTTCGGAGTCTCCTTTGCCTGAGATTGAGACCTCACCTAGCTTGCTTTAAAAGACTATAACAAGTACCCGTTGATTAAAAGAACCATTTATTGTTTAAGTAACAGGTAGTTGAGATTGGAAAAAGTTAACTTAATGATGAGGGAGGGGAAATACCAAATATTAACATATGCTGTTATATATTGTAATATATATTGGTATATTGAAACATCAGATCTTACCAGAGGGGCTGGAAGATAAGTGAGACCAATGATTTGGAGCAGAGACACTTGACATACAATAATAATAACTGGGGAAAGTCTTCTGGATTTGGTTATTAAAAGGTATGTAATGGCCATCAGTAGTACAGTATCAATGGACTCAAGGATAAGAAGCAAGACATATGGTTTAAGGAGAGAGAGGAGGAAATGCAGGACCCTAGACCCAGAGGCTTGGAGGAGCTTTCACTGGAATGTACATGCCAATACCCTAAGCAGCTCTCCTCTGACATGGTGGCCAGAAAAGGAGAGGGCAGGTTACTTTACAATTTAAAAAGGGTATGAATTTTTTAGAAAACTTTCAAATTTTTAGAATTTAAACTTAGTGGTTGCCACCCGTGGAGAATCTAATCACTGCAAAAAAATAAGTTTCCATTGAAAAGTATTGTTCCAACTTACCTTTTAAAAACCTCTCATTTTCAAAGAAAATTATTCCAGAGCTGAAAAGTATTTCGCATGCTAGGAGGGGCTGAGTATAAATATTATCAAAACATGCAAGGTACGTTTTTACTACTTGTTTTATGTTTGATAAACTTGAAGAAAGAATTACACAAACCAAGTTTATTCATTGTATGGCAAAATCTTATTTCTTAATTCTTTCCTCTTCCCTATAGATGTCCATATATAGTAGGATGTTCAGTTTATTTTAGACCAAGAAGAAGGGGAAATAAATGTAAGCTAAAGGTTGAACGCTATATCTCTTGAGTTGATTTTGGTTCTTAAGGGTTGAGGAGCTCAAAGGCAAGAGCAAAGAGAACATTTCTTTGAAAGGCGCCGCTGTGGTCAAAGACATTTCATATATCCATTTGGCTCTTGCTATTTGCATAATAACCGTCTATTTATTTTCCATTTGTCTAAATTTACACATTCATATGGTTTACTTTATACATAAGAAGACATCACTCCCCCTCACCCCCCATCAATATGAAACAATGAAGAAAATCTGTTTGCCAAATGAAAAATTTAAGAGATTTTTCAAAAGGGGCATTAATGAATTGGTGGTAGCTCTGGAAAAAAAAAGAATGGCAATAATTTTCAAATTAGTAAGTTTCTTCTTTGTTCTTCTCCAGAAGATTCTGGATGGATTATCCTAACCTCAAGCCAGAAAGTCTACTTTTGTCTTTAATATCCTGATTATCTTATAAGTCCGTGCTTCATTATGTTTTCTGCTATTCTATCCTTATATTTTCAAACAGAGGCACTTCCCTGGGAAATTTGGGATAGAATTCCAATATTTCCAAAGGAGTTCACATACAAAGTTTGGGAAACCAGTTTTGCAAAGACCTTTTCTCCTATTATCTTCTTCATCGACACTGAAGCAGGGCTTGAGAAATTATTAGGCATTTTCCACTTGGAGATTCCTAGATAATAAGATAAAATATATAGTTGGAATTGGCAGTGAACAGAAAAAATAAAGAAGTAACTATCTGATCAATTTCCAGAGTAGCTAATTACCCAAAAATAAGTTTCCATTTTCTTTGATGAATTCTCTCTAGCTCTGGCTATCTGATTAATTACAGTGTATAAATCGAAACCAGTTCCTCAGAGGTGAGAAGCCACTAGAAATGCTCTTATAAAATGTTCAGTGAATTCTATCTGTTCCTTATATCATGGATTGCTCCTTAATCACAGGTTACTTTTATTCGGCAGCATAGAAGGGAATGACATAATAACCCCTGGAAATTGCTGAGACTGCTTATTTTAAAGTATACATATAGAATAAAATATCCTTCCTAAAGACATCATTAAAACTAAAGATCTTGACTCTCTTGCTTGATTTGGTTTTAAGAACACTCCCCGCCTCAATCCCTAGTGTTCTGTTTGGTTACCATTTTGTCATTTACTTTTCATGCCTATAATCTAGTGTTTTCACAAACTATTGTGTCATTTTCTTCTAGTTTGTTCTGTAAGTCCCTATTAAAATATCAGACTTTTCTCACTATAAGATTTGATGACCTCATTATTGTCACTGTCTCTCAAACTGATGATTGGAGGAGGGCAGCAGAGGTAGGAGGGAGTTGTGAGAAAAAGGAATTAAAATAGTTCTATCTCTTTAGTTTTCTTTTCTTTTTTTAAGTATACTTAACAAGTAGCAGATGAGATAGAAAAAAAAGATCAGGAAGTGTGGAAGGAACTGTGATGCACTTTTCATCTTCACAGAAAAGCATTTCAATGAACAAACACAACAAAAGACAAAACAAAACAAAAAAACCTGGAATTATTTTCTGATTTTCTATTTTTGTTCTTCCTACATTTTTCATTGTGCTCTCCCCTTCCACAAATGCCTTCTAGGATCTGATCACTTTTAACACCTGAGGATGTGGAATGAAATGCCTGTAAGACAAGGCAGGAGCCCTGCGTTGAAGGACCAGCTGAATGGGACTATAAAATTATGGAGCCCACTCCAGTCCCCAACTAGAGGGAGTAGCTAGTGGTCTAGGAAGAATGTGTGCCTAGTGTTCTCAGATCTCTGTATTTTCCAAGAAAGTCTAGTTATCTGGATTTTCATGTGAAATTTCTTGAATTTTGAATGTTGGAGATTAATTCAGTTAAAGGAGAATACTGCGTGGGCCAATGGCACACACATGCAGGCCAGATTGAGTCTTCAGGCCACCACTTTACAACCTCTGACAGACATAGTATTACAGGCTTTGGATAGATCCCTGCTCTGGGGACTTCAGCACTATTAAGAAAGGAGAAACTGCTGTTCATATGCTTTGATTTCAGTATAAGGAGAGAATGAAACTGACATAAACTCATAAGCACACATATTTGCATCAAAGAGAGACCAAACTCTAGCTTATTGTTTTGTGAGGAGAGAAGTGGAATTATAAATCTATTTGTTTTTTTTCTTCCAGGAGCTACTTTTTGAAATCTTTCATTAGCTCATAGAAATATTTTCTGATTTCATAGAAGTCTTTGATTCACACATTTTTTGTTTTATATCATGGAGCTAGGACAGTTAAATATACATTTATATATTTTTAGCATATATATTTAAGTGAGGCATCAATCTTTAAATATGTGCTTGTCTTTCAAAATTGCACCATGTAAGTCTTGGCTAATGTGGTTATTAATGGAGATAGAATTTTTGTTGCTGTTCCCAATTTATACTGCCTTGGTTGATAGAAAAGACAGGGCAGAGTGGTGTAGAGTACCAGCTTTTGGATGCAAAAAATTGAAGAACCAGTAAGGGCAGCTTTGGAATGAGAGAGACTTGAATTTGAATACCCTCCCCCCCCCCTTTTTTTAATGTTCTTTTAAACAACATGTACTCTAAAGTACCTAACATCTTTAAACTTCCGTACTACTATTGACAGTGTTAGCAGTATCCTTTATGTGCTTTGAAGATACTGGATGGACGGGGACCTGGTGAGCTGGTTGGAATGACGGCTCTGTTTCAGGAGCAACTAACAATGTGAGATAGTTGAAAGAGCCTTGACAATGGAAGCTCTTGAATACCTATGAGGAGTTTGTAGTCTAAGGCCCAAGTTTGGAGTCTAAGTTTGTAGACTAGGGTGAAGCATAAGAACATTTGAGCAGGGCACAGCCTACAAAGAGAGTGCTTTAAGCACAATGATGAAACAGCGGTATGTGGCATGGCTCAGGCTTGGGTCCGTAGGAGAGGTAATATCAGTCTGAATTTGATCATGGTTGTGGAAACAAAAAAGGAGAAATGAGATACCATTTAAACGATATCACTAGATGTGACTTTCATATGAATAGACTCAACCTGAAATTCTTATGTTTTTGAGAAAGCTGCACAGCATTTAGGATTATTTAGGATTATTTTAAAGGTAATTTAAGGTTTTTAAGAGAGAAAAGAGAGCTGAGGACTGAGAATTTAGTAATTCCGAACAATAAGGAATTGAGAGGAAAAAATATACTAGAAGAAATTGGGAAGGACTAGAATATTTTAGTAAGTTCTTTTTTTGTTTAAACATTTCAAGGTATTTTTATACCCCTTATATCTTTAATGCTATTGATATGTTCATTCACTTCCCATGTATCTCCTAGGAATGCAACAGATTTCCTTTCTTTGTATTTCCCATTTTTATATGTCACGTTGGGGTTTGTCTTTCCTAGAGGCTTTCTTTTCTTTTTTTTTTTTTCCCCAAATATGTTTATTTTTCCTAGAGGCTTTCATTACTTGGTTTCACTATTCCGTGTCTGCCTCTGAGTTGAGGTGGGATTATGTAGAAGAATAAGATCGAGAACATTGCGATCTGATATAAAATATGATTGTGCATTTCCTAGTCCATTTTGTATGTGTCTATATTAGCAAGGAGTCAGAGTCTTATTTCATTTTCTTCTTAATGAGTTGTATGATTTTCATTTTGTTGAAAATAAGAAATGTCAATGTGTGCAGGGCTTGGGCCTCCTTCTGTTGTTGCCTGTCCAATAAAATGTTATATTATACCTTATGATTTTATCTCATGAAAAATGAAATTGAACTGTAGTAGGTTTCTGCTAAATTTTGGTTAATACCTTTTATTTATTTTACAAGCCCACTGTATTTAGTAGGAGCTAAAACAAGGGGTGATGTCAAAATTTTAAAGGATTGATTCATGCTTTTTGGTCATTTAAATTTTTATTTAACAAAATTAATTGATTAACTTATTTGTTCCCTCATTTGCCCTGGTCTCTGGCCATTTCACTTATTTATTTTTAAGTAAAATTTTTTAGATTTATTGTGTTTTTTTAGAGAGGAGAAAGTGAGTGCATGCACATGGAGGGAGAGGCAGAAGGATAAACTCTTCAAGCAGACCCCATGTGTTGAGTGTGGAGCCCCACACGGGGCTCGATTTCTCGACCCTGAGATCATGACCTGAGCCTAAACCAAGATTTGGGTGCTTAACTGACTGAGACACCCAGATGCCCCTCTGGCCATTTTAAATATGGCTAGATTAGGCCATGCCTTCCTCTGGCTTTCTTCCACATTAATTTTCCATCCTTCAGTTGGTAGTTTGGGAGATAAGTCTTTACAGCATTTCTTTCCCTTCTGTAGCTTCTTTGCTCTGCTCTGCTTTCATGTTTCTCTCACAGTTGCCTCATTTTCACATGCATTTTTGTTGTTAATATTGTTCCATTTTGATTTCCTTCCTAGTGTCCTGAGGCTTGCTTTCCTTTCCTTCTCCCCTTTGACATGATTGCATTTAACTTCCTAAAGGGCAGAGGCTGTTTCTTTGTGGCTGAACAGCCCAAGTTAGCACAGTGCTTCTCATATAACAGTTGGACAATAAACACATTCAACACACAGATATTAAGGATCTTTTTCAGTGTGAGTCACCATGTTAGATGCTGGGATAAAAATTCAAATAAGTCCAGTAGAGAGATGGTCAAGTAAATCAACACTTGTATAAGGGATGGCAAGAGCTCTTTAAAAGGCTTGCAGAAGTTGGGATTAGGGAAGCTTTCCCAGAGGAGGGAGGCACTTGTTGAGTTTTGAAGGATAGGTAGGTGTGATGACAAGCAATAAAACCTGATCTTAGGTTATGTGAGCAGATGAAGATGATGAGGGGATGAGGATAGGAGAAGATAGCTTCTGTAGGAATTCCAAATAGCTGAATGTGGAGAGATGCAGAGGGAAGGGTTCAAGGATGTCTTCTAAGTTTCCACCTTGGATTACTGGATAGAAGGTGTAATGTAAGGATTAATGGAAAAGGAATAAGTTTAGAAGGAAAGGGGATAATGATGATGCCAGGAATGGTCATTGCTTGTTTTATCTCTACTCTTTTAAAGTCATTTTACTTTCTACTGGCAGAATATTTAACTAGAAGGGCCTCCGTCTTGGACCCTGATGAAAACATTTGGCCATTCATCTGCACATTCCTTTCCTTTTGCATCTTGCACATTGGAAAAGGGAGGGCAGTCTTGAGGGGAGGAGCATGAGGGACCCGGATCTTCTTGAAGAAGGACTTCTTGTCTCAGTCCTCAGGCACGTGGAAAGACTAAGTATGACAGAGATGTAAAAATCCAGGCATTTTGTGCCGTGGGAGATGTTCTGATGGTAAAACACTTGCTTGAGAACTCTCTGCTAGGTTGACTAAAGTTTTGTGGGATCTACCACACAATTTGATTTCCTCCTCTGCTCCATCCTCTTTCTTCTCCTTCCCCCAAGTGTGATCTCTGATAAAAATCTTGCACCCTAAACTCCTTCTTAGTGTCTGCTTTTGGAGAAACCAACCCATAACACAGACAGTGTCATAGAGATTTGTCAGACCTCTCAAATTGCTGAGATTGCCCAAGCTCTCTTTCTTCTTGGATTTCTAGGAGGAAGGGGTCAGGGAATGTAACCTAGAATATAGTGGAATAAAGGGCTGCAGTTATCTCCTTATTGTTATTCACCTAATATGATGGGGTGAGCTTGCCTTAGCTTGGGAAGAAATAAATCTGAGAAAACAAGTGAGCAGTTAATTTTATGATTGGATTAAAGATACTTCCAATCTCCAAAAGGGGCTTAAATTAAAATGAACATATTGTAGCAATTGTCCTAAATGGGTGCCTCCTTCATATAAAGAATATGAAAGAGACCGTGGGAAAGTTTGAAGCAAGTTTAGTTGCTGTGAACCGGAACACTTTAATCTCTTATTAAATGAATGCAGTGTGATAATAATATAATGATACCTTGCATTTAGATTGCATATTTATTTTCCCCAAGACATTCCTAAAGCACTTTAATGCAATGCCTTTTTCCCCCCTTACTGCTGACTTTCCTCAAGTGGGGGAAGGAAGAATAGAGATAATTGAATCTTTAATAGCTAATGTCCCATTTTTTTAATTCAAGTGCTTTCCCAATGCACCTGTATTAGAGCTATGAAATAGTACTAGAAATGATTTTACTTCCTGTCCCTTTGACAGCCTAGGGGAGGTTGTCAGAATAAGAAATGAGATGGCTTGTGTGAATAGAAAAATGAGGGCTGTGGGGATAAGGAATCTGGCTACTGAATAATCTACAGACAGAATAATTTACCCCTTGATCATCAAAAATTGATACTTATTCCTAAGCTTTTATCATAATCATTCAAAAGCTATAATTATTGATATTTGTGTATCTTAGTGGTATGTTTAGCAGGCATTCTACTAAACATTTTATATATACTATTTATTCCTCACACTATTCCTGGGTCATATTTTTTCTCTTATTTCATACAATTGAAAACTTAGGCTCTACGTGGTTGAGTCAGTGTTGAGTAAGATCACAACTGGTAAGGTACAATGCTGGGATTTAAAACAAGGAGATAATTCCACTCCAAAGATGGAACTTGTAGTTATATTGCTTACTGCCTTGGTATTGTGGATTATCTGCAACTGCTGTCCTGACTCTACAATTAGAACAATGGTGTGTGTGTGTGTGTGTGTGTGTGTGTGTGTGTGGTAGGATAGGGTTTGTGGGAGAATCTACTGAAATAGCCCTTAAGAGAACAGCTTGCTGAATATGCTTAAAACAAAACAGCTTCACCAGTAAAGCCCCAGGCTCCTATCAAATATTCCATCTTCCCGAACACTCCCTTCATGGAAATCTTTGGCTTTTCCAGTATAACTCAGGGAAGAGGATTTGACATCTTCAAGGATGACATCAAAAAATAAAGGAATAACAAACAATAAACATTGCACAACTATGCTAATTCATGCCCCAAAGGAAAGACAACAGGAAAAACCTAGAGTTTGCCAAATGGAAAAACAACTAAGCTGGTAGAGACAGAAATGTTAATTCAGACTTCAAGATGATAAAAGACTTCTTATAAACAATGGGGATTGGAAAAAAATGTTGTACTCAGCCAGATCCCTCAGATATATGTAAGCAACTAACTCCCCCTGAGATAGATGGATGCGTCAGTTCTTCATTTTAATGAGGACTGTTAGACTTTGCATGTCCACGGAGCTCTCTGTGTTCAGGTCCTTTTCTGGTTGATACTGATGAAACAGTAAAAACAGTCAAATGCTTACCCTGCAATTAGAGGAAGAAGTAGGCTCTAAATGGAAAGTGCATGGCTCAGTTTGCTATGGTTCCTTACATCCTCCCTTATTCCGGGGAATGAGGGGCGGTAGGGAAGCATACATAGAGTAGCTGACCCTGTTTCTGAATTCATGTTAGGCCATTATTATTATATGTTTGTTCAATATTTTTATCTTAGGAGCAATCTTCCCTAAATTGCTACCTTCGACATCTGATATTATTTAGAACAATGTACAATTAGCTTCATTTTTGCATGAGGAACATTTCTTCAAAGCAAACATGATAAACTTTGGTAGTATGGTATCCCTACAAACAATGCTTGATTGAAGCTGCTTAATTTAGTAATTTATTTATCAGCTTAAATGATTCCAGTCGTCTTTGCACATGTCAACATCCATTTGTTTTGTGCATATATTGGGGTCAAAATCAGCCTCTCATTCATAAGAATATTTATCTATACCCACAGATGCATCTGAGTCTGCATTTGATATCGCCTCATGCTAATCCATACGGAAAATTTTCCTCTCTAATTAAATTGCTTTTATATTCTTACTGGGAGATATGTTAATATGTATTGTTCTGATGTAATTACTTTTGTTTATTTTTGTCTCTCCAACCAGATTTTGAATTCTTAAGGGTAGAGAACAAGGTTTCTATTTTTTTTGTAACCTTGTCTTTTTCTCCTATCCCAGTTACCAATAAATGCTTTTTAAATCTTGCACCCTGAAGAAGTAGATATGAAATACATATTTGTTAAATGACTGTAGATTTGTGTATTCAGAAAGATAGGGAACTAGCTTTCGAGAGAGAGCCTTGTTTCAAGTATGTGGAGTTTAAAAACCAATAAAAATGAAAAAGCAGTTTTGCACCTTCGAAGGATATTCATTGCCAAACAAATTCCCTCTGGCAATTCCCGAGGATTGGGAATTGGGAATTGGGACCACCTCCTCTCAGAGATGTGGTCATCTGATGAAACAAACTTAACAGCATGTGTGGATGAGGTGGGACCTACACTGGTGAGTTCATAAAATAGTTGTTCTCCTGTGACTTTCTCCTCAAAGCATTTCATGGTTTCACTTCTGATAATTCATTTGTGCATGTTTTCTATTGGTTCCTTCCTTGACTTTTTACCACCATCTTTCCCACTATCATGTTACCATATTACTTTAAATCTGTTTAAAGGGTGCCATTTTTGTAGAATGTGCCTTAGGGAGAGAGTACTTTTCTTCAGCTCCATCTTGGTCTCCCTAAGGTTTGTCTTTCCCCTGGAATTATGAGAAGTTAACTTTAAAGACAATGTTGTATAGTTTAGAATGCATAGGCCACACATCCCCCACTCCTTTTCAGAGTAACCCATGCCATCTCCCCACCCCCTTCCTGTTCTTAAGTGACTTCTGGGCTGGTCCATTGGAAACTAGTAGGGGGAAAAAAATCATGGGTACAGCCAGCCTTTGGTGATTGATTATTTCATACTTGTGAAACAATTTTCTGTACCAATTATGTCTTTGCAGACGACAGAAGCCATTTAGTCTAATGACCATAATAATTAATTTTCATTATGAAGCAGATTGGTTAATGATGCTGAAGCCTAGATTTCATTATGGAACTAAAACACAAAACTTGCCCACACTCCCAGAACATAACTTTCAAGTTTGTCAAATCAGGGAATGAATGCAATTATTACTTTTCTATTATAGGGTCAACTGAGGCAAAGTTAGGATGAAAGTGTAAAGGCTATAGCAGAGTTTTTTTGTTTTGCTTTTGCATTGTGAAATCAGCTGTAATTCTGAAAGAGTCCCTGATCGGCAGCATCAGGTTCACTGCAGAACTTGTTAGAAATGCATATTTACAGACTTCACCCTGACTACTGAACCTGGAAACTCTTTGGGGGGGTGGGACAACCATCTGCATTTTCATAACCCTTCCATGTGGTTCTGAAGCTGGCTAAAGTTTGAGAAACACGGTGTGGAGAACAAAGGAAAGATAGTAAAGCAGGTTTCCTTACCATTTTTAGTGTTCCTTACTTAAAGTATTAGGGGCTATATGTCTCTTCAGTATAAGAACCTCAACTAAAAAATCTAAGAGCAACATTTGACATTATTTTTTAGTTTTACTTTATTGCCTAACATTTGGAATGTCAGACAAGTAAGCTGGAATTCGACTAAGATTTGTAATTTAGAGGCAAGGAACTCTTCTAACCACTAAAACATCCAGGGGGTGGAATTCACTAGATCTATGATCCCAGTGAAATTGTAGGCAATATTTTTTTATATAAATATTTTATTTATTTGACAGAGAGAGAGAGATCACAAGTAGGCAAAGAGGCAGGCAGAGAGAGAGGAGGAAGCAGGCTCCCCGCTGAGCAGAGAGCCTGATGCGGGGCTCCATCCCAGGACCCTGAGATCATGACCTGAGCCGAAGGCAGAGGCTTTAACCCACTGAGCCACCCAGGCGCCCCAAATTGTAGGCAATATTAAATGTATTTATTCACATTTGAAACAATTATTTACAGAGCTGTAGTTTGGGTCAAGATCTGTTCTAAGTGCTAGGGTTTCAGTAATGATTAGAAAGCCAAAATCTTTGCTAATATTCTAGAGCAGAAAGGCAAGCTCTAAAAAATGTCTATAATCCCATGTGGCAGGACATGCAGTGAAGATAAGTAAGAGCTGATAAAGAGAGAGAGGATGACTAGGACACAAGGGACTGCTATTTGAGATAGTTGATCAGGGAAGTTCTCCAAAATGAGCTGACATTTCAACAGTGTAGGAGAAAGGCAAGCAGATACCCGAGGAGAGCATTTTAGTCAGCGTAAACAGATAATGGTATGCAGTTGGTATGTTTATAATCCAGGTTTCAAAGAAAGTGTGAAATTTGGCTCAGGTCATAAAGCTAATAATGAAACCTAAATATACTTGGCTAATTCCCCTATGCTGTATTCCCTCTCACTACATCTCTCCAGAGGGTAATCACCTGAAAAAAACCTTTGTGCATATATGCTTGACAGGAAGGCCTGTAGTTTCTGTCTGATGGCTTGAAAGTGTATTCTATCCTAGGCTGGGACTTTTGTTTGAACTGACCAGCTGCAGTGGTTCTCCTGGTCATATGATTGACTTAGTCGCTTCAAATGGAAGTCATGTTATATAACTCTTGATGCTGTTCAGAGAGGGATGAGGGAAGAGGCAGAGCTTCCCTGTTTTGGCTGTCATCCTTGGTGACGTAATTTTTAAACTGCCAGTGTTGGACCATTTGCTATGTTTTAAGCACTGAGCTAAGTGAATTACCCAGATTTCTTTATTCTAAAACTCATTTTTGGTTTTGGTGTTGTCTGGAACATCCTCGTATGTGAGTTCCACAAGAGGAGCAATTCTATCTCTCTTTTCAATGAATTTTCCTGGAGCACTGTGTGTTCACGGTAGGTACACGATAAATATTTGTTCAGTGAAGGAGTGAAGGAGTTGTAAGTCATATAGCTAGCGGGTGGCAAAACTGAGACTTGAATCCAATCTGTGTAATTCCAAAGCTTTAACTACTGTGCTACACTGTGAGTTCACCTGGAATGGAATGAGGACGGAAAAGATGGAATTATGAATGTTGAACATAAGAAAAGCTGTGTGGAAGAAGCAACTCATCTGAAGCTATTAATCAGGGAAAAGTAGTGGGTCTCCTCTACATGACTGAACTTGTCTTAGGCTTTCTTGAGGCTAAACAGAAGGGTGTAACAATGGCAATTCTCTACTCTCTAAAAGAGCAGACTGGCAAGACTAACTCTTGTGGAATAATTAGTCAGCAATACAATAAATTAAGTGGGATGGCATCTCATTTCATACTGTCCATTCTAGAGCTTGTCACCCTTGGAATCACAAACATGAAACTTGTAAATTACAGGACCATGTTAGAAACTGAAATTATATCAATATGAGAATGACCCTCATGCTAGTTTTAATTGGTTTCAGTTAACCCAAATTGCCAATATTTCTAATTTGCTGAAGCGTACTGTTCAAATGCAGTATAATGGTTTGAATGGGTGGGGAGGTCTCCTCTCCTCTCTCCACCCTCCCTGCCCCTCTCTTCCTCAATCCTATCTTCCCTCCTCTTTTCCTTTCTCTTTGCTTTCTTTCCCTTCCCTCCCCTCCCCTTCCTTTTCCTTTCCTTCTCTCTCCCTCTTACCACCCTTCTTTCTTAAATTTATTTTTCCATTTTCAAGTTTGTGATTTTAACCTTGTAACTTGTATGTGGATTGTGAAGACATAATTATACCCACTTTACACATGAGAAAACTAAGTCATTGCAGATATTGTGTAATTTGTGCATTTTGTGGTGAAAGTGGAAAAAAAACCCCCACATTTCGTAACTTTAAGTACCTTGTGCTTTTTGATATGTTCATAGGTCCCAAAGCAAAATTTCAGGTTCAACATTGGCACTGGCCTACAGTATGTAATGAATAATAATTATTTATTAAAGATAAATGAAAATGATAAATGAAAATTAAAGATAAATAATAATCATTTATTAAAGATAAATGAAAATGTAACAATTGCCATTGTTACACCCCTCTGTTTAGCCTCAAGAAAGCCTAATAAGTAAGACAAGTTCAGTCACGTAGAGGAAACCCACTACTTTTCCCTGATTAATAGCTTCAGATGAGTTGCTTCTTCCACACAGCTTTTCTTATGTTCAACATTCATAATTCCATCTTAAGGTTCAGAGTAGTTGCTTTCCAAACGTGTTTTAATATGAAGAATCTGAGTTGTCAGAGAACCTTGTTAACTTAAACGAAGGTAGTTGCAACACTAACTCCAATTAAAATGAATGGCAACATTAATGTGAAGGGGAGCTAGTGTCATCACCATCTCTTATTTTCTTCAACTGCCTTCCTCCACGAAACAAAATAAGAAATGAAACATGACCACAGACAGTCACACCGTTGCCTAGTTTGTTTGCCGGGTTGGGCAAAGGGGTGGAATTCTGAGCTGAGGATCTCACTGTAGTTCCTGATTCTTACAGTCCAAGGGGCTGAGATGGAAGGGAACCTTTGGCCATGAAGCTTGTCACTCAAGTCTAGTTCAATGACTGGACATAAAACCCCAAGTGATATAGGAATGCATAGAGCTGTTGGAGTTTTCATTAGTTACTCTTTAAACCCAGCTGTATAATGCCATTTTCTTCTTCATGCCTTAATAGAGTTAAGGATTTTTTGCTCAGTGCTTGTAAAATTTTCAGTTTTGTTCCAGACTAGGATAACACTCGTCTTTTGGGTTTTCTCCTGCCAGTGGGTGGGCAGGCATGGGGTATCCTTATTTGCCTATCTGGCAGCACTATTGTGAGTTATATTTATTGACTGGAAACTTGGCAAGACTAAGATTTTTTTCTCAGTAAGAAGACACTACCCTCAATTTTTACTTACAAGATTCCACAGTAACCAGGTGGAACCTACATCATTAGCTTCCTGAATAATGCATATATTTTAAACCATGACTTAAAGCTGTTCATTTATAGTATATTTAACCAAAGAAAAGTTTTAATGCAAGCCCAGCTTTGTGCAGTAGAATTAACTAAATCAAAATGAAGCTGCTGCTTTTTTTTTCTTTTTTGGTCAACTTTATTGAAACTCATTCAACTTTCCAAGAACTAAAAATTAGCTTCCTGTCTTGACTGTTTGGAATTACTTACTGTCATCTGTTTCAGACGTTAAAGGATGTGATTTAATATCAGCAATAAGGCCCCTTTTCCTCATTTGGCAGGTGTTAATTATTTAAACACTACTCATTTTAATTTGTTTCCAATCACTCTTTTGAGTGATTTGCTTTACAGGTTTCATTATGTGCATTTCTTGGGGAAAAAAAAAATCAAAAGGAAGACAAGCTGAAGCACTGGAACCACACTGTATAATCTATCTATTGATAGGTGGGGCAAGGCAAGGCTGTATTTCATGTATTATGATCTTCATGATCTCTGCTGATAGAATATAATATGCAATACATCATTTTTATCTTCTTTATAATAAAAAGTTGCTCTAGGCACAAAGCCTCAGGTTCCTGCATGCTAATGAACCTGACTGACTGGAGAAAGCCTTTGCATTTCCTGGTCTGTCAATTAGGAATGAGCCAGACGACTAGAGTAATTGAAAATACAGGACAGACATTTTCCCCAGTGAAACCACTTCTTTCTTGAAGTTTGAGTATTGTCCTTTTGTCAATTCTTGCTGCTTTTTTCCCTCCAGCTAAACTGGTTTCTGCTTCATGATGACTCTTGTTTATAAAAAGCCCTGGGCTTGTGTTTCCCCTAAGTCAGATGCTTGTCAGAGCTTCCTCTGCTCCGATGGTACAGCCCTGTGTGTGTTCATATGGAAAATGAGCTTTGTGCTGGGCAGAAATGCTGGTGTCACTTAAGTCAGGCACTAGTCTAAGTGCTTGACAGAAAACTTTTTCAGAAGACTAACATCTAAATTTGAAAAGCAGAGGGATAAGGAGAAAGAAAAAACTTTCACAGTCCCTCTGGGAAAGGAGAAACTGACAACCCCAGGTTTTTTTTTTTTTTTTTTTTCAGTAGTACACAGCAAAGTAATTTCATCTCAGTGTGAAATGGAAAAGGTGGGTGTTTGTTTAGATTGAGGCCATTGGGTAATGATTTTAACACTCATTGGAATCTCCTAGCCAAAGTATTCCAGGGACAAAGTCTGTAATGAACACTTATCCTCCCAATTAAAGTTTCAGTCCCAATGAAAATGTTACCTGATACTCTACTTCTCCTATTTTAAGTTTTTCAGTCTTTACTCTGTTTTTGCCTTCATGATTGGTGGCCTCGCTCATCCTTTTTCCAGTGAAATTATTCTTCCTGTGGCAGCCAGCAACAAAGCCAAACAGGCTGATTTTCCAGTTTGAGAATCAGGTTCATCAGACTCACTGGCACTTTAGATTTGAAGGTTAGATGAACTGATTGACTCTTTGGACAAAATGGCTTCATTTCCTTGACTCAGTGGACGAGGGAGCCATTAAGTCATTATAAATAAAATGTTAAACAAAAGCCTTAACTCTTTCAAACATGACTCAGTTACCTAAGCTAACTGTTATTCAGTTTGTTCTTTCCCAAATCTCTGAGGCCACTTTCAGTTTGGGGATAGCGGGATGCCTGTGGTTGAAGTGGTGGCAAAAGTATGTAATGTGAAATGCACTTTGTAATGAAGAGCACAATAGCCTTGCTTGTCACTCTTCTCCATGTGTTGACAGAGCCTGTGAAGAAAGCATGTGTGGCTTCTTTGGAAATCATCACAAGATTGGGCGGAGGGCTCATGTAGATGGAAAAAAAGAGGATGAGAACTAAGGGCTTTAAAAACATTTCAGTGTTTCTTCTGCTCATTCATTTGTTCAACAAATGTTAACTGAATGTATATTCTGTATGACGAGGAGGAAATACAATGTTGCACTGAGACAGCTCACAATCCAGTGGATTGGACAAACCTATGAACAAAGAATATTAATCAGTGTGTCACATGCACCATATATGCCATGTCCTAGACAAGCGAGAACAGAGAGAAGCTAATGTTCCGGGGAGTATAGAAAGGCTTCCCAGAGGAGGTAGTATTTGAATTGGGTTTTGAAATAATGAGGTGTTCATCATGTAGAAATGGGGATGGGTTGGGGAAGCAGGTGATAGAAGGCATTCCAGGCAGAGAGGAGGAAGGGAGCATGGGATAGCTCTGGTGCAAATGTCAGAGAACACTCACACTCAGGGTTTGGAGATATGTCAGGATGGGGTCAGATCGTACAGGGCCATGCTAAGAAGTTTAATCTCTTTTCCCCAAACCAGTGATCCTCCAAAAGGCTTTAAGCGGGAAAGGGTTAACGTTACAGTTGAGTTTTTGCTGATCATTCTGATGACTAAAAGGGGAACATATTCAGCAAGGGAAGAGGAATGATGGAGGACTACCACCATGGAGAACTGAAACAAACCAGGTGAACAGGTACTTTTGAGCTAAGGTAAGGTATTGGTGCTGGGAGTTAGGTAGTAACTGGGAAGGATCTGAATTTCCTACTTGTGCACTAACAAGTTAGTCTGTCACACTTGAACATACAAAAACTGACAGAAACCTATGACTTGGGGTTAGAGACAGATGCTTTATTACCCACAGCGAAAAAGGCAGCTAGAGGAGCGACCTGCATCAGTCCCTCTGCCCTAATTCCCACAGAGTGACTCCATAAGGGTTGAGTGTTACCTGTGTGTGTAAATGGGGCGTTCCCCTACAGAGGACCCTGAACTTTAGTACACTTTGATCTTTTATGGGGTCACTAGCATATCTTCCCATCTTCCCTCCAGAGAGACATATTATGTATTACCTGGAATGTAAGCCAATCTCCTCCATGTGAGGGGGGCAAGGCATCTCTAGGTTTATAACCCTGGAGTGTAAAGAAATGTCTCTGGAAAGATGCATCTCTAAATCTCTCCAGAATCTCAAGCTTCCTAAGCTGTCTGCTATTTAACATGTTCTTTGCTCAGGGTGCCCACTGTGTGAACATGGGAAATCTATGGAGGGTTGTTTCCCGGTGCAGAAATGGAGAGGAAGGGCTAAATAAATAAAATCCATGAAGGAGAATTGTCAAAGAACAATACAAAACAAAACCCGGGAGGCTGATTAGATGGGGCAGAGGTTGGGGAGGGAGCCTGAGGGAGGCCTCAGGTGTGAATAAGGCTTCTGATTTGGTAGATCTGATGGTAGGTGGGTAGTAAAAGAAGAGGAAAAGAAGAACTTTTTTTTTTTTGGTGGTGTTAGTGGCGGTGTTAGTGGAGCAGGGATGCAGATGCAAAGCACAAGTTAAAAGGTTAGAGGTTGGTTTGTATAAATCGACTATAACTAAAGGTAGTATGGGGTTTTTTGGGAAGTGGCTATATTTTTGCATCATTTGTGGTTGCACAAATAATAGGAAAGGAAAATACAAACAGTAGACAAAGAGAGTCAGAGTTCTACATCTCATGTGGATTCAGATTTTTTTCTCTTTTCTTTTCTTTTCCTTTTTTCTTTTCACTTTCTTTCTTTATTTTCCTGGAGGATGGCTGTGATATTCTATTAGACAAAAAGAACTAAGAGCTATGTATTATTTAACCCTCATTTTGGGAAATGGACTTCAAGGGGAACTTGGACTTGCCTAGAGTAGAGCTCCGAAAACACCTTCCATCTCCTAAATTGTCACCAAGCAATTACTCGTACAGAGCAGACCCTTGACAGGCTCTGGATGTGAGAGAAGTAAAATGGCATGGAGGGGGAAGAGCCTGGCTCTTTAAAATCTTCTTATGAGCTGCTGCAATGGCAGAGACTGGGAATCCTGGAATGCATTTTTTATTTTTATGGAGTGGGAACAGCAAGGTGCAGTGCAAAGAGCATTGGACCAGGAGTTAGAAGGTCAGGGTGACAGTGTAGCTACATCATTGACTAGTCGAGGAAGCCAGAGAGATTGCTAGGCTCTCTGAGCTTTCAGTTCATCTTTTAAGTGAGGAGAAGGCTGCTGCTCAGCAGTGCTCTGATTATCAAGTGAAGAATATTTCATCAGTTTTGATGATCTTGCAGGTATAAATTGTTGCATGCCTTTGTATTTGAATCTGAATTCTATAAACATTCAATGAAGGTGCTTACTACATATTAGGTATTTGAAGTAAAAGATGTTGATGTTAGGTTTTTCTCCTCTTCTCTCTCTCTTTATAAGACTTTTCCTTTTCCAAAGCTTGTGGGATGGGTATCCATGTGTAGCTTTTTTTGTGTATATGTGCCATGTACCCAGAATTCTACAAAGCTTATACCTAAATCAATATAAGGAAAGTAGAAAATTGCATTGTAAATAGGTAAGTATCTTGTCTTCCTTGCACTGAGTTTAAAACATGAGAGCTTTTTGGGAAAAATTAGTGGGTTTTTTTTTCCCCTGATTGAGGTTTATTTTTAGTGGAAACTTTCTTTTTCTTTGGCATCTGTGGTATTTAAAATACAATTTTATTACCCATGGTATCAAATAACTGTATATTATCCAACGTGCAAAAGGTACTCTGTCTGGATTGTTATTAAAATGTCAATTATGATTGCATCACTTTAGGGCTAGATATTTAATCTGAGAAAATAAACTAAGCATGTACCCTCCTCCTGCATTTCAGGGCTTGGGTTCTAACTTCCTTTCTGGTGTGTAACTACTGGCTGCTAAAAACACGAGACTCTACTTGGTTCTAATATATCAAACCCTTGTTACAACTTGTCTTCGAAAGTTCACGTGCTTTTCCTCTTTAGTCAGTTTAAAATGTTACAAGCTACCCTTTATCTTTAATTATTGCTCTTTTATATACTAATTGCGTAGGTCAGCACTGGGGGAGTTTAGAATTTCTGTACTGCTTGACCTTCTGTATCTATGCATTTTATTTCAGACTTAAGCAACAGTAAATGTGGGACATTGAGGAAAGCCCAGTTTGGCTTTCTAGGTATAAGAGATGATATGTAAGATCGATAGTTCCATTCTGATGTCCGCCTAGTCCAAGAAGAATGAGGAAAAGGTTGATGAGAGGAGAAAGAATACTTTTCAGAGAAGTATGGAGACATTGCAAGGGATCTAAATGATCCTTTAATCCAGAGTGACAAAGAACTCAATTAACTGGACTGAAAGCACCTTGTTTATTGGGACAAAGTTGGGCAAGAATCCTGTTCCAAGTTGAATCTTGTACCATTTTTGCTCCCCAGGTTGTGCTCCTCCTACCTGAAGTTTGAGAAAAGAGCTCTGAAGAGGAGAGAGCCAAGGGGCAGGAGAAATATCGACTTAGGGAAGAGGTGTTAATGGAATTTAGCTCAGATTTCATTTCATGGAAAAGAGATCAGTCAGTGTTATGAGCTACTAAATGTGACTAGATTGCTTAAGAACTAGTGAAGATTTACAAACTCCTTGGGTTATTTCCTCTGAATTGCAGTAGATTTTTATACAGTTCTTGCAATTTAAAGCATCTTGGGTTAAATAACAAATTGGTGATTTTGAACTGTTCTGTTTTACACCTGTTAAGAGTTAATAAAGTGCAGCTCTTTTCTTTGTAAACATTTTCCAAATAATTTAGATACTGCCCTGCCTTGGACATTACAAACAAATTCTTTGCACTTGGGACTTAGAACAGCAACCTGACTAGTTGCTAGAGTTGGGAGAATAATCACCCCAGTTCAAAACACCTGGAATCCTCATCAGTTCTTGGGAAACACTGCCACCATTGTCCTTTGGGTGATGTGAGGTAATTGTAGCATTACTGCGCAATAGCCCTTTATTTGGGACTAATAAAATCATAACCTCATTGGAAAGTATGGTGCTTACCCATTGAACTTCTGCATATGCTCAGTAATGTCTGTATTAAAAAAGAAGAGAAATAGAAATCCTCTTCTATTGCTAAGAATACCTATCTATTTATACTTAAGGGCTATAACTAGAGTATTTCTTGAGTGAGATTATGCAGAGTGTGTGTGTGTGTGTGTGTGTGTGTGTGTGTATGTGTATGGATGGGGATGAGTAGGCATGTAGTTCTGTAAAGATAAACAAAGCTTGGAGGGCCTGGAACCTGGAGTGTGGTGGTGCGGATGTGCATGGGGGAGTGTATTTGGTTGTAGTGAGGACAGCTTGTCTCCCTCTCATTTCAACATAAATGCTGAGTTTCCCCAAATGGCTAGTGCTATAGCCTATCTTTTTCAATGTCACTGGATTGATCGATCATTAAGATGTCTCATGTTTTTAAAAAGAGAGCATACTGACAAGCAGAATGGGTATTTAAAAAAATTCTTAACAAAAAGAAGCCAGCCAGACTGAAAGAAAACTATTTAAAGTATTGTTTTGGAAAACACTACTACGTTGTGCTAATCTTTTAATTCTGATAAGTGGCAGAGATATCATTGGTGGGCAAGTCTTATTTCCTTGATAAAGCCTCCCCTGACCCCTCAATGGGATCTCTTTTGCCTCTGATGTCCAATGGCATCTACTATCCGTATCACTTGTTTGCCAGTTTTGATTTGATTTTTGCTCATTTAAATCCTTTGCTGCAGTTTGACTGTCTTTGCAGGTAAGAAGCTCAAGATTCAGTTGGAGATAAGACTATTCACTCAGTCTTGTTTTTTTTTTTTTCAGCGTAGCATGATGAACATTGGGTGGGTGCTAAGAAATACATCTGTTGACTTGATTTGCTGTAGAATAACTCAGTAGAGTAAGAAGCGATTTTGTTCCTTTCTGAAGCAGTGAACAGCCATGAGTTTGTTATTTTAAGGTTGCCTAAGGCCAGGTTTTCAGACTCAAAGTGAGTGTGAGCTATCTATCAAGGAAACAGAATTATTTAGCACAATAAACATTTTGGTGTACATTTGGCCTAGAGGAAACTTTTTGTCTATCTGTATGGCCCAAATTTTTCAAATAACGACTTTTTTCCTTATTCCCTGTGTTTATGTTCCTGGTTATCCGGGATATCTAAGTCTAATCTAAAAAGAAGCGGGTGGGAGTGGGGGAAGTACACTCCAAATGCAGACTAATGGTGAGAATAATGCCAGGATAATTTTGAGAGTGTTTCTTAGATAAATATCAATAAACACTCCAACTTGAGTTTAAGGTTCCAGGACTCTGATCTTGGGATGAAGGCTCACACTCGGTTCTGTAAATGATGAAGCTTATAGGTTGCTACAAGCATCAGTGTCCTATGTGCAGAAATGTTTCTGCTTACAAGGTTTACTACAGTGAGGCAAGTGCCATCCAGTGCGTCTCATGACCCTGGGAAGTTTCAGGAATTCTTAATCAGTTGATTTCATGTTTTTAGGCTAATTCCATTTCCTATTCTGAAGCCTGAAAGAAAAACATCAGTGCTTAAAAAAACAGTTTAGGATTCTTGCTTTTATCTTAGAGAATGTGATCATTAATAGCTATTTTAGAAGTGTTTTTAAATTTGGAGGCATTCCCTCCCCCTCCTTATTCATTTTTCCTGAAGCTGCAACCAGTAAGCCTTCTCCCCTTTCTTCTACTCTTCCCTCTTGCTCTTTCAGACCCTCTGGCAAGCCTTTCATCCTCCTTCTATGTACCACAAAATAGGGGAGCTAGTTTGAGGCCTGCAGCTTTTGTGTGTATCAAAGGAAGGGATCCAGACTTCTTTAATGTAGCAGCACCCATTGGTCAATCCATCTCACTCCTGTCTGTAACCATCAGCCATCCCCCCAAAGTCCCTTGGCACCCTTTTCCTTGAAACCAAGGCCCAAGGAGATCAGACAGCCTCTCTTGCCTTGCCAAGCATCACTCAGCCTCAGCTGAAGTAATGTTTACATATATGATCATTCCATGCCATTTAAAATATGTAATGGATACTGTGAAAACAATAGACATATTCAAGCTTCAGTGCTGTGCACAAATGAGAGAAATATTCCGATACTCATATCAGAGCCTAATAGGTATAATTTTGCTCATGATAGAGTAATGCGCAGCAGCTTTCCCCAGACTGCTGGGTAAAACAAAGAAGTGGTTGTCAACCTTTTCAGAATCAGATGTTAATGATATTTCGTGTCTTTGTTGAGTCTGTGGAAAGCAGCTACTGCACCTAGAAGGGAAATGACTTCCATACCAACCGCCCTCAGCCAAAGTCATTCGGACTGGGAAAGCTGGACTGAGTCCATATTTACATTTTGGAGAGAGGTGTGAAAGAAGATTTCAAGACAGAATGGGCTGAGCTGCCTCCCATTTGCCTTACCCTATGTTCAATCTTATCTATGCTATGAGGGATCTTATTCTTTTCAGCATGTAGAAGGGGGAAATGTAATGTAAACAAAGGGCCTACGTGTTTTGGCAAAGGAGGAAGTGTTTTCTGCATTTCGTGTATTTCTGGAAACCTCTGAAATCCCAAAGTCATACATCTTCCAAGGTTAGGGAGGAGGATTTATTCAAGCATCGCCAGTGCCCAGCAGCTTGCGGAGCAGGGATCTTGCTGCCTCTTTCGTAGCACGCAGCTAACTGTTCCGCTTTCTTCTCAAGCAGGTTGTAAGGAGCCCTGGCCGTCAAAGAGTTTGCTTTCCATGTCTTCCTAAACCCTCTTTTTACATATTACGATATGACTTTACTTCAACAAAATTCTATTTTCATTTGTTTTAAGGAAAGATCTTAATTCTGCTTCAAGTCCACCCAAAAAGTGGGGCCTCTCAGTACCATGTTGTTGAAGCTGCTGGGAATTAGTCCACTTTTTGATCAGATACATACAATTTTAATCCTAAGTCTTTGACACTGCACAACTACCAATTCATAGTCTGACAGATACAGATCTAAGGGTAGGAGTCACACCATTCTTAGGAAACCACAGACCCTACTAGGATTATAAAAAGCAAAAGCTATACCACAACCATAGTTTAAAACTATACTTAGATTGAATCCCATTTTCTGAATGATTGTAATATGTCTTTAAATAAAGATCTTCTGACAGTTGTCCAAATTAAAATCAGGGGATAGTTCCTTTGTCGTGGGTGTCCACTTCCAAAGACTGTGCAGCTCATCTCTGTAATTATGAAAATTTTATTATGTAAATTAAATTGTAAGCAACATGTCTGCCAACATGGAACCTCTTGTGTTTATATATATAGTCGTGTCAGAGTTTTGTATAAGTTCTGAAATATTTTATAGGCATAATTGCGATTGTACGATGTGTTGAATAAGACATTTTGCAGATTTGATGAATTGCAGGGACTTTGGTACAACAAATTCCAACATTTCAGTTATTTTGAAGTCTGTTTCTGATTGCCATAGCTTAGTGTCTTGCTGCTCACAGTATTGTTTGTGGACCAGACCGGCAGCACTCGAAACTTGTACAAATGTGGAATCTTGGGCTCCAAATAAGATTTACTGAATTAAGGGCTGTTTTATCAACTGTACTTGAATAACAGACCTTGTGGTTCCTAAATTAGGTATTCAGGTCATTTTGAAGTTTAGAGAACTTTGCAAGTATGTATGCATTTTTTGGTGGTCAGGAGGGAATTATTTTATATCTGATTGAATAATGTAGTAACATCATCTAAGTTATCTGGCTTCCCAAAGAACTTGCTTTATTTCTGAGGACTATGCTTTTGGCAGAATCTGACTCATTAGTTTATTAATTTATGAAGTCTTAATGGTGATTCTTAGAATATGCAAAAGTTTGTACATTTACAATCAGGTATCTCAGTGATTTAGATGAAATACTTAAATAGCATTGGAAATTTAAAATAATAAAAATGATAATAACAGTAATAGGTAGTATTTATTTAACACTTAGTAGGTGCTAGGCACTCTTCAGAGCACTTCACCTAGATGAACTCATTGCATCTTTCTGACAATCCTATGAGATGTTTTATTATTACACCTCCTTTACAGATGAGGAAACTGAGGCATAAAGTGATAGTGAGTTACCCAAGTTCACATAGCTAGAAGATGGAGCAGCTGGGATTGTTTTGGCTGCCTTTTACAAATATTAGATGAGGATTAAGCAAAGAATTCCAGCTTGGATGGTTTTTTCAGAACCCAGTACATCCTCTTGTTTTACATATGAGGTAAATGAGGGTCAGAAAAGCCATAGGACTTTCATAACATCACAGATAAATTCGTGGCAATTGGCATATCGCAGCCCCCTTATAGTTCACACATTTGGACTTCATAATCTCCCTAAGAAATAGGCAGATATTCTGATGTCATACCAATGATGGCCCCGTTTTGCCTTGTTACTTCAAGGAAAGAGATTGGCATAAATACAGGTGAGAGTGCCCATACATTGGTTGCTTCTTACATGTCAGTATTGTGCTGTCTCTTTTTTATACCTCTACTAGACCCTATCCAGATGTGTACTGTTGCGCTACGTACTCCGATCTGTGTTATTTGTTGACATGTCTGCTCCACACCAAGGCTTGAGAGCTAAGGCCATGTTTTATTCTTCTTCATGGACCTAATATTGCCATGGACTATGATACATAGTAAGCCCTTAGTAAGTCATTGTCATGTGGACAAATGACTACTCTTTACCACTGCTTCAGGTATGCTATGGAAATGGATGCAAGGGTCAGGTGGTTCATGCAGGAAAGGAAGGAACTAAGCCCAAGATGAACATGGAGAGGCAGGGTCTATAGTTTCATGGGCCATTGGTGGTGTTGGTAGTGATTTGTGCTTGTAAGAGCACAATTCAGCGTTTTGGCTTGACTGTTTCTTTCTTGTATCTCTTCATGTGCCTATTTTCTTCTGGTTTGAAATGTAAATTCTCAAAGGCAACAACTCCCATTTTTTAGTCCCTTTGTATAGTGCTTGACTTTATACCACACACAGAGAAGACCTGGGGAATGCTCGTGGGGATAATAAATGAAATTGTTAATCTGCGCCATGGAGAATTTAAAATACTATCCTTTTTTAATAAAAAATGTTCTCCTTGAAGAATTTTATTTATTTAACTAGGTAGATGAATCTGTTGGTGAAAGTCATGGGGAATAGTCAAAACATAGATGTTTCAGTTTTTACTAGCCCATGGTTTTAAAATAAAGTCACACTTCTAGTCATCAAATGAGCCCTTACTAGTCCAAAGAGTCCATGATCAGAGTGTTTCCCAGGTATTTTGGGGAGTCCCGAAAGAGGTGGCCCATATATCTCTGTAAACCAGTTTATCAGTTGTACTTATCACTTGTTCCCCCCCCCCCTTTTGTTTCCTGCTCTGACTTGTACTTATCTACAACTGTTAATCTGCTAAGCCCTGGCATGAAGTATCATGGAGTTGCTACAAAATATATAAGGAAAAGTCAAGAATAGTCATTTGAAGAAGAATGAAGGAGTTTTACCCTATCAGATTTATTTAAAAAAATTAAACTATTTGGAGATGATTCACATATATTTAAAAGAAATAATGCAGGGAGGTCCTATGTAAACTTTACCTAGTTTCCTCCAATGGTAACTTCTTGTAAAAATATAGTACATTATCTCAACCAAGATACTGATATTGATATTGATTCAATCAAGATACAGAACATTTCTATCACCACAAAGATCTCTCATGTTGCTCTTTATAGACACATCCGTGCCCCCCAGCTCCCACCACCTCCTGAACTCCTGGCAACTATTAATCTGTTGTGTAGTTTTATAATCTTTTTTTTCAAATTCTTGATAACATATAAATGGAATTGTGTAGTCATTGGCCTGTTTCTCTCAGCACACTTCTCAGGAGATACATGCAAGTTGTTGTGTGCATCAATACTTTGTTCCTTTTTTATTTCTATACTATTGTGTAGTATTCTAAGATATGGATGTACTGTAGTTTGTTTAACTATTCACCCACTGAACAATATCTGATTTGTTTCTAATTTTGGGATATTACAATTAAAGCTGCTATGAAAAATGTGTACAGGTTTTTTGTGTAGACATAGGTTTTATTTCTCTGGGATAAATGTTAAGGAGTGTAGTTGCTGGTCATATTAGAGTTACATGTTTTATTTTTTAAGAAATTATGTTATGTAGTAGATATTTCACTGCAGATAGGATTCTGGGATGACATTTCTTTTAATTCAGCAATTGAAAAAATTTCAGTGACTTCTTTTTTGTTTCCATGGTTTCTGATGAAAAATGTACTGTTATTAGATTCCCCACCACTTGTGGTATTGGTAAGATATTTGTGTCTCAACACTTTTAAAATTTATTCTTTGTTTTTAGTTTCCATAAATTCGACTATGGTGTGTCTTGATATCAACTGGAATTTGTTGGGATTTGTCCTGTTAAGATTCACTTAGCTTCTTGAGTCTGTTGATTTTGTCTTTTGCCAAATTTGGGGAGGTTTTAGCCATTATTTCTTCTAGTACTTTTTGTTTTAGCCCCACCCTCTTTCTCTTTTTCTTCTGGGACTCTGATGACATGAATATTACACCTTTGGTTATAGTACCACAGTTCCTTGAAACTGTTAATTTTTTTCATTCTATTTTCTATTTTTTTTCAGATCGGGTAATTTCTGTTGCTCTATCTTCCAACTTGTTGATTATTTTCTCTATTGCCTCCATCTTGCCCTTGAATTTATCTATTCAGTTTTTTACTTTGGTTCTTGTATTTTTCAGTTCTTTATTTTATTTACAAAAATTTTTTAAGAAGGAGAGAGAGTGTGTGGGGAGGGGCAGAAGAAGAGGGAAAGCAAATCTGAAGCAGGCTCTATACCCAGTGGAGAGCCCATGCACTGCTCAGTTTTACACTGAGATCATGACCTGAGCCAAAATCAGGAGTCAGACACTTACCCGACTGAGCCACCCAGTCATGCCAGCTATTCAGTTCTTAAACTTCTATTTGGTTCTTATTAAATCAACTACTTCCTTACTTAGACTTTTTACTTGTTTCAAGTGTATTCATACTTGTGCACTGAAGCATTTTTATGATGGCTGCTTTAAAATCTTTTTCAGGTAATTCTAACATCATTGTCATCTCAGTGTTGGCGTCTATTGATTGTCTTTTTTTATTCCATTTGAGATATTCCTGATTATTGATATGATATGTGATCTTAAGCTGAAACCTGGACATTTTGGGTGTTATATGAGATTGAATCTTATTTAAACCTTCTCTATTAACTGGCTCATTTTGACACTGCTCCAGCAGGGGGAAGGGAAAGGAGGTGATACTTCTTTCCTGGTATGCAAAGGTAGAAGTCCAGGTTGTTCGCTAATCTTCATTTACACTTGAGCAGGGATAGGGAGTCTCCTAAATATTACTGAAAGGGATTGAAACTTCTAGGTCTAAACTAGACCTCCATTAACTCCTTGTTTGGCAGAGGTAAGAGTGAAGGATTTTTGCTTGCTGCTGGTTTCCACTGATACATTTGGGGGTGCCAGTAGCCTCATTACCACTGGGTGGTGGTGAAATTCCTGATTCTGCTATTCCTTCCCTGACACCATTCCAGTAGGGGAAGGGTGGGGTGCCTCCTTACCCTCAGGTTGGGGTGGAGGTCTAGAATCTCTGCTAGGCCTTGCTGGCTTGGGTTGGGGATGTGGCCATAGTTTTTCTTTTACTGTGGTATTTGGCAAAAGAGAGATTATCATTTAAAAGTTTTATGTTGTTTTCTAGGCTGCCCCTGCCTGGTCTTTTGGCTAGATGAAGCAGGCTTTGTTGGGGCTTCTCTTTTCTCTGAAATTGTTGGTGTTTCTGTGTTGTCAATATCTTCAGTTCCAAATTTGGAATATATGGAGTGAAAAGAAAGCTTAGGGAGCTCTGTTATTCCACAATGTTATTCCAAAGCCCTTAGCCACTCTGCTTTCTTCTTTTTTTAACTGTTTTCTTCTATCATCTTTATATATAATATTCTATGATTGTTATTTGCACTAGTGGGATGGTTAGAAAAAATTTGGCTACTCCATCTTTTGGAAGCAGAAGATTTGCCCTATCAGATATTAACAATTATTATAAAGATACAGAAAATTTAGCAGATTTTTCATTCAACCCATTGATTTTTGGTGAATAGGCTTTTGGCCAGTTGATGTTTGGTGAGTTGCCCTAGAAGTATTATGTCCATAGATAGGAACAACTACTAAGGAAAAATGGGTGGAAGAATGGAGCTGTGTTCTGATATTCTTTGGATAATTCTTCTTGAGTGGCCATAGAAAACTGCAAAAGAGCAGTAAGAATACTTACTATTTTTTATAGTAATTTCCTGTTGCAAAATACCTTTTAAAAGATCTGATATGTATAAATGATTCATATTAATACACCATGTATCTCTTTGTGAGGGATAACTACAGTTTATTAGCTTAACAATTTTAAGAGTAACTAAGTAAACAAAACATAGATTCTTAGATGGGTCCTTGGGAACAGAGGGTTCACATAACCAACACTGAGTTACTACGCAAACCGAATTGCTGAGACTTCCTTTCAAGAGTAACTAAACAATTTGTGGTGTTGACCTTTAATTTTCAAGGACTGCTATTACTTCATGTTCTGGCTATAATAATGATTCAAAATCTTAGATTTTTATTGTAACACCAGACAACTCATCCTTCCTCAAATAATGTCACACCATTGGTTGGAAAATAGTGACCCATAAACTGCATTCAGTGCATTGATAGGGGTATTTTGTACCATGGAGGGTTAAACAATTTTTAGAAAATCTTCAGCTCAGTAGACTTTCTGTAATAATAAGGGCTTTTGTCTTATTCTGAAAAAACTTTTGAGTAATCTAGTAGTGATCCACGTTTTATTGGCCAAATGTAGTTCTGAACTAAGATCTGGTTAATTCTAAACAGTCTTATGTTATCTCTTCATTCTTAAATGAATGAATTAGTCTGAATACTTTTCACAGAATACCTTTGAGGGAGGTATATTCCTATAGCTACCGTAATATAAGAAAAGACTATGCTATAAGATGTCCTGAATTAGATCCAAAGATTTTTTTAATTTAAAAAAAATATATTACCTATGTTTCAAGGCTTATAGTACAAGAACTAGAACCTGGAATCAATTTATTATCTACTTAATGGATGTCATAATTATTTTAATATTGTCTTATCTTTCTTAGTGTATTTTATATTTCAGCTATATAAGCTATGTTTCTTTTTTTTTTTAAGATTTTAATTTATTTATTTGACAGAGAGATCACAAACAGGCAGAGAGGCAGGCAGAGAGAGAGGAGGAAGCAGGCTCCCTGCTGAGCAGAGAGCCCGATGTGGTGCGGGGCTCGATCCCAGGACCCTGAGATCATGACCTGAGCCAAAGGCAGAGGCTTTAACCCACTTAGTCACCCAGGTGCCCCTAAGTTATGTTTCATTAAATGGGATTATAGATTAGACTCATATCCTAGAAAACATTAATATTTGTTGGCCACTATATGGTAAGCATTATATGAAGTGATTGTAAAAACTTACCTCACATTGTCTCCTGAAAATCACCTGATTTTCACATTGGGTGGAAGGAGACTCATGAAAATTAAGTGATTTGTCCAAAATCCATAAACAGAAAACCAAGAGCTAGTGTCCACTCAAATCTGTCTACTTGGAAACGCATAAACTTCCTTTAACACTTTGGTTTTTTGTATTTCTCTTAATTTATCCCTCCACTTTAGTTTACTTTGTTTATCAATTTTCCTTTATGGGTGCTACATGCCAGTTACTCTTTCTCAGCTTTTTTGAGTCAAGATTGTTTTTCTTAGAAAGCAAATTATGTAGTAGAAGTTGAGTATATTTTCTGACAGATCTTACATTCTTTTCTTTTTTCTACCATTGTCTTCCCCAAAGCTCCCTATACATTTAATTCCTTAAAAGCCTGTGAGTTTGAACACTTCTGTTCACTGTCATCACTACAGTGTCTCAGAAAAGAATTTCATTCCATATGCTTTCAGGCTCTCAAGGAACCAAAACATGAAAACCTGGAATTTGTCATTACCCATTTGGCCTCTGGTCCATAAAATCTGGTAGCTTGCCTCCAGGAGAGATCAGTCCTTGACTCCTCAAAAGAATCTCTTCTCTTTATTATGTATTTGGTTAATTGGAAAATGCTGTTTTTTAGGTAAAAGATCCTGCATCATTTGGATAGCAACCAAGTCAGCCATATGGGAGGGAAAATAATCTAGTGAGTTGCAAAATAAGAAATCATGATCCATGTGTTCCTTCTGATGGCTTTCTTTGGGATATAAGGTACTATCTCTTTGCATTTCAGTTTATAGCTTTTTAAATGGTGATATACTTGGCTCTATTACTAAGATTTGAGAATATAATGAATATGCATATAATAACTAAATCCTTTTACTAAGAGAAGGAACTCTTTTGGAGAATTCTCTTTCCTAACCACCAAAGAATATTATCAACTGCTCTGACACTCTTCACAAAGCTAGTGATTTTACCTTTTCTCATTTCATGCACTAGTCCATTTGTGAAAATGTGTTGAGTACTTTAAAATCTTTGATGATGGCTGTGCTATAGAAATAAATTGGCCTCAGAAGCCAATGACATTGTTTCCTGTATTTGCTCTTCTACTCCTATTCCTTGTCTAAGATCAGTGACTCACTGGAGAATGAAACATGCTACTAATAAATATGGCAGTGATAATGACAGGATCATAATGGAGATATCAGCTACCTTGAGAATAAGAATTCTATCTATCTAGGCATTGCTGTAACAACTCTTTTTCCTAGAGAACAGAACACCAGAGAAGAGATATATATTCTTTATTTAACAGTGAGGCCAGTGAAAGAAGAGAGGGTCTGGAAGAGCCTCTGGTATCAGACTGGGTGACCAAGTAAACCATTCAGTAGGTGTTATATGTTGTCAAGAGATCTTCTCCTTCCTAAGGACTAAAAAGAAAAGAGCCTCAGTCTTTCATGAGAAGTGGAGCAATACTTAGCTGAGATTGCAAACACTGTACTTGCTAAATTGAAGACTCTTTCATGTATAAACAAATCAGGAGATTAATGAGTTCAAAAAAAGTGTTTATTTCTTTTTGGAAACTACCGGAATCATAAACTGTGGTTGTCATTCAAATACTGAAATTGTGTAGGTACTTCAAAGTGGTGATGTCAATGAATTCATTCAAATTGTTTTCCTAGAATGAGTCAACTTTAAGAAATGTCAGAGATTTCATAACCAACCACCAAAGTGGCCTTTGTAAATCCATCTTGTTACTTATGTGAGGGTCAAATTCTTCTAAATACAGTGTGAAATTCACTCCCCCGGAGAACAGGATAAATCTTTCTAGAATGATTTAAGTAGGATCATGTCTAGATGCAAGGGAATTAATAGATTTTTTTCTTTTCTTTTTCTTTTTCTTTTTTTTTAGCTTCTTAAGGGCTTTGTATTTCTGTGAAACTCAGACAGATTATGAGTACACTCAGAATACTTTGGTTTTGTGATCGTCTTTTTTTGTCTCCACATATCTTCAGAGAATCTCTATTACTGTATGTAGGAATTTGGCCAGAAAATAAACAAAGTTGAAAATGTCCTCTAGAGAAATTGCCACAAAGACAATATAGCTGAACTCCTGGTTACAAAGTATAGCGTCTTATACTTCATTGGTAAAACACTCATAAAGTCTGTGTGTACTCATTTCAGGATAAGATTTTATAGCTGTTCTGAATCTAAATATTACTTAGAAGTCTATCCTTGTTGGGGCACCTGGGTGGCTCAGTGGTTAAGCCTCTGCCTTCGGCTCAGATCATGATTTCAGGGTCCTGGGATCAAGCCCTGCATTAGGCTCTCTGCTCTGTGGGGGAGTCTGCTTCTCTCTCTACCTCTGCCTGCCACTCCCCTTGCTTGCATATGCTCTCTCTCTCTCTGTCAAATAAATAAATAAAACCTTAAAAGTATAAAAGAAGTCTATCCTTGTTTATAATTTATAGATTTACTATTTTGTCAGAGTTCAAAACCTTGTCATAAAAGACCAATTAGTAAAAAAATTTTGACTAAATCTCTTGGTAATGGAATAGCAGCAAGAAGTATAATGTTAGCCACAAAAAAAAAAATCTATGGAAAAAGCTGAAAAGAAATGATTTTGTAGTCTCTCTCATACAAAGCAGGGGTTGTGCATTTTTTGGATTCTCTTTTTCTCATGCTGAAATAGCCTTTGAGCTATAGTCCTAATTTTGTCAATTATTTGTACCTTTCATAATTCAAACAAATCTTTACTCTGTCGAGCCAGTCAACATCATGAGCGCATACTCTTAAAAATTTGTCAACTTTACAAGCAAAATAAAACTTTGACTTTTCTCCTGAAACATCTGTAACACAGTTCAAGGAAATTCGACAGGTTAGTTAATGTATATGATAAATTTGCATAGCATCTCAGTTAATTTTAAGGCAACCTCCCCAACATTCTTCTATGATGCCATTAAGCTCCCCTTTCCAGGAAGGGTAAGATATACAGGGAGACACAGGAAACGGGTTTTTGTATATTGATTCAGATACTGCTATGAGGTTACAAATACAACATGGAAGCCAGTGAGGGTTAATTCCTCCTGATCCTGACCATTTTGTTAGCATGTGAGCAACCACTGGAGGAGTTAATGAACAGACATGATTTTAAAGATCACATTTATGTGATTTAATCACCTTTATATACTCAAAAATGAAGAGATCTGGTCCTTCTCTTGAGGTGCTTCATATAATAAAACATCATGACAAACTTAGAGGTACTGGATTTTATAGTGTCTTTATAACTAAACATACCACATTGGTCATTTCTAACTGATAAAGCTTTAATTAGTCAGGTTATTTAAATGTGAAATGGTGACCTAATAGTTTTGTGCATGTTAATAGGTAGAAGAGCAGGATAGACGATAAGCCAGTTAATATTTTTACACTTTTTAAAAATTTTAAAGTAAGAAAACTTTATTTGGGTTCACCTTTTTTCTTTGACATTAGTACTCTACTCAATTAGGGTAAACATTCCAAACATGTTTGTAATGTGAAGAAATTAGCATGGAAGAAGTTTGAATGCATCAGAGTGTTACATTTACCTCAAATAACTATGAACTAAAATATTAATATATTAAACTAGCATTAGAAATCAATTCATTCTTAAAAAAAAGAAAGAGCCAGGGGGTACCTGGATGGCTCAGTCAGTTGAGTGTCTGCTTCCGGTTCGGGTCAGTCCCAGGGTCCTGGGATGGAACCCTGTGTGGGGCTCCCTGCTCAGCGGGGAGCCTTCTCCCTCTCTCTCTGCCCCTTCCCCTGCTTGTGCTCTCTCTCTCAAATATATAAATAAATAAAATTGAAAAAATAAAAATTTTCAAAAAGCAACTAATTTATTCTATGCTCACGAGGATATAGCAAAACTGCTATCCTCCATAATGGTAGCAAGTTGGTGCAATTTTTGGAAGGATATTTGAAAATATGTGATTCCAATGAACTAAATATACTGCTAGAATATTATCTTAAGAACATAGCTCAAAATATGGTAGGAAAAGCTGTACACACTAATATATGCATAGCAGCATTATTTATAATAGTAAGCAATTGGAAATAAATTAATGTCCAACAATAAGGTAGTTTATATTATAGCATGTTACATGGCTATTAAAATCATACTTATGAGGTCTATTTATCAGCATGAAAAATGCTTATGTCATAATGTTAAGTGAAAAAATTATAGAAACTATATATATACTATTATTATAAATATTTATGTTTATTATATGTGTGTTTAAAAAAGATTTGAAGCTAAGTAAAACTAAGTAAAAAAAATTAGGCACAAGAAAACAGGCCTGAAGGAAATACACATAATTGTATATTTGGGGGTTATTGTTCTATTTTTCATCTTTTGTAATGTGTTTTAATTATTTTTATAATAAAAAATCATAATTAAAAAGTAAATTCTACTGCATATAAAACTTCACTCCCAACCCCACAGAGAGAAATTTAGATACAGGAAATTATGGAATTACCAGAAGAAGAAAATCAAAGGAGGTCAAGTTGAAAGTTAATGACAAAGTGGTAAATGAAGAAATATATAAGCATGAGGGGAACATTCCTGTGGGATGCCAGGCAAATATGAACAGATATTTAGATGACCTTGGAATTCATGTAGACAAGTGAAATTTGGTAATCAGTTACATAGGGATATTGTTAATAAAAAAAGCAGCTAAAATAGATGATGGAAGCATGGTATGAAAAAGAATTCAGCAACATGGCAAATGGGGAGATGAGGGACAACACATTACCTGAGTCACATCCAGCTTCTTGAAGAGTTCTCCCAGCCTTATCTGTGAATTTTGCTGAGTGCTGAGTAGCAAGGCAGGTAGGTTATCAACACTAAGGACTTGGGTCAGAGCTAGAAGTTATCCCAAAGAAACTTGGCTGAGAAGGAGCCTATTCAAAGAATTGAAGATAGAAGGCTATTTAAACAAGTTGTAAAATATTGAGCTGAGGGGCTCCTGGGTGGCTCAGTGGGTTAAAGCCTCTGCCTTCAGCTCAGGTCATGATTTCAGAGTCCTGGGATCAAGCCCCGTATGGGCTCTCAGCTCAGCAGGGAGCCTGCTTCCTTCTCTGTCTCTGCCTACTTGTGGTCTCTCTGTCAAATAAATAAATAAAATCTTAAAAAAAAATTGAGCTGAGGTGGTTGGCCACTTGTGAATGGAACATTCATATTCCATCATTTTGACTTTGAAAGAGGGGTGATATCCAAAAACTAGCAAGCTATCTTTGAGTTGACCTTGGCAGTAAACAGAACAAGTGATTGCAGTAAACATGTGCTTTTTGAGACTTCATGTAATGGTTACTTGCTCTGGAGTTTCAAACGGTCATCTATCTACCAAATGTGTCTGAGGTAATTAATAAATAACACAAATGTATTTATGTATGCATACTGAGGGACGTGTTTGTTGAAGTAAAAGGGTTAGATAATTTAAGAATAGTGTATTGTGAAGAGTAATCATTTGGTCATATGACAGACTCCCTGCCCTGATAATATGAGTGTTTTATCATATTATACTAGCTTTTCATGTCATTGTACTGACACACTCTAAAGTAGTCTACACTTCACTCTGTTTTCTCACCTCACATTTGCCATTTACTGCTCTCTAATTCCTTGGAATTTGGATTCCATTTTCACCACTTCATTATTGTTTTAAAAATTATTCATTACTTACAAATAGCTATTGGCTTTTCCTTTTTTCCTCTGCATATTTCCATTTGCACAAGCATTGTGTGACCATTTACTCTGTGCCAGATATTACACTAAAAGTATCATTAGATGCTACTTTAAATTCTTTTCCAGTCCAGATTGGAGCAAGGGGTCCTCCCAAGTTGGGCTGGGGTAGTTACCCTGGTTCACTTCTCCCTTGAAATCAATTCCAAGTATAGTACCATAATGTAAAAAAAAGAAAAAGAAAAAGAAAAAACAAAAAAGAAGAAGAACAGAGGAGATTGCTTTCATAAAGACAATCATGTCAGTTAAATAGAGTTTCTCTTTACATAAAATCACATTTGGAAATTACATGAGGAAGGAGAATCTTTACAGATGCCTTTGACTATTAGTAGTATTTGCCTCTTTATTTCTTTCCCAGCCCAGTTTAAGTGAACATTGAGCAAGGGAATATTTTTGGCTCCAGTTATCTAGTTATCTTTCCTACTGGTAATATTAACCAAGCAATTATCTTTGTGTTGTGTAGACCTAAGTAAAAAGGGCCACAAAGAGCTCTTACTATGCTGTTGATAGAGGGAAATTTATTATAGAAATGCAACTATCATAAATATGGAAGGTTTGAAACTTACAACAAAAAAAGTTTCTTTGTATCTACCTCAGTGACTCCAAAGTTTGAATTGGAAGAGAGTAGAGGCAGGGGAGATGAAATGACATTCCACCCAAAGGCACATTCCAGGAGGATATTTTAACTCAGCCTCTCATCTGCTGCCCTCCCTTGTCTCCGTGTTTTTGCACTGTTTCTTTCTGCCTTTTCTTTCCCTCCTCCTTTTTCCATGTCCTTACAAACTCCTGTTGAAGTCAGGGCATAGCTAAGGGTGCTGTGACAATGGTAGAAAGAGAGAAGAGAGGCGTTTCTATTCAAACTCTTTATATCTCTTCTCATTCTTTCAGCAAGCATTGCACATTAGCTGTGGAAAACACACACACACACACACACACACACACACACACACACACACACACATTCTGTGCCAGAGCAGATCTCCTGAAAACTGCTGCCAAGTGGCCGCCGCCCAAGAGACTGCAGAATTTCTGGCACTAGGCACAATGGATGGCTGCAGCCAAGTGATTGTTGCTGAACTTACCTGTGTCGAAAGGTCAGCCTTGCGGTGCTAAGGCTGGGCACAGTCACTGAAGGCGAATTGGATTGTGAATGGAGGCCCTGAGGCATGTTCTGCACTTTGCAACTGGTCTGGCAGGCTTCTCCACCTCCTGAGTCTGCCACAGGCATGGGAAACACCTGGGCAGTGACAAAGGCAGGTTAAGGCAGCTTTGCCAAGGTACAGTATCAAGTACCTTTGTTTTGCCCAGAAAACTGTACAGTAATGGCCACATTCTTTGCAAGTGATTCTCCAATACACTGTGTCATGATGAAAAGCTCCAACTCTTTGCATGAGACATTTACCTCAACTTCAGCTCTAAAATCATGTATAATTTGAGTGGATCCTACACTGATTTGTAACTTAAGTAGAAATATTACCAATTCAAGAAAATACTAATGAGTCAGAGCACAGCTTAGAAATTGTTTTGTGTACCTATTGGTGTGTGTGCGCTTGTGTATGTGCTGTGTGCGCATGCACTTATGCCTTTGAGTTATGGTGGGTTAATGGATGTAAAAAAAGAACCATGGGTTACCAAAAAATATGCCTAAGTGTGAGAACCAAAGTTATTTAAACGTTGACCACTTTTATTCCTCTATTCTTTCAAAAAAAATAGGTAAAAGAAAAAAATGCTATCTAATTTGCACAAGGGTCCCAGGGATGGATGAAATAAGAACTTCTTCATGAATGAAATGCAAGTCATCAGATGGGAACTCCTTCAACTTCCTGTGATTTCCTCCATGCCCAAGGAGCCACCCTTTCCTCCTTCCTACTTGCTACTGTGAAAGATGAGTCTATCTGCTTCATCCTACCATTTAAGCCTAACCCCTCCACCTTCCTTGTCATGTACCCTTTTACCTCATTAGGAACTCTATTCTACTGCATGTCTCCTCTTTTGGTATCTTCAACCTACTTCCTCCTTTCAGTATTTAACTGTGATCTAGTCTTTCTCAACTTTTAGGAAAACCTTCCTCAATTCCACATACCTTTCAACCCCCCTGTATCTTTCACAGCCAAAGTCATTTGAGTGTCATCTATACCCGTCATCTTTATATTGCTTCTCATTCTCTCCTCAGCACACTGAAGTCTGGTGTCCACTATTACCATCTGACTTTTTAATATAATTAAAAAAAATTTTTTTTTTGATTTTCAGTTTTTATTCTTCACTTATCTGATCAGTCAGCACCACTTGATCCTAGTGACTATTTGCTCCATTAGAGGTGTTTCTTCTCTTGGTTTCACACTCCACCTGGTGATTTCTGCCTCTCTCAAAAAGTTCTTTCTTCTTGGTCTTTGTTGCATGTAGACAGATAATTCAGTTTGATTCTCAGAGATCTAATGTAAATATTTTAATTTTGTTTTCATAATAGAGGGTTAATATAGTATCAATATCTATGGGATGCAAGTAAACTTTTGATTATCATTTGATTATCATTATATTATTGCCATTACTTTGTAGTGGTGTAGGCACCTGGGGCAAGGGTCTGTCATTTGATTCCAGGTCTATTCTTGCTACTCTTTTTTCCCTCTGGAAATGCTGAATACTTCATTAGGATTATCATTTTATCTTAATGGAATCCTTCACAGTATCGCCTATAATTTCATCTTAAAGGTAATACAGCACAATCGGTACTTATGTTATTATTAGGTTACATTTAGTGATCACCTGATATGTGCTAGGTGTTTCACACTTGTAATGGTCTCAAGTCTATTCTGATCAAAAATGTAATATAGAAATAATAATTACTTATTCAAGTCCAGAACAAGTCAGCAGAGTCAGATATTCTTATGTTCCAGTATGAGTTTAGCAAAGATAGGAGTAGGTCTACCTAATACCCGAAACACATGTTCTTTCCATTGTGCGTACTCATATTCTTTGTTATAACCCAATGTCCTTGTTCAGAACAACACGTTTTAAAGTTTTCTAAATAGTTAAATGATGACTTCTTGTGTGGTCCTTTCTATTTTAAATCATGACTTTAATTTGTCATGTTTTTAACATGTTAATTTTAACATGTTAGAGATGAAATCAACATAGAAGCCCCTCCGACCCCAATCTTCTTGGAATGACCAGAAATATTTCTCAGATTTCTTTTATGAAGTTTTCTTTTCCCCTGTATTTGTTGTTGGTTGTTGACTATGACAAGGCGTGGTGCACTGTCAAGTACATTTCAAAAAATTAAAAAGCAGACACTCTGATTATCTACATGAGGGATTGACACAGGAATGAAGTAAAGAGGACTGATGTGAGGAACCTATAAGAGAATGGATAGAACTAATTGGCTGTCGGGTAACTAATTGGCCAGTAAGGAGGGGTGATTTTGCTTCCTTCCTCCCAGGGAATATTTAACAATGTCTGGAGACAGTTTTGGTTCTTACAACTTAGGGAGTGGGCACTGTTTCTGGCAACTATAGAGAGAGGCTGGGGATACTGTCAGAAACTGTAAAATGCACAAAACAATTCTAATCTTGTTCTCTGGGACAAAGAATTTTCAAGCTCAAAGTGTCAATAGTGCAGAGACAGTGCAAAGAACTTTGCAACAGTGCAAAGAAACCCTGCTATAGAAAAGAGGGAAAAAGGAAGAGAAAAGGAGACTTTGCAATTTTGAGTCTCTGTGACAACAGACATGGAGATTTCATCCAGAGCAATTAGAAGCTCAGAAGTTTTGCTGCATTATTGGATAAGGGAATGAATCATTTCAACCAGCTTGAGCTTGAGGTTAATGTGAGAGACACAGCTGGCAGAACCAGGAGGCAAAAACGTTGTTAAACTAAAGCAAGAGGGAGAGGAAATGTGGATATAGATGTAATTCACCTTGGGGTGATAGTTGAGACCACAGAAGTGGTTGAAATGTTCAAGGACATATGAGAAAAGAAGAGTAAAGGCATTTTACTGGTGCTTTAAAAACATACATCATTCATATAAATAGTGTATTTTTAAGTGATATACAGTAGGAATTATTCTTGCTATGCCCATCTGTTTCAACATGAGGAATCAAAATTTGAATACCAACCTTTCTAAAATAAAGGTTTCTGGACAGCTTTTATTTCACTAGTGTTAACAGTTTGTTTCTTATACCTTAATACCACACGTTTTGAAGCAGAGGTTATCAAATTTAATATTTATTTTTGCTTAGGGTTTACATGTTAAGATGATAACTTGTCAGTGGCAAGAGGGGTTGAAGATATTTTGCTGTAACTCAAGATCAGAAGAAAGGATGTGCATAAAGAGAGGTGTAGTAGCCTAGCTTTTCTTTTCTTTTCTTTTTCTTTTTCTTTTTTTCAGTTTGTCTGCTTTCTGGCTTGGTTTCAAAGCACTTAATAGTTTTAGCATATACTTGCTAAACATGGAAACATTGAAACACCACACCCTGTGTTGCTTATAATGAATAGTGTCTTTTGCACAAACATATTTTTATCAAAGCACCTAAAGACAACCTGCCACACTTGTCATGGTATTACTCAGCTGTACTCTCTGGCTGCCCAGACTGACTTAGGAGAAGTTGTGGGATAGGGAGCTCCTAAGTTAAGCCACCTGTAGCTGTATTATTTTAATGATCCAGGCTGAGAATCAGTACACTACATCTCTCCCTCCTTCCGAAGCAAGACCCATAGTCATATTAAGAAGTTCTTATTAATGGGTACTTGTAACTTCATTTATCTGATCCTAGAAAACTCCTGGGTTGTTTAGAAATATTGCTACTGAAGAATAACATGTTGGCAGATAGGATAGCCACTGGTTCTGCGGAAGGATGAGTTGGCAACAACTGGGCCTTCCAAGGCCTTTAGGCGCGGTGAGATTTGGAGTTTCCCAGATTGGAGGAACCAGTTTGGTTTCTCATAACTCTCATATAAAAATTTCTTGACTTTATTGCTTGTGTCTCGTGAGGATTTATGGCTTCATCTGCTCTGTCTTTTGAATATTATTTGTAGCTCTGTTAGCCATGGCCTTTAAAAAAAATCTTAACCTTATTATTCAAATAGAATGCCTCGTCATGGTGAATAACACATGACCCACACATGCTAAGAATAAACTGGATGGTGCCATGAAATCTTCTGCCCACGTAACTGGAAATGCATGGAATGCAAAACTTGATCTCAACTGCAACGTTCTCTGCAGAAATGTCGATAGAGGAAACCATCTATTCATAATTCTCTAGAGAGCTCTGGAAATGTCTGTGTGGAAATCCCTCAGGCCTGCTATAGTATCCTGAAATTCTCACCATTACATTCAACTCTTTGTCTAAGACATCATTTCAGTGAAAGCATCTTTAAAATGCATAGAAATATCCTATAACAGTAGAAACATTGATTCATTCAAAGCCTATTTTTAATTTAGCACAGTTAGGTTTTTCTTTTTCTTTTCTTTTTCTTTTTTCTAACTTAACCCCTCTTTCTTAGAAAGCAGAGTTCTTACAAACTAGAAGTTAGGAGAATATTTGGTCATGGTAAGAAATCAGCAATATTCAGGCACAGTGGGCATTCCTACTGGGGCCCTTTGTAGTGGCAGTAAGTAGAGAGGGCTGGAAAAGATGAGGCAAGAGGCAGGATCCATTGAGGCAAGCATGCTGCATGGGGAGGCTGAGCATGTCTTTTGGGATATGGACATTAGAGACCTATCCTTGAGACACAAAGATGGGTCATTTCTAATAATAGCAACACAAAGAATAAATCAATAAGAGTAACTTTGAGTATTCTTTATTGGGTTCTAAGACCGTAGCTGTACCTTTCACATGCATTATCTTAATTCTTATAATGACTACATATGAACAAAGAGATTCAGAAAGGGTAACATCTACTCAAGCATGAAGTTAATAAGTGGGAACAGTTGGTATTCTAAATGAGGTTGTTCTGATTCCAAATTCATGATGTTAGCCATCATTCACATTGCCTCTTTATGATCTTTCCCTTTGTTCTCTTTCCCTCTTGTTACCCCTTCAAACTTATGTTACAGCTATATGCTATTTTCCCCACCTAGAATAACTTAACCTTCTTTTCTACCTGCTGGGATTTTTGTTTTAATTTTTTGAGAACTAGTTGAAATGGTGAAATATCACCTCCTTTAAAAATTTTTTCTTTAATCTATGATCAGTTGCATTCATATTATAAGTAACTAGGGGATTATAGCTCTATTCTCTGCCAGATTGTAAGGCACTTGAGACGAGAATTCATTTTTTATTATACTGTTTGTAGAACAGAGTCTAACTTTGCCTGTTGAACACAATAGACAATCATTAGACATTTGTAGAGTGAGTAAATTTGGTCATAGGTATCCTGCAAAATTAAAAAATAAGAAATTTTCATCCTAAAGTTGCCAACAAAAGATTAAATTATGTTTATTAGAGTTGGTCTTAGAAGGCAGGAAGTTACATAGTACTTTTTAAAATATTTTCATTTTTGGTTGCCTGGGTGGTTCAGTTGGTTAAAGTGTCTGACTTTGTCTAAGGTCATGATCTTGGGGTCCTGGGATTGATCCCCATGAGCTCCCTGCTCAGCAGAGAGTCTGCGTCTCCCTCTCCCTCTGCCTTTTGCCTTCACTCATGCTCTCTCTAAAATAAATGAATAAAATCTTTAAAATTTTTTTTCATTTTTTAATTAACTAAAATTTTCATTAGTTATCCAGTTATTACCAAAGTCACTAATTTGCTTGTGACTGGATAATTGAATTTTATTGTGCATCCAAGTGACATAAGGATGAAAAAAAAGTGTGTGTGTGTGTGTATACATGTGTATATATATGTGTATATATTTATACAAAACTTCTGCCAAAGGGGAATATACCACAGTGCACGCACTGTAACAAAGAGGAACTCAAAATTCTTGCTAATTTATTATTCAATGCATTTATGAATAAATGATATACAGGGGTGTGAGGAGATATAAATATGTATGCTACAGATAGAAAAACACCTTATAAATAGTCTTAAAAGAGACATATAAAGGTGCTGTAAGTGTGGGAAACACATCACATATGGCCCTAGAGACATAACTCGAAACATCAGAGAAACACATGGTTGCTTTTTGTGATCCTGGGAAACCAGGGATGTGTATTTCTCCATTTCTAAGGTTTTCTATATATGCCTTGATGATAATAAGCTCTTTAAAAAGCTAAGATGGGTGTGTACCTCTACCTATTTATATTTCTCAAAGAAGAAATTATGTTTATTTTACATTTCTCAAAATTAAATATAAATTGGAAATGTAAATACTTCTGAAATGGAGAAAAATTTATTGGAGGGTTTCTCTTGTCCTTGCAGTTTCCTCTTCCTCTCCTCATCCAGCCTGTGGGATGTATTTTAGTAACTTTGTTAAACCAAACCAAACTGTGAGTACGTGTGTAAGTGTGTGTGTATGTATGTGAGTGTATCTCTCCTTACGCTTTCTTATTTAAAAACCAAAAGTAGTTGGTAGCTCCACCAGAAGCTTAGGATATGAATATCGACATGGTGCATTTATATAGAATATCCTCTGGGTCTAGACTGCACATCATGCCTCCAGTCATTCATTCACTCCATGGACAATACTTGACAACCAACAACTTTTCAGGCTGGGGTACAGATAAGAATGTGCCATAGACTCAGTCTTGGGGAGGAATAAGCATAATTATAAACCAAAAGTGTGACAGACAAGTATTTTAAAAGATGTTCTGTTTGAAGATCTGGTGCCATTTTAACCTTAGATACTAGATGAAGAATTCATTGAAAGTCATACCATGGGGGCTTCCTGTCCTGACTGACATCTGTGTCATCTAAAGAGATTTTTATTTCTGACTTAGATATTGGACTAACAGCACCAGAGAGGGTAAGAAACTGAATCTATTTCTAAGGATATCTAAAGATAAACATTTGAAAGTCCTAGTTATGCACCATTGTATGCATAGAGAGGAGAAAAGTTACTTTGTCCCTTTTGCTCTGTTTATCTGTTCTAATTTATAGGGCATTACTGCTTAATGATTAGGCAGACAGCCTGGAAGCTAGGCTTTTCAGGTTTATCACTGAGCTCCTCATTTACTATCTGTGTTACTTCAGGCAAATTACTTAACTAGTGCCCATTTCCTTGACTGTAAAAGTAAAATAACAACACCTGCTAATAATATTGTTGTGGAGATTTAGTTAATTAATGCATGCTAAGCCATCAGGACAGCACCTGACATATGGGCAGTGCTATTGTTCTATTACCAAGTCTTTTTTTTTTCTGCACATATGGATTTATTTTCGACAATATACTTCTAGTTTTCTTCTTTAGAGTGCTCTGGACAGAGCTCTTGAGGAGTAAGTCGTGCTCAGGTTATTACCAAGTTTTAATGACACTTGTTTTTGCTGGGCCTGAGAAGGTGTCAGACTCCTCAGTATAATACTTCAGACAACCACTATCACTACATGGATAGTGTAGTTGCATGGAGTTGGAGTTGCATGGGAGGTGAAATTAATTTGCCATCACTATCCTATAGAGATATAAAGATATTTCTCCCATTATAGAAAAATCCTCTGAAAACCAGCTTTAAGCAGGTTTTACAGGACATTGCTCTTATTAATCTGCCAACTGGTCCTTTTATAGAAGGCATCTCATAACTCAAGGGTACTATCCCTTCCAGAGGTATTTGCATTTTAACAGACTTACTAAAAATACACATGGTTTCACAAGCCTGAGATAGAGTTTTTCCGATGGCAAATTTCCAGGTATCATGGTCGGTAGTGAGGGAGCTTGAATCCCCCACAAAGAACTGAGATACTCGGGGACTGAAGCTGACCTAATTTAGTTGCATCCTCTGGCTGTCTGCAGGAGAGTATCTTCTCTGTAGAAAAGATTCCCCAATTTTCAATGAAGAACTAATAGACTCCTACAAATAAGATATAAATGAGCTGCTAATCAAAAATCCTTACATATTTGAGGAAGCAGCCACTTTGACTTAAAGTTCTAGGACCAGACAATAGATTTAGGACCATGAGATATTTGCGTTTTTTCAGATAGAGTGTACATATAGAATATCATCACATAAAATGTTACATGTAGCAACTCTGTATATAATAATTAAAGACATAAAAGATTATGAAAATTTACCAATCAACAGAAATGTATTAGGAAAGAACAAGGAAAAATGGAAAAGGAAAAACTCTAAATATGCAAAACACTGTTGACATAGTGATAAAATAAAAGTCAAATATTATAGGTAGCATATTAGAACCAAGGCTCGAATGAAAAGTTCTGACATAGAATGGAAGAGGGGTAATATTTAAAGAGCAATAGATGGATGTGAATTTTCTAAACCTGATGAAAAACCGTGTGAATTTGCAGATTTTGAAAGAGTAATGTAGCCTAAGCAGGATAAACAAAAAGAAATTCACACATTGTTGTGAAATTGCAGAACATCAAAGACAAAAAAGATCTTTAAAGCAATCAGAGAGAAAGAACAATTAAACTGAAACAGTGGGGTGCCTGGGTGGCTCAGTGGGTTAAAGCCTCTGCCTTCCGCTCAGGTCATGATCTCAGGGTCCTGGGATGGAGCCCCGCATTAGGCTCTCTGCTCAGTAGGGATCCTGCTTCCCCCTGTTTCTCCCTGTCTGCCTTTCTGCCTACTTGTAATCTCTCTCTCTCTCTCTGTGTCAAATAAATAAATAAGTAAATTTTTTTTTAAAAGAAACTGAAACAGTAAGTGGAGTGATAGTGTCCTTCTCAACAGCAATAGTGAAAGCAGAAGGTGAGGGAATAATGTCCACAAAGAGTTGAAAGGGAGTAACCTAAGAACTGTTCAACTAACTGTATACCTAGCAAAATGATCATTCAAGAACGAGGGTGAAATAAAGACATCTACAGAAAAATAAAAGGTGAAGACTAAATTTACTACCCAAACCCACTGAATCCACCATTTGAAGGAATGTTTCTCACACTTTTCAGTCTTAGAGACCCTTTTACTCTCTTGAAAGTTTGTGAGAGCCCTGAAGAGCTTTTGTATATATAGGTTGAATCTATCAAAAAGTCTTAGGCACCTGAGAAATGTATACATTACAATACAAAATCATGTTTTCAGAGCTATAGGCATTTCTGGGTAATGACATTTTATAGAAATATGGGGACAGACCACAGAGGAAAAGTATTTGAAGTTGTCTTGGAATTTGGATCAACCAAGAGGTGCCAAAAGGGTTTTTCAATGGACATTTGAGCAATGGGAAAAAGACAAAATATTCATGGCACTTAAAGGGGACCATAATGAAATTGACTTGACCTATGACTAAAACTTATTTGGGGGAAGTTTGAGTCAGGCAGCACTGGAGTGTGGAAGTCTTTAAATATAAAGATGCCATAAGCCTCAAAATCCAGAGAGAGAGAGAGAGAGAGAGAGAGAAACCAGAACGTGTGCAAAATCCAATGCTGTAAAAATCATGAATCATCTAAAGGAATAATCATCAGACAATGAAAAGTGGTTTAATATTGTACAAACCACATTTGAAAGATGATAAGCCTGTTATGTATAATATATGAGAGTTATTATAGGTGTTTTCAAACTTCATGTCAGTTGTGTCCTGTGAGCCCCATGGCCTTCATCTTTAGGCAGATAACAGAATGGTTATAACGATCTCCTGCCTGTGTGGTCTTCTACAGTGTTTTTTCCTCTTTTTATCAATTCTCTTTATATTCATCTGGTCACCAAATTTTCATGTGTGTCTTTGAGTTGTTTTATGTTGCTGAAAAACGCTTGATGTTGCTGTATCCAGAAAATAAATCCGGTGTGGTGAGGGAACAAACACTCTCAAGACCTGGAATAACAAGACCTTTTTTGGCTATTCTATTGATTACACATGACCTGAGTTAGCTCTTTATTCTTCAGTCTTTTCATCTCTGACCTGGGGAGAGCAGCCACATTACTGTTAGGTAATGTTGAAAAACACTGACTCTTTCTGATAAAGGAGGATTGTTAGAAACCATTGACTAAAATCTTAAAACTTTTCATTGCTATTTTAATTTAAGCAACACTGTGCCATACGTTGTGTTTTAATTACTAGCTGGGTTTCTAAATGTAGACTATAATTTGATAAAATATCTGTAATGTAGGCAAGCTACTATAGCTAAATACCCTTGCCATTTGCTGGTGCATACTGTATGTATACATGTGCACCATATGCACACATATGCTGACTTGCTATATGACTGGAAGATTTGGACCTGTATCTGTAGCAGTTCCATTTGTGGAGGTTCGGAACAGTGTTTATAGGAGTAGGAAAGAGAAAAACAGGAATGGCTGACAAGAATCACAAGCTGCAAACTTTCCTCCTCAACCATCCTCGTCACAGTCATCCTGCGCCTGACTTTGATAATAATTAATATGGATATAGTGCTTTACAGTTTATGAAACACTCTTGCATATTTTTCACCTAACTTTGGGAACAAAGCCAGCATAACACCAGCGTGTGAGTAATGGCAGGGACGTGTGGGTTGAGACTGTGAGCTAGGCAGCACCTACATGGCAGGGCAAGTATTTTGGTGATAAGGAGTTTGGCCTTTATCATGTATGCAATGGGAAGCCACTGAAGGGTTTTAAGCAAGCAAGTAGCGTGAATTAATTTGCATTTTAGAAAGTCTCCCAGGCTGCCACATGGAAATGAATTGTCGGAGGATGAGGGCGAAAGCATAGAGACCAGTTAGGAAGCTACTGAAGTAGCGTCACTGAGAGGTAGTGGTGACCTGAGGTGTATTCATCTGGAAGCTAACAAAGCTTTATCTTCAGGGCTCCTTGCTTACAGAAACTGTTTCTTAGGCTGAGGTAGAGCCTGAGCAACATATTCATGACATCCTGTCTCTGTGATATTGGTAATAATAAAACATTTTAACTATTAACTGTTAAGACAGCTGTTTCTTCCCACTCTGACCTTCCATCCACCATATTACCACTGGGGTGGGGTGATACTAGAACGGCTACAGGCACTTTTAGGATCTTGTCAAGGGAAAGTGGAGCTGGGCATATGTCATTTTAACTACCGTTTGGAAAAGTATTTTGGAATGGTTCCACTAGACAGATGAAGTGTGCTTCTTGGATAATCTTTACATTTATTGGAGAACCAAAGAAGTACAGATTAAACACTAATGATAAGAAACAAAAGTGAGAAGGATTAACAAAATCACTGGAAATTATTCTGACCTCCAGAAGTGAACTGTGTAACAAATTTTCATATTTCATTAATTCATTAAGAGAAAGAGACAAATTTTGAGAAGAAATTGATAGTTCACTGATTGTTTGATAACCCAATTAATGAAGAGGAGTGAATCGTTTGAACATATTGGGAATAAGATTTAAATTTCTTGATGTTTCGACAAGAGGAAGAGAACATAATAACTAATACTATGCCATTCTCAATGAGAACATCAGCACACTGCTTAATGAGTTTTGCTGATCCAAAGAGTATTTAAGATTAGTCACTACATGTGTAGAAGCTTGAAATGTTCTGAAATCTTAGAGCTCATCTACAAAAGAAACCAGAAAATATTCTTTCCAAATTTGACAATAGTCTGAAACATTTATGTAGTAGTACAATAACGTGTGTTGATGCTGAAATAAAATGGTAAGTAATCAGTGACTGTCCTCAACTTGCTGGAGAAAAGATTGAATTATCTATATTATCTATTGTCTTTACCAAAAACTATTTTACAAAACTGTTGTCATATGAAGAGGTGATCAAACAGTATGCAGCCAATTATGTAGGAAAAATTATAGAGGTGTGTGAACATGCTAAATAATAAAAATAGTGAGGCACCTGGGTGGCTCAGTAGGTTAAGCGTATGCCTTCAGGTCAGGTCATGATCCCAGGTTCCAGGGATCAAGCCCTGTGTCAGGCTCCCTGCTCAGCGGGGAGTCTTCTTCTCCCTTTTCTTCCCCCAGCTTTTGCTCTCTCTCTCTCTCATTCACTCTCTCTCTCAAATAAATAAATAAAAATCTGAAACAAAAAATTAAAAAAATAAAAATAGTGTATCATTTTTCCAGGTTTTTATAGACGTTTATAAAGTATTTTTCTGCTTAAAAAGTGTGTATGTGTGTATGATCTTTTTTCCTCATTCAAAAAAATATATTCTTCCTTTTTTTAACCTAATTTTGTATGCATAGCTTGTATGACCTTTCCTTAAAATACGGTCTCTCTAATTGAACAAGCTTCAGGTCCCACCAAACTTGGATTGCCCCTCAACTTGGATTGTGGCTGAACAGATGGTGAAAAATGGACATACTTAGAGTATATTTTGGAGGTAGAATAAATTCCTATATGATTGTCTTTTTGAGGGGCTACAGCCCATTTCTGGGGGCAAAGGTTGAATGAGTTAAAACAGAAAAAACATAATTCCTCCAGAGTCATACAACTTGGAACTGGCCAACTAGGAGAGAATCTATATAAGTTAGGTTCAAATGCCTTTGTCATTGTCACATTTGAAGCTGCAGTTTTCTTAGGATGGTTTTGAGGGTTCAATTAGATGATGCCGACAAAATGCTTCATGTGGTGTCCAGGACATTGTTGAGTATGGTTATAGGTGTTGCTATTAGTAAGATGATGAGGGGTTTATTCTTTAGGTGCACATGGTTTTTGTTGTTGTTGTTGTTTTAAATTGAGTGTTATTTATTTTGTTTTCTGCTTGCCAATTTCTCTAAGGGAGTAAGCCTACTCTGCTGTAGGTTTCCGTGGGATAAAGGAAATTCTCTTCTTTGCCCCTACTTGTCACGTGTCCTCCAGCCAGTGCCCATTGCAGAGGAGTGGCAACTAACAAACAACAGAGCCCTTCAGCAGACCAGCCTATGCAGTGTCAATAGCAGATCTGCTGGGGAAAACCTGCATGTGGGACAGAAAGTGTACATGCTTCAGTATGGATGTTGGTGGTACCCTCACAGTTTAAAGTGGTGGGACAATGAAGTCATGCGTTTCCGAATGATTCAAGAACGGGAAGTTTTAGGACTCCAATGCAGTTCTAAAACAATCAGATCTAGCTAGTTTATTTAGTCAGATTTAAGTTGAGGAATGAGATGGGATGAGTGTAATTTTTATAGGTTCTACATAGTAGGAACATTCTCTACATGATTTGTTACTGAAACTTATTTCGATGATTGACAACTCTTAATGTCTCTTTGGACTTCTCAGTTACTTCTGTAGAACTTATTTTGTCACTGTTAACTAGGAAGAATAACATTTATCTCTTTGAGAGCCAAAATTTCATTAATGTTTTTATTTTCTTAGTGTTATCATAATGAGTTCCTGCTTTATCATCCAACATGCTGATAATCCTCTTTTTTAATTCTAAGTTTTAATTCTAAGATGAGAGAATTGAAGGCTTGCAGATACACAGATACATGTTTAATGCATGCACATGTTATTTTTGCTGGGAGAAAATGAGAGCTCCAAAAATGGGTGTTTCTGTAATGTTCCTTTCCATCTTTATGTAGCAAAGACTACTTTTGTTCTCTCAGGACACCACACCCTTAATTGGTCATAATAAATCCTGTGGGCTCCCAGCAGTTTGCCAGAAGAGATAGCAGTTCCTTTTGTTTGTTCTTTCATTTGCTGGTATTCCGCTTGTTGGACTTCTAAATTAGGATAGTGCCTGAGAGAGATTTCAGTTTTAATTTGAATTCGGCACTTTATTTATTTATTTATTTAATTTATTTTTTAAAGATTTTATTTATTTATTTATTCATTTATTAGAGAAAGAGAGAGAGCATGAGAAGGGAGAAGGTCAGAGTGAGAAGCAGACTCCTTGTGAAGCTGGGAGCCCGATGTGGGACTCGATCCCAGGTCTCCGGGACCATGACCTGAGCCGAAGGCAGTCGCCCAACCAACTGAGCCACCCAGGTGCCCGAATTCGGCACTTTAATTACCTGTTTTCCACCTGCTCTTTAATGAGGGTGGCACTCTCAAATATGGACTGGGACAACTCCTTTTTCTTTTCATTAGCAGATCCACATACCACTACCAAAGCTTCAGAACTCCTTGGGAAATAATGGAAACCAACTGTGACTTCTTCTTTCTAGTGTGGCACTTGAAATTATGTAAGAGCTGGGTCAGTGAGAGAGAAGAAGTCTGTCTGACAGAAAAGAGAAGTGATTCAAAATTAAAGAAAGATTCAGTTAGGATTGAGATTTTTGGGCAAAACCCCATATACTTAGTTTCTCTTCTCTATACAAGTTTGCTTAAAATACATGATGAGTTCAAACAACATGATTTTTATAGCTTTAAGCATTAAATGTTTCTCATACAAACATTACGGTAGCTAAGCAAGGTATCTTAGGAATTGTATGGGAAGCTTTTGTCTTCAGGCTGAAGGACCATTACTTTTATGAAACAACTTTTGTATGAGCCTTTTATTTTTTGTAACAAAAAGAATAATTCTTACTTTGAATTTCTTTTTTTTTCTTACTCTGAATTTCTAATAGGATTATGTTTTCCCTTCTCCCCAGCCCTCCTCTAAAAAAGTACACACACACACAAACACGTACATGTACATATGTAAATATGATTTACACATGCCATTACAAATATGCTTATATTTACATTAACAAAATATTTGAATTTTTTTATTTGGCATGATGTTAATGTTTTATAGTTACAATTGAATGAAAGCCCAACAGGGTCAGGGAGTGATGTCACTTTTCTTTCTTTATACAGAATGTGTAGGCCCTCTGGTAGTTCTGCCGGCAGTCTCCATTCTGGCCTGTGAAGACATTAGGAGATCTCTCTCTGCCTGCCTCGCTGCCTACTTGTGATCTCTCTCTCTGTCAAATAAATAAATAAATCTTTAAAAAGGAAAATCAGAGGTCTAGAGCCCAGCAGCATATGTCTTCCCTTTGAGTATGATAGTCTTGGTTTAGTTTACTCACCTTAGGTCAAGATGGAAGTGACAGTCGGGTATCCTAGAGCCAACTGCTCAAACTTAGCATCACATACTCTGTGGAAAACAGTGTAAGTTTTCTTTCTCACTGCTTTTCATCTGATGAAATGCCCAGTGCTAGATCAGTAGTTAAATCTCTTAACCCCAATAGGAAGAGGAAGGAATGACCTGATTATTGCATAATTCATCACTCATTATGCTTTGGGCAGTCTCCCTCCGCTCCCTCTTAGCAATTTCCTCAAGACCAGCTCCTCCTAAACTATACTATCCAAACATTTTGAGTCTGACCTACTTATTGAAGAACATGCCCAGAAATTTGAAACTGTAATTACTCCTAGAATGAGCAAACTTGCTCATCCTTTACTTCCTTATAGTAGCTATTCAGCACAGAAGCAGTGAGTGGCCCTTGATTAAGCATTAAGGGGTTTTTGTTGTTATTGCTTAAATGAACAAATATTTCATTGGGACATCATTCATATCTTGATTTGGTTTCAGAGTGAATGCAGCTACATGCCTCGAGTGACTGCTTTTAAACAATTAACTCCTGTCTCCACCTTAACATTTTGTTCATTAGTCACTATTGAACCTTTGTCCTTACTTGTCAGTATCTGAGAAAACATACACTTTAGTTCACAATGTCTACTCATTTTCTCCAACACTGATAAGAGTTGCCTCACTCATGGCCAACCTGTCAGAATGGAAACTCTGTATCATGGGTGGGATTGAGAAATCCTGCTCAAGCTACATCCATGTGACTCCAGTCAAGGTGAAAATGGAAAGTTTTCTGGATGGTTATAGATGATGGGAATTTTTCAAATATCTGGCTATTTGCATCTTTTAGATTAGTAGACCCCAAGTTCTTAAATTCTTGGTCCAGTTAAAAAAAATTGAGGGGTCTCCCTAGGACTGCCCATTTTTACTTTTGTCAGGTTAAGAAAAGTAACAAGCTCTGCTTACTTTTGCCATCATTTCATGAAAGGAAGGCCATGTAAATTCCAAAAACAAAAGCAAAAACAAAAGGTCATAATCTCAGATTAGAAGAATTCTTTTAAGTGAATCCACTCTTTTGTTGAAAACATATTGCCTATTCTCATTTCACACCATACCTGTGAGAACTCTGTACTGGGGCTTAACAGGGCACCTACTGTGAGGACATAGCTTAGTGTTTATTTGGATGCCTGATATTTTGACAATATAGACCACATATGCCTGTCAGTGTAGGAGTTTTACTTTAAGTGTTTTTCCTTCTCATCAGCATGCTGAGGTGGTTGCTTTGTATCTCAAGAGTTCTGCCTAATGGGTATGTCTTGTATAGATGGCTTTTAACTTCACATTGTTTCTCTGGGAAGATAACTCAGCTATCCTTTAGGCTTTGTGAAGATTACTCATTCTGAAACAGGACCAGCCTTACCCTTATGCAGAGTAGGCAGTGGCTTATGTGGCATGATTTGTGAGGTGCTGAGAAAGCTTGAAAATAATTCTTCCACTCAGTTGCCACACAGCTTGAAATCAAAACATGAGTATTTATTCCTTTGGGCACCCTGAGGGCCCCTCTGTCTCCTCTTCTTTATTTATGCTCTGCCCTTCAAGTCATCTCCAATCACCCTAAAGGCTTTAAATACTTTATAAAATGTACCTACGACTTTGTTTTTATTCGGGTGTGGTGAAGCCAACAGGTCAAGAGACAGTTGTCATTGAAAGATGATTTGTTACTCATAGTTCCCAAGAGGAAGGACATGCCACATTTCACGGGGCCACCCCAGCGGGAGAAGCATCGGAGTCTGCCCGGAAGCAGGGGAGCAAGGGGAAAGCATGCGTGGGGTACTTCACTGTGGTTTTCACAGGAAGGAGTGGGCTAGGTGGTGTGGGCAGACTGAATGGGTTTAGGATTGAATAGTGTAAATAATTGAAGTGGGATCTGGGCTATAGGGATCTTCCCTAGTTGTCTGGAATCTGGCTGTGGGTTGGTTAGGGCAGGGGAAAATTGCATTGAGAGCCTGTTAAAGGAGGTAGTTGGCATTTGAGCAACGGATTAGTTGGTTTGCATGTGAAAGGCATGATCTTGGGGAGATTTTTGCCATCTGTAGGAATTACCTAGCCCTGGGAGGGGCCAGTCTTTCCCTGATCAGTGGGGCTTCATATAGCACAGCATCAAGAATACAGAAAATAAGGAAATATAGTTAATACACCAATCACCAATCCCCATATTGGGATCTGCTTTCCATACCTCCTTTTCATGCATATTCATCTATCCAACTGCTACTTGACATCATCACTTAGAAGCCTCAGGGCATTTCAGAATTAACCTGCCTAAAATTAAGTACCAGTCTACCCCCAAACCTGGCCCTCCTCTTTTCACCAACTCAGTAAATACTACCTCCAAAAATAAAGCTAGAAACCTGGGCAGTACCTTTCTTTTCCTTACTTCCTATGCTTAGTCCATCTGCTGTTCCTTTCAGTTCTTTCTCCAGAATATATCTTACATTTATACACCTCTCCTTATAGCCTCTGCTACCATGTAAGTCTAAATCAATACCTCTTATCTGATCTTCCAACTTCCAGTCTTCTCTATGTGGGGAAGACACAACAGACAACAAACCAATAATTATTTAACAACCAAAAAAAAAAAAAAAAAGAAAGAAAGAAAAAAGAAAGTTAGCAAATGAATAGAAATGCTATTAAAATTATATTCTTCTCTTCTCCAATTTTCTCAATCCCCCATCCTCACTGCCCTGCAGCACAGAACATAATCTATTATCCTGTCACATGCTAGAGTAAACTTTTAAAAATATTAAGCAGAGTATATATCACTCACTTACTTAAAAGTCTTTTGTAAGATTTCTAACATGCTCACAATCCAGTCCACTTTCTCACTGTGGGCTAGAATTCGGACATGATATGACCACAGTCTAGTGATCTGGCTTCATTCCATGCCATCCTTACTCACTGTGTTTTGTAGCCTTTTTGAGTTTCGGGAATATTTTAAACTCTTGCCTGCTGTAGAAACTTGGTAGTTGCTGGCAAACTCTATGTGAATGTTTTTTCCTAAACTTTGTGTGCCTCTGGCTTTTTCTTGTCCCTTAGGTATCAGCTTAAAATCATTACTTTTTTCTTTAAAGATTTTATTTATTTATTATTTGAGAGAGAGCTAGAGTGAGAGAGATCACAGATGGAGAGGGTGAAGTAGACTCCCTGCTGAGCAGAGAGCCCTACTGGGGCTCCATCCCAGGACCCTGAGCCAAAGGCAGACGCCTAAACGGCTGAGCCATCCAGGCGCCTTAGCTTAAAATCATTTCTTTAAAGAGTAGTTCTGTGATCACCTTCTCTAACCACAACCCTCCCTCCCCTCTCTGTATCATGTATAACATCAGGTTCTTTATTTTATATTATTATATTGAGGTTTGGTTATCTAGTCTTTGTTGCTTATGAGGGTCTTCTCTGCATAAATGTAAGGTCCAGGGGGTCTGGCGGCCACCTGCCTTATTACCATTATAGCTCTTTGCATACAATGGATACTCGATAAGTGTTCTTTAGATGAATGGATTATTTAGATAATGCCTTTTCTCATGATTTGTTCAGTTTGTTGAGATATAATTGACATATATAACACTGTATAAGTTTAAGGTATACAATATGATGATTTGATATAGATATATATTGTGAAATGTTGACTGCAGTAAGGTTAGTTCACATATCCATCACCTCACATAATACTGCATTTCGTGTGTTTGTGGGTATGTATGTGTGGTGAGAACATTTAAGATTTACTCTCTTAGCAACTTTCAAGCCTGCAATACAATATTGTTAACTATAGTCACCTTAGCTCCCCAGAACTCATTCATCTTATTACTGGAAGTTTGCCTGTGACCAACATCTCCCCATCTCCCCTACCCCCTAGCCCTGGCAACTACCATTTTACTCTATTAGTCATGATTCTTTTAAACTTTAGGGCACAACTCCTAAAACATGAAAGCCTAGTGAAAGTTAGCTATCAGTTTGTTTTTCTCCTGGTTGGAGTAAACTCAGAGAGATTTATATAAAAGATATACAGAGAATTTGGTGTCAAAATGGATGATTTGTGGGTTTTAAGTTGTGATTTGTTTTATTTCTTTTAAACTACCATTTCTTAAGAACTTAGTGCCTATCAGTGCCAATTATTTTTTAAAAATTATCTTATTTACTCATCACAATAACCCTAAAAAGTATTAGTATTCTGTTACTACAGAGAAGGTTTATGAGGGGATTTGTAAATGACAATTTTTATTTGGTTTTCAATTTTGTATTATTTAGTAGCATTCCATAAAAATAGGACCAAGAGTCTGTGGACTCTGGAGCCACGTAGGATTGGGTTTTCAGTCCATGGCACCATTATCATCTATGTGATATTGAATATATTTCCTAACCTCCTTAAAAATCATATTCTTTAGAGGCGCCTGGGAGGCTCAGTCAGTTAAACATATAATACTTGATTTTTTGCTTTGGTCCTGACCTCAGGATCCTGGGAGCAAACCCACATCAGGCTCTACACTTAGTGGGGAGTCTGCTTGAGATTCTCTTTCTCCCTCTGCCTCTCCCCCCATGCTCTCATTCTCAAATAAATAAATCTTTAAAAATTATTTTCTTTATATGAATAATGGGAAAAACATTAGCGCCTACCCAGAGTTGTGGTGATCATTAATTTAGATCAGATGGTGGTGGAAATCATTGTGACACAGTGTCTGACACATAGAAGAGGCTCTGAAAATAGTAGCTATTATTTTCATTCCCAGTTTTGTAGCATTTAGGGGCACCGCACATGAAGGAAGTACAGTGTCCTTGGCTTAAGGGAATGAGGTGTCCCAGTTTAAAAATGTTATAAAACTATAGCAGAAATTTCTATACTTAAATGTCTTTGAACAAGCTTGTGATACATGTAATGACTATATTTGTATTAAAATGAAATAAATGAAAAAGCTGATGACGTAGCACATAAAATGTATACAAAGTATGGCTCAAAATATAATTTCTGAGTTTATAATGAATACATTCATAATAGCTAATGGATCAACCTCATTTGCAATCACATTTAAAGAAAAAGATTCTTCTCAATTTCTTTTTCTTTTCTGAACTTGGGATAGTGTCATTTTGGTATCAGAGTCGAAAAAGCTTTGAATTATGCTCTCTTCTCTTTTCATTCTTCCCCACCTCCTGCCAGTGTCCAGGTCATACAGAATTGCTCTTAATAATCTAAGAGCAATTTCCTAAGTCTTTGTCCAAACTTGTTTTATGGGAACTAAAGTGATGTGGCTGCTTCCTCTCCTTTGGAAGTCAGCTCCATTGCCCAGTAGCTTGCTCAGTCAGCAAAGATTACCTGACATTGTGCCTTCATTTTCTCTTTCATAATACCATCCTATTACTCTTAGCTAACACCCTTTGCATTATCCAAAGTAATTCCCTTCTTCCCTTGATGTTTGTACCCTTCAGGTATTAGTGGACTGTTATCATGACCCCCCCTTTAATTGTCACTTAGTCAGGTTTTACATATTCGGTTCTTTTCATCTTTCCCCGTAAGTCCATCCCCCCAGGCCTATAATCATTTTGTTACTCTTCTTTGAGTCCTTTCCAGTTTGTCTGCTTCTTTCTGGAAATGAGGCTCCCAGAAATGACTGCGTCATACACATATATTCCACACAGAACTTTGTGGAGTCACGGAGCTGCTTGGTTGGAGAAATGATACCATGTTGAGCCAACCTCAAAATGATATGGTGTTGCATTCCACTTTACATTTGCTTGTGTATATGACTGATCTACTTGCCCAGAGAGAAGCAACTATGCACAACGTACTTTTTTTTTTAGAGCCGATAAGGACTGTCCACCTTAAGGGCGCATTGGAATCACTTGATGATCTATTAAAAATGCTAATACCTGGCGCCCAGCCTCAGGCATTCTGCGTTAATTAGTACGGGATGTGAGCTATCCATCAGAAGCTTTTAAAACTCCCCAGGTGATTCTAATGCGCAGCAGAGTTTGAGAACCACTGCCTTAAACAACAGGTGCTTAGTAAACATTTGACAGGTGAATGAATAAATCAACACTGTGTTACTTTTTTTCAACTGATTTTTCAAAGTATCTCCAGGGATAATTGTCTTTCAGCTTTCTGCCACTACTATTTATCTGTGTTTTATATAGATAACTTCAAACTTTTCTGGGTCACCACTTGTTGATTTTTTTTTTTTTTTTGCCAGAATTTCCAGAGACTTTAGAGGAATTGTATCACATGGTTGGCCTGTCAGTTTTCTTTTCCTTTTTTAAAAAAATTTTATTTTATTTAAATTCAATTAATTAACGTATAGTAGACCTGTCAGTTTTCTGACAGGCTTCTTAATTTAATGATGCTCTCATATTTAAGTATCTCATTCTACACCCTTCCGTGTGCTTGGGAATGAAATAAATCAGAGTTTCCCTTCCCCTTTTGTTTCCATTAGTGCATTTTTACAGCACTTGTCAACCCAGTGAAGAAGACCTACTTTATTTAAATGACGACAAGCTTTTGCAATGATTTTTCCTGGCAAATTTTGATTCAGTAGCAGCATTTCTATCCAGATGAAATTATGTAATTCATAGTAGAGAAAATTTCAAGATATAGTTTAGCGTATTTATATATACCATGTCAATTCAGTAGTAGGTTTTTAGAGTAGTTTTAAGTTTATGAAAAAATGAATAGAAAGTACAGAATTCCTTAGGGGTGTCTGTGTGTGTGTGTGTGTGTGTGTGTGTGTGTTTTATCTGGGATTGAGACTCAAGTATCATATACAGGGAAATGTCTTTTGAATCTTTGTTTTGAATCTAATGTTTTAAAGAATGAGTGTTACATAGGGAATTATTAAACTTCACAATAATATGAAACTGCATTATGCTGGGCTTTTAATTATAATGATAAAAAATAGAGTTTATCTTGCATGGTTTGGAGTTTATTCTTATTTACATGGACTTTGAAATATTTTCGCATTTTAGCACAATCTAAAAAGTCAGTCAAAATATAGCTCTCACAATAAGACCACATCAAACCGACATTCTCATCTTGAGAGGCCTTCCTTCTCAGTGATGGCCAAGTCACTGGTGGACAAGTCTCTAGAATGGGAGGCAGAGAAAGTATCACCTAAGGAGCAGTTTGTTGGAGCAAGCTCTTGACCTTTAGAAAGGATACATTGTCTTTAACCTATAGCAATTCTTTACTTGAGGCTTGCCTAAGATTGAAAGGACCACAATTAGTAGTTCTAATTCATGATTTCTTTGTCTTCTGCATCCTGCTTTTACCAAACACTAACAGTCTGAAAAATTGAAGAAAATAGTATACTTATCAGTTGTCTCAGCTAGTTATGTTTGAGGTTGGGGAAGATCCAGGCTTTAATTAACCCCAATTATGAACAGAAAAGAGAGAAGCAAGTCCAAAGAGATTCTTACTCAGTTGCCCATAGTATCAGATAAATGATTTTGCAGAGGTAAAGTCTCCAAGTCAATTGTTCAATGACCTTCACTTTATAAAAGGGAAATAATATAGTATGTGAGAATGACATCTTTATTAAAATCAGTGAAGTCATATTTAGTAACATCCTTGTGACTAAAATTCAGTTTTTCTAACATTCTTTTAGTCTGTCAGCTGCATTTTTAACATGATCCCTAGCTGATTATTACGTACACTGGAATAACATTTATTTGCAGAGTACAGAGTAGGATGGGTCAGACAGTGTTGAGCACTGTATGCTCTCCTTATTTTGCTTTGCTAATCATATATTGAAACAGAAAGCGTAAGCTAGAACTATAGAAATTTGGGTGGTAAGTTCTCCTATGCTAATAACTCATCTTTAAATAATTGCACACAGAAACATCCCAAATTCTTTGTTTAATATTTTATCTTGAACTAGCATGGATTCCAGACAATGAAAAAGGAATATGAATCAAAGGAAAGTAATCTGAATATAATCAATTCCCTAATGGGAAAGCAAAGTGGGATTGTGGTCAGGTGAACATTGTAGTAAAAGTTGCTTTTGTAATTGTAGTTTACCATATATACTTAAACTAACAATCCAGTTCTGTCATTTTAATTCAATTCTTATTTTGTCTTGCCCACTCTCTTTTTTAAAGGTCTGGTTAAAAGTGTTTCAAGTATTGTTAAGAAGAGATATTGCAATCAATTGGACTTAATTGATTCCCCCTCTCCCCCCACCCCAAATTTCCAATTTCTAGAGTGGCCAGAACAAGAAAGTAGCAGTCCTATAGAACTTGTCTGAATAAGATCTATTCCTGCCTGACTGTGTCATACATTATACTAAAAATACAAAGAAAGTAGACAAAATTATAGAGGGTTATTTATTCTCATTGAAGAGACAAAAAGGTTCTAGGCAACTCAAATGTATCAATTATAAGAGGCTATATACTCATTTCAAACATCCTGCGTTGATTAAAATAGTTCTGAAATTTCAAGTTTTGATCTTTTTTTCCTTTTTACTTCTTTTTCTTTTTTTCTTTTCTTTCTTTTTTTCTTTCTTTCTTTTTTTCCTAAGCCAAGCTATATTCTTTGGAACAACCTCTGGATTGAAAACTTTCATAATTTGAGAGTGGCTTTGATTTTAAGGAATAACCTGATGATATGGTCATCTGTTTGGGCTCTTTTGTTTTTTTTTTTCAACTGATCCAGAACTAAGTAGCAACTATAATATAATGAAATTGATTTTCCTCTGTGGTTTATAAATGGGCTCCAAAGGTGATTCCAAAAACAAAATTCTAATATTTTGAGCAAAAATACTATTACTACAATTGACAAGTATTTGTTGTGATATAGATGCAGTCATTTTGGGCTTGGAGTTGTTATAAAACAAAATTTCAACTGACTAAATTTACAGATAAAATTGACTTTGTTCAATGACTCATGAATTGAGCAGCATCCCATCTAGCAAATAGAAAGGAGTTCCAAGGAGTTGTACAAAATGGAAGGCTTCTATGGGCAGAAGGGGGAAGAGCTGAGGAAGGAGCAGATTACCTTATCTTCCTTTGGGGGATTGATGGGTCCTTGTGGCAGATGACTTCATTGGTGCTGATCAGAAAATTCTCAAATGACTGGTTAAGATTATATTCCTGGAGAAGTTGAAACTGCAATTAGGTTCGGGATTGAGTCTTGTTTTGATGATGTGGCTTTAGTCAAGTGACTGCATTTTGGATTTGTTGTTTCTTTTAACAGAATGTTAGAACCTGTTTCAAGTCCTAGCTCTCCAACTACTGTTTGTGAAACCTTAAGCAACTTGCTTGCTTGAAGTTTCATTTAATCTTTAACATGAAGATTACATCAATCTACCATACAGGATCATACCAAGAATTAAATAGTATGTTAAAAAAGTGCTTTGTAAGTATGTTGTTATGGATAAGCATATCTATTTCTGAGCTGTTTTGAAGAATTCCATTTGTATGAACAAGTTCAGTTTTTCTTTCTAAAAGTTCATATTTTGGTGATCTTACTAGTAATTATGTTTATTTAAATAAATACTATTCTTTAAATACTATATTTCCAAAAATTCCCATTTGTCAGGACATTGGTCTCCTAGAAAACGTTGAAAAATAATGAAATTATATTTTAAAATATAGAATCCTCACTCTTCCATTTTTTTTTTATGCAAGTGAATTCAAATCATTGGCATTTCAATACTCTAGACTTTGAGGAGCATCTGCTTCTAATATAGGAGTTGAGGCGTCATTTATGAGAAAATATGAATATGTTTGATGAAAATATTGGTAATATTTCCCTTTATTCTAAATTTCAAAAACAATATAAATTTTAGTGACCTTAACTTTTATTATCATCTATTTTTGGAAAATGCCTTTTATGTGTGACAATCGAAAAGTAACATTATTAATGATTGTAATCCATAGAAAGTCTTTAAAACTTTTCAATTTTCTTTTCCAATACAATTTTTTACATGTTTTTTAATAAATGGGATAAAGTAAAATTGATTGATTAATACGGTTTTTTGCTGCTGCTTTCTTTCTCCATCACATTAAAGTTTTCAAATCCAGTAAATGGGAAGAGGTAAGCCAAAAAAGATATTTGTTTTCTCCCCAAGTAAAAGGCTTAGCCCTGAATAATTTCAGCTGCCTCTTTATGATATCAAAAAGATTTTGACAGTGCTAACTATAATTTTGAAAGCCTTGGTTTATTCTCTTAATTTTACCCTATTTCATTGGACATTAAATGGTCAAATTTTTGGGTGAGAGGTCAAGTGAGGGGGTTAGTCTCTTAACCCTCATCAGTAGGGCTTTTCTAGAAAGATCCTTTCACACTGTGGCCACAAGCTGTATACACTTGATTAAGGTAATGACAAAAATAGAGATAGAGTGGGGGAAGAGAATTAGTCCATAGGTAAGGATAATGTCATATAGGTAACAACATATTTCAAATTCTCATGAACACTCACCTTCTGAAGATTAATTCTTTATTAAAATTTTCTTCAGCCTTGGCCATAAAGCCTCTCATTTCCCAGAATTTGTTTTCCTAGTAATACACCCTCCTATACTTATTTCACAATAACCAAAGTAGAGACTCTATGTGGGATCTGTGCTTGTATTCCAAGTCAGCATAAAGCATAACCAAAATATTATTATCTTTAAAGGAAGGAAATAATCATTTTGTACCAGACATTTAAAGAGAAACATATTTTTTTCTATACAATCAAAAACCTGGAATGAGAAAATAAATTTTCTTGTTTAAGAAATCACTTCAAAAATAAGAAAATGGGCCAAAAAAAAGCTTGCTATAAAAACCGTAAGGCTTAAATTCTAAAATATATTTTTAGTTTTTCTCCAGATAAAAATTTGCTATATATTTTATATTCCCATTAATTTGTTTTCGTTTTTATGATTTTTTTTAAAGGGAAGGCATCATATTATTTTTTTTTTCCTGATCCCTAGCACAGTTCCTTGATCTAAACAGACATACTATAAATGCTTGTTCTTTGTTTGAACACACCTACATGATACACTTTGAGAAGGCACCATGGAAATTTCCTGCCCCAAACTCAACAAGACATTTTCTCAAACAGCATTTTTTCTCAACTCTGGGGTAGAAATGATTCCTTAGGGCTTTGTCAGACAACACTTTAGCTATCAGTTAAGAATTGTCTTGATAATAGCACCAAATGAATATTCATTGAGTACTTAGTGTATGCCACTACTATGCTAAGCTTCTCATGCATATCATCTTGTTAATCTTCATTAACCCTTTGAAATATAAAGCACAGCCGATACCCCCATTATTCAGAAGATAAAGTGAAGATCTGAATATCCTGCCCAAGGTTACTCAGGTAGATGCAGAGCCTGGGGTTGTCTCTACAAACTTTGTTCCAACTGAGCACTAACAGACATAGGATGTAAAGTGAGAGGCCAGGATTCTGATAGAGAGATACAAGTGCTAAAGATATTAATCTTCACAGATTTAAGTGACCCCAAACTGCCACCCACCGTGTACCATCCACATGATGAGAATTATTGGTGGAAATAAAGACTCATCCTTGCCTCGAATTTCCTGTCCTCCCCCTGGAAGGCTCACCCTGCAGCTTCTCTCCTTCAGTGCTTTGTGTTGGACTTCTGCTCCAGGATCTTTGCTCCGCTGGTTTCATGAAGGCAGCTCCACTCAGTAGTGATAGCAGAGACCCCTGCGATTGATGCTCTCCTGTGTAGTTACAGAACTCGAGAACGCTTGTATATGTCACACTGGGTGACTTTGATCTCTGTGTAGGTCTAGTAAGTGGACTCTCCCACTCACTCCCTTCTCTTTTGTGGCTCTCCTGCCATTTTAAAACTCCTTTTACCTTATCTCTCTCCCCTTCTCTCTGTAGACATTTCTTCTCCCTGTTTTTACTCACATTTAAGCTTGCTGCCAGCTACTTCGCTGAATGTGTTCATTCACATTCAGAGGACATGTGGCTTCTCTTTCTCCCCTTAATTCTGATGGGCAATTGAATCCAGCAGCAATGTTCAGGCATGGAACAGTTTAGATGGTCCCCGACAGGGGGGTGGGTAGCACACAGCGTGCAGTGCTCACCTGCATCCTACAGCTAAATTACCTGCAGCACAGTAACTGCTTTGTTTATGGAACAGTAGATACTATCTCCACTTTCCTAGCAGTCTCTATCTGCCCGTGCTTTCCCCAGTATCTCAGAAGTACAAATTCCCACTAGACTGAACCCTTGGAAGGGAACCCAGATTTTCAAACCTGATTTTTTAAATAATTCTGTTTGACTGCTTGCACTGCACAGTTAAAACACAGACCTTTCAGGAAAATAAACTTCATGAATATTCACTTCCTTTTTGCTGATTTAAATGCCTCATTGAGCTGCTATGCACTTCACATTTAGAAAAACAAATGGAAATTGGTTGATGCATTTTATCAACTTAGACAAGTTCTTTCTTTTTCTTTTTCTTTTTTCCTTCTTTTTCTTTTGGTTTAACTTCTTATCCTATGTCTCTAGCTCTCTTTATTTCTTTTTCACTCTGGCATTCTTCCTGGAATCAGAGGCAAATTCGAAATGGTTCTAAATTTAGGTTTTCATACTCGGGATGGCCAGATACTGTATTTTTGCATATATGAGGTAGAACAAAAGTCTCTAAAAGTCACCTGGGGAGTTAACACTATCCTATATAAAATCTAAGCATCAGGTCCATGTTGGTAACATCTGTTACTGTCACATTGCCATGGAGGTTCCTCATGCCCCCACTTCCTCCAACATTTTTATCTGGAAAGAATAGGTTAAAAAGAATACCACAAACAGGTCTGAAGGAATCAAGACATAGTTGGAAAGTGGGCACATGGAAAAGTCTCTCTTTACATAGATGGCAAGGGGGTGTGTTGGGGGACTTAAGAATTTACTGTATGGTTGGAAGCCTCAGGAACTTTCTAGTACTACCCAGTAGGAATGCTTTTACTTATTGTACAGGGTGACAGCCCTGAATTCTTCACTTTGCCTTACAACTCCTCTTGCCATTCAGTCACCTGTAGGGCAGATACCCATGTGCTAAGGGATTGGTCTTGGCAAAGATTCCCAAATCAGGTTCTAGGGAACATCTGTGACCCATAAGATGGGACCAGCAATGCCTCTAACACTTAGGTCTTGTAGTCTTATCCATCTATGGTCAATCTTCCCATAGGCCTGGGTGGTTCCACTTAAAACTTCGATCAGATCATGTCACTGCCCAGATTTGAATCTAATGTTGTTCCCATATTCACAAAGACCTTGATGCTCTGGTTCCTGGCTTTCTCTGTGACCTATTTCCCCCACTATTCTGTATGCTCCCTCAGTTGCAGCCTCTTGTGCCTTCTTGCCAACTCTCAAACCTGAAAGCATGCTTTCAGCATAGTGCCTTTGAAACTACCATTAGCTGGTCCTGGAAACACTACTTTCTCTCATTTCACTCAGGTCTTTGCTTAAATGGCATCTCCTCAGAAAGGCTTTCTCTGGCCATGGTGTCTAAAATAAGACTCAAATGTCACTCTTTGTTCTCTTACCCCAGTGGCTTCGAAACTCATTTGCCTGTTACCCATGATATGAAATACATTCTGCACCATGACCCCATATGATGTACACAGATGACTGCAACAAAAATTCATACAACAATACCTATATTTACTGTGGGAGATGCACTCCAATATATTTGAAGCTATTCCATTCTACTCATTTCATCTCATTCCATTCTAATTATTTCATTAAACATCATTCTGGCTACATCCCCTCAAGTGGATTTTACCACCAACTGAGTGGTTACAACCTATTTCCATGTTACAAATACTGCTTTATTCTGCTATAGTTTTTCATAGCAGTTATATTTTATATACTGTTTGTCATCTATCTTTTTTTTCTAGAATGTAAGCTCTGTGAAGGACACAAAAAATGCAGACTTTAGTAGGTTTTATCACTGTTGTATCCATGGTGCTGAGGCACATATAATAGGCACTCAATAACTATTTGTTGAATGACTGAATGAATGTGTTAAGTGTTTATAGGAAAAAGGTTTTGTTTTCAAATAATTTGGGGGAAATTCTCTATATTCTGTATCTCTCTTGAAGATTCATAATACCTATTAGGATATTCAAAATTTCCAAATGTTCTGTAGTAAAGAGACTGTTTGGTTAACCCCAGGATTCAGAAATTTAATGGACTCCCTCAGAGATCTTCTTTATTATACATCTTTAATGCATCATAAGGCATTAGTGATACTCAAATCTCAGTTCAGAAAAAAATATAAGCAAATATACTTGTAATGGGTTTGAGCATAGGCGATAGATAGTGGGGTCCTGGAGTCATCATTTTCTCCCCCAAATGGAAGCATTAACAATTCAGTTAGTGGATGGTGGGTAGGCAAGGATCCTGAGGGAAGGGCTAATGGTTTGGGCTGTAGGAATGGGGCCTTTGAGTGAATTGGGATAGCAGTGGCTGTATTACAGTCTGGAGGAGATGTTCAGATATTCATAACTAGGATGGTGGTTCTTGTCACTATCCTTGAATATGAAGTCTGAGCAAAGAATTACTCTGCTTTATTTCTTTAACCTTTTAGTTATAGATCCGTAGTTGGGGGTAATGGCCCTCAGTGAAATGGCCAATGGATCAGGGGAGGGAACAGAAGACCAACATCACTTCTTTCTTCTCTTAGTCTAGAGGATATTAGCAGAGAGAATCTCCTTGTGAAGTGGGTGGAAGAGGCAGGGAGTCATGAGAAGCTGCTTTAGCTGATGTTGTTCATACCATTTGTCTTTAAAGAGGGGATATTTAGGGGCGCCTAGGTGGCTCAGTTGGTTGGGCGTCTGCCTTCGGCTTAGGTCATGATCCTAGGGTCCTGGGATCAAGCCCACGTTGGGCTCTCTGCTCAGCAGGAGCCTGCTTCTCCCTCTCCCTGCTGCTCCCCCTACTTGTTCTCTCTCTGTCAAATAAATAAATAAAATCTTTAAAGAGAGAGAGAGAGAGAGAAGATATTTACATGAGCTGAATTTTTGGGTGATAAGAAATTAGGCCCTAAATCACTGTTAGATGATATTATTTCTCCTCCTCCCCCTCCTTTTCTTCCTCCTCCTCCTCCTCCTCCTCCTTCTTCTTCTTCCTTCTTCTTTTCATTTTAAAACCTGGGAGACTCTCTCACGTATGTAAGAGGCACGTATATTCAGTACTTTAATTCTGAAAACAGCATCTCAACTTTTATGATTGTCAATTTTTATGCTTTCTTAATCAGTCCTTAGTCCTTAGTTCTACTTCCTCTCTTTCTCTCCTTGAAGTTGAGATCAGTTAGCAGAGTTGTTTGTCCACTGTGACTCTTTGCCCAGTTCTGGGGGCCAGGAGGTAGTGCTGCACCTCTTTCCGTCACTTGAACCTGATGGGACACCTATTTTATTTGCTGTGTTTCTGCAATTGCGTGTTACTAAAAAAACATGAACTCCCAGCTTATGCTCCTATCCAAGAGGGAGATTTGGGCAGCACTATAACACTGTGGATTTCATTTTTAAGTCAGAAAAATGTTTCAACCCCAGCTCCACAGTTCACCAGTCATTAAGAAAGACAATTACTGTGAATGTTCTAAAGTAACGAGTTGGTGTCTGTATTCCCTTCATCTAATGTGAGATGAAAGGCACAGAGAGTGACAACTATAGGCAGAACATTCCTTCAGAGGTGCCACACTTAATTTTAAAAATGTGGGGTGCACATTGTCTTTATGGATGGGAATATTAGCCCTGTGGTGACCTAGTGAAGGGAAGTGTCTGAGGATATCTAAAGAAGCACTGGAAGATTAATGTCTCAAACAGACCTAAGGAAAAAGAAACAATACTCAACAGCAGTTGCAAACACTTGGATCTTTTCTCAGTGGAACAATGTTGTGTGACTCTCTAATGGAAAGTGCCCGAAAGGCATCCAGGAACCAGTAGGAATTCCTGCTATCCTAAAGCCCAAAGATTAACACCATGCATGGCATCAGTAAGATGGAGAGCCAGAGTAAAAATGCAATTCTGACACTGTGTTGCATCCTCTGGTGACTATCTCTGTGGTTTTCTCTTTGCTGAGAGAGCCCATTAGTTCAAAGGCACAGAGTTTTGTGGACAAAGACCCTTGCTTTTCCAGTACTTTTTGAAAGTAGACTTTGATATGGGACAAACCTGAGCTCACGCTCATTCTGTCACTTGTTGGCTGTGTGGCTTTGAAGGACTTATTACTTAACCTCTCTGCTATTGTTCCTACATTAATAAAGTTAAAATAATGTGGTCACTAAGTCACAAAACAGCACGTCTTTGAGCTTAACGTTCTGTGTTCAAATCCCAGTCCAGCTGCTTGTCAACTATGTATAATGTTGACTGTCAGTCGCCAACACTGCCCATATCTGCACCATGGGGCTGTTGTGAGGATAAAACGTAATACTTCATGGATAGTTCTTAGTCCTGTAACTTTTCCAGAGTTAGAAGTCCACCATAAATATCAACCATTGTTAACATAAGCTGTATTAATTAAGGTGCTTAGGTTCATAGTAGGTGTGGCATAAATCTTAGTGCTCCTGTCTCTAAAATATTCCTGTTCAGGGGTTTGTTTATTTAGTTATTGCCTGCTAATGAAAACTTTTCTGACTAGGAATGTTCTTATGGATGTTAATTTTGCAGTTTTCCCCTTGAAATTTTGTGACCCTTATACTACTGGAGACTCATACATAGGTTAGAAACATTTTGGGATAAGGGAACCTTTGTCTCAGATATTCTTGCACAAAAGAGAGGATGGACCATGATTGATTTTACCAGCAGTGAAAGATAATTGTCACAAACATTTGGGAGGTGTGACAGGAAGGAGCACAGACTGTGGGATCAGATGAGAGGGGTTGAATCCCAGTCCAAACACCCCTTTCCAGCTGTATCGGCCTTAGGCTAGTTTTTTTTTTTTTAAACTATCCCAGGCTTCCTGGAGAACTATAATGAAGATAATGCCCCTATGAAAGGCCGATTAAATGAGATCACTGATGTGAAAAGTGCCTGTGTTTTGCAAACTATAAAGCCCCATACAAAGAGATTCGAAGACATAAAAAATAAAGGAATTATTTCTATTAATTTAAATTCCCAGAAGAGAATGATTTGGGAAATAAAAGAGGAAATTGACAGTATTGTTTTAATGCACTGTGGTAGCACAACAAATGTTTTGCTTGTTTAAAAGTTTTCCCCAGCAAGTAAGGGCAAAGATCAGAAGAAATTAGGATTCAAATTTGGTTATGTTTAAAACTGCTTCTTTATTTAAATGTATATTACAATATATTGCACTTTTAAAGACAGATCATGGGCAGGTATCTGGAATTTAGTGCAATTCCAATTAGGTCATAATAGAAAACTTGAGGTACACAGAACCAGACGGCGAAGAATGACATTTGGCATGGATTATTCCCTCTTCTATGATTATATCATGATTATGGAAAAACATAGCTACATACACCTCTCTGGTAAACATTTCATTTCTTAGGTTGAAGGTATATAGAATTTGTTAATACATGGGCTTTGGGAGTGAGGTGGACATTTTGCCAAATATTTTCAGGATTCCATCTCCTGGGTACACTGTAAGATTGCAATTCCTGTTTCCCTTGCGTTTGCCCATGTGACTCCTTCCGGCCCATGAGATGTGAGCAGAAGAGACATCTGTTCCATCTGGTTTACAGCGTTTGAATTGCTGCTTTGAGACCCTCAGACCTCCATTTTCTTTCATGTAAGGTGACTGGTGATGTTAGAGATTTTAGTTGCTCCGTTAGCTGGGACCCTGAATGATCAAGAAAAGCAGAGCCCCCCTGCTGAGGTGCGATGCACATCTAGCATAAGGGGAGAGACATCTCTGTGATATTAAGCTACTGGGAATTGGGAAGTCATAACCTTGCCTAGACTGACACAGAGACAGGCAAATCCATGTTTTGTGTTTGGATCTTACTTCTGACACATACTGGGTGACTTTGGACACATTACTTAACCTTTCTAAGCCTCCATTTCCTTATCTGTATTATCATCTTACTGGGAGATTATACTAATGCTAAATTCATTGGGTTATTTTGAGAATTAAATAGGTCAATGTAGGATAGAACCTGGCATATGGCAGGCAGTAAGAAATGCATTTATTATTATTACTATTTTATTAGAATCCCAGGATCTTAGTATTTGAATGTAACTTAGATGCCATCTACTCAAACATACTTTATTTTTTATCACCGACAGAGGATAATAGGGTCGTTGACTGCTAGAGCAAGGTTCTTAATGTGTGTTATATGACTGCCACTAAAATTGTATGATAAACTTGTGCAAATAGGGTTCCTGGCTTCCATCAGATTCTCAGTGGAGTTCTCCTGCAACTAAATATTAAACATTGCTTCTAGAACGTCTCAGCTGATTCTAAAGTTTTGTAATTCTGAATGCCTTGCTTAAGTCAAGATTTGTCCATGTGATCCTTCTGGTATCCCTAATTAGAGAAGGAAAAAGAAGTGAATTTGGCCTGACCTATTGCACATTGCCCATTCCCTTTCCTAATGTCCCTGGCTGTAATTTTTCTGGGTCAGAAGGCGTCTCTCCCCTAGAGAGCAACTGTATGACTACTGCTGGGCATTGCTTCATAGACATCTTCCAGCATGGGCTCTCATGAGGCAGTCAAGATTACAGCATGCTGGGAGACTGGGGCAACAGTATCTGGTCATAAATGGGAAGCAGAAACTGATCCTCCTAGAAGAGGTAGATAGTTATGAGACATGTCCCAGTGGGGGCAGCATAACTGTGGTTCACTTTTGGACTGGTGTATATTCCAAGATGTCAAGCTTAGGAAGATGAACTAATGGTCCACTCACTTGAGGGAATTGGGGCTGGAAGGAAAGAAGGTGCAATAACTAGATAAGTTTTGTGATAGGTGCCCCCTGGAATGACAGGAGGCAAACAAACTGAAGACTCAGCCCTATTGGTTTTAGGGCGATAAAATGGTCTTCAAGTTGCTGGGTGAAGATTATATATATTTGGAGATAGCTAGTGCTGGAGTAGGGCTGGAGACCATCTCATGTAAGTGTTCTCTTAATTAGGCTTGTCACCTTCTTATTCCAAAAATATTTACAAAAGATGAATTAGATGCCAACCACTATGCTAGTTGCTCGGAATCCAAAGGAGTGAACAAAGATTACCCTATCTTATCAAGGAACTCAGATTCTAGTTGGGGAGTAGAAGCAAATTTACAGGGCAGACGATAGGACTGAACAATTCTGTTTTCTGACTGGCATCATATAGCATTACCTGATTTACTCCGAGATAGCACCTTATTCCCTTATTCTCCATGCTCTGTGATAGCTGTTATCATACTTTCATAAGCATGTTTTTACAAGTGTGGGACTTTCTTTATTCTTCCCAGTCTAAGCCACTCTTTTGGGCCTGTGCTTGTTTATAGGCTCCTGCTCCCATGACTCCCACCTTAAAAAAAAAAAAATCCTAAACTTGTTAAAGAAAACTAGAAAAAGCACTGTTTTCTTTAGATGTCTCTACCTTCATTCACTTCCACTTGAAAACATAAGTGATTACGTTGCCAAGATTTTCTCTCTCTTTTTTTTTTCAAGAGCCTCTTATTTATCTCCTATCTCCCTTGGGCCTTCTTTCCTTTGAGAATGTGAACCCAGGAAATTATACTCAAGTTTTCTCTGGACATTTTTTTTAAAAGATTTTATTTATTTATTTGACAGAGAGAGATTACAAGTAGGCAGAGAAGCAGGCTGAGAGAGAGAGGGGGAAACAAGCTTCCTGCTGAGCAGAAAGTCCAATATGGGGCTTGATCCCAGCACCCTGAGATCATGACCTGAGCCAAAGGCAGAGGCTTTAACCCACTGAGCCACCCAGGCACCCCTTCTCTGAACATTTTAAGATCAACTCCCTTAAAGCTAAGGCCCACACTGATTGCCATTCACATTTAAACACTCAGTCAGAGTACTCTCATTCCTCCTTGTCCTTACAGGCTGCCTTACTGTTTTCCTGAGTTTTATCATTTTTTATGGCATCTTCAGTAGGCCATTTTACAAAGGAAGAACTTGAGATCTAAGATACTGTCTTGGCTTTATTTCACTGACAACGACGTCATGTATTACAAGGAGATCAAAATATATAGCTCTAGTGACCTGCCCCAATTTCTGGTTATCTGTGTTTATAAATATCCACTTCTCTTTGATACTATGGAGCATAGTGTTTTTGAGAATGCATTCATAGGAGTCCAGCAGTGGCTATGCAAAAGGAAAAATGAAAGACCTGTTCAATAAGCATAAGTAGCACCAATTTTGGTGATAGAAGTAAGGCGGACAAGCTGGCAGGGTCTGTAGCAAGAACTTTTATTGCTCAAGTAAACAGTCACATCTAAATAATTAGTAATACATTCTCATTAATCACTTCCCAAATGGCCAAGGTATTTGGTTTTCTAACACAGGATTCTGAAGGCTTGGATATATGTGCTCTGTGGCATATATTTGCATACATTTTCCTCCCTTCCTACCTTAGCTTTGAACTTCTGTACGTAGAAGATGGAACTGTTTACTATTTTTGTCTCTGTTGTTGCTGTTTGACTTGTAGCCTCCTCTTATCTTTTCACCAGCTTTGCATGACTTCTCTCTCATTCTGGGATTTTAATTTTCTTTGTCTTGCAGTTTTCGCTTGTTAGACCTCCATCTTTGTGCAACTGGGTGTCTCTTCAACAGAAGCCCTCAGATTTCTACGAAGAAGGAAGTCACATCAGGTTCAGTGGAGAACCACTGGAACCTTGTGGGGCTTGAGGTTTGAAGGGACTTCGAAACTTTTGGGGATTGTGTGTGTGTGTGTGTGACTGACTTGCTGAAAGGTTTCTATTTCTAAGGGGAGAAAGCATTTCTTCACAAAAGCTTAAAAGACTGGGACATCAAATAACTCTTACAAAACATTTTGATGAGTTAAGTGTAAATGAATCAGAAACATATGGATTGAATTTCCCTTAAAATACACATGGGTTTAAAAATTAAGGGGAAAAGTGCTTGGCAAAATTCTCTTTGGGTTTGGCCAAGTCTGATTCCTTTGAAAACTGGTTCAAGACGTGATGCCAATCTCAAAATGCTTCTGGGTCCACACATCTCTGGTTCAAAGTGCTCTCTTCTTCAGAATCCTCTATTTCCTTGCTTTGTGTGCTGTTGTCAGGACTGTGTCACCTCAGTAGTCCTAATCAGAATAACATTTAAGAATAGCAAGGTCGTATAAAAAAATATTCTCTCATGTAGGAACTGCTAATGAACAGAGCTTTGTAGAGTGCATTGAATGGGCACATTATGATTCATTTACTTCCCAATTTATTGAATATCTATTACATACTAGGCACCTAGATAACAAAGTTGAATCAAATATGATCTCCCTAGTCAGAAGATCCATAATCTTCAAGTAAACCACACGTTCATTATGATAGGAGGTGATGAGATGAATGTTGTATGGGCTGGAGTCCTGCTGGGCCACAGAATTCACTCCAGATGGTTTATCTAGCTCTCTTTCCTTATTATTGGCATTTTAATGGTTCCTTTCTAGTTCACATGCTCCTGAATTTAGTGATGAGTGTGTTTACAGAGACACAGACAGGGTTAAGGGAAAATGAAAGGAAAAGACTATGGGAACAGATGGTAACCATTGTCTCTGTAGGGCTGAAAGGACAAAGGGAAACTGGAGTCAACAGAACCCAGGGAGAGTTGGAACCATGAAGAGAGGCCACCATTTGGGGACTGTGGCCATGGCTGGTTGCAGCTACTGTCAGAGGCACAGCATTAGAGCTGAAAGGGACAGGGAAAAACTGTAAGGGAAGCTGGGATACAGTCAGTGGTACAGTGACTGGGGTGCCATCAGTGGGTAGACAAAAGCAGAGAATCAGCCAGGAGGGATGATGGGGTGCAAATAGAAACTAAAGTGATGTTCAACTAAGGAGAAATAATTTCTGCCTCTGTGACTAAAGATGATAGTGTAGGTAGAGCTTGAGGCATTTTTAAAGACTAGGGTAGGATTTTGATAAGGGAATTTGGAAATGTGGGAGTAGAAGCATTTGTATATACAAGGTATGACATAAGAAGAGTGCTAAGCACAAAGCATGTTGGCAAATCGTACCTGGTTCATATTTATAAAAGGGCTGGTTTATATAGGACATTTGAATAATATGCTAAGGAGGTTGCTAAGGAGGTTGTTGTCTAGATTTATGGGAAGGAGTTGGCTCACATGATTATGGAGGTTGAGAAGTCCCATGATCTGCAATCTGTGAGCTGGAGCTCCCAGCAAGCCAGTGGTGTAGTTCCAGTGTGAGCTTGAAGGTCTGAGAACCAGAGGGTCTAAGTTCTAGTCTAAGGATGGGAGAAGACTGCTGTTCCAGCTCAACAGTCAGACAAATAGAAAGAGAAAGAATGCTCTTTTTCTTTGCCTTTTTGGTCTATTCATGCCCTCAATGGATTGGATGATTCCCAACCAGACTGGGGAGAGCAATTTGCTTTACGCAGTCTATAGTTTAAAATGCTAATGTTTTCTGGAAATGTTCTGACAGATATATCTACAAGTAATGTTTAGCAAAATATATGGGCAACCTGTGGCCTAGTCAAGTTGGCACATAGAATAAACCATCACAGAGGTTGAGCTTTATTCACTAGACAAAGTGAAGCTGCTGAAGGTGTCTGAGCAAGGGTGTAATAAAATCAAAGTAGTGTTTTAGGAAAGCTAGTCAGGTAATTTTGTATAAAATGGATCAGAAATGGGAGAGTTTGGGGATCAGGTAACCAGATGACACTTAGAAGACTTGATTTATATAGCTTGATGTCTCGACTAATTTATTTTGTACAATAGTTTTTGATTTCCTGATGATAGATGACATAGTTGTATACCCCCAATGCAGTTATATTTCTGTTTTTAGTTAAATCACAATTAGTGATTGCGTCATTATGATTTGTAAATATTATTGACTCCTGAGCCAAATAGTGTATCAGGATTTCATCTTTTTCTTATAAAGCATTTGTTTTTCTTGAAGTTTCTAATTGGGTCAGTTTTTTTTTACTTGCATAATTTGCTAGCCACAAATTTTAATTATTTTCAAATGTTCATCATATCAACTGTTCTATCAAATTTCCCTTTTCACTAGGGTCTTCTCTTCTAGACTCCCTAGTTCTCCTTTTCCAGTCTGCACTACTTCTGTTTTATGGCTTTATCCTGAAAATTTGGTTCTTATTCTTCTGCAATAGATTTTTGGTCTTTCTTGTATTCATACTTCCTTCTTCCCCTTTATTTCATTGCTAGAGTACATTCCTTAATAGGCTTACTGAAAAACAGAACATGTTCAAGTAATTTTCTGTTTACTTCCATTTATTCATTCTAATCTGCAATTGGCTGATGGCTTGGTTGGCTTGGAATGCTTGGTTCATAATTTCCATTTCTCTCTGAATTTTGAAGGCAGCATTGCCAATGAGAAGTCTGATGTCCTTCACATTTTGACCCGTTGTATTAAATCTGATTCTTTCTTTTTTGGAAGCTTCTCAGGTATTCTTTAACTTTTCATTGTATCTGTTGCTTCTGAGTCCATAGTTGGTCCATTTAAATTTCCTAAAATAAGTCATTTAGAAGCAAGTCTAACTTGAATCTTGAGATATAGACTTAAGTTTATATGTAAAAGAGATTTTCCATGAAGAAACAAAAAAAGAAAGAAATGAAAACTGAATAAACTATGTATCTGTCTTTTTATTTAGAATTTCTCTAACCTGTGAAATTGGAGTTTGAGATAATTTTCTCTTGATATTTAAGATCCATGAGATGCATAAAAAGAGGCACTGGCAGTATCGGAGAAAACACTTGCCTATGTCACAGTGCCACCCCACACCGCCCAACATAAACACCGCAGACACATAGACACACACACACACACACACACACACACACACACACACACATACACTGGGCTATTACTTCTTTACAGTATTTGTAAAAATTGGAAAATATTTCAAAAATATTAAAAGTACAGTATATAATACAGGAGATACTTGGGCATCCCTTACCTAATTTTAAATAATAGTATCATATTACCATTTTGTCTTTAGAATTTTCATAAGAGATAAAAATATTTTGATATTTTTTTTTGCCCAAATATGTTTATTTTATTTTTTCAGTGTTACAAGATTGATTGTTCATGCACCACACCCAGTGCTCCAGGCAATACGTGCCCTTCTCAATACCTACCACCAGGCTCTCCCAACCCTCCACACCCTCCCCTCCAAAACCCTCAGTTTGCTGCTCAGAGTCCACAGTCTCGCCTGGTTCATCGCCCCCTCCGATTTCCCCCTGTTCACCCTTCCCTTCCTTTTCACAATGCCCTCCAAGTTTTTCCTTATGCTCCACATATAAGTGAGACCATAAGATAATTGACTGTCTCCGCTTGACTTAATTCACTCCGCATAATCTCTTCTAGTCCCGTCCATGTTGATACAAAACTTGGATATTCATCCTTTCTGATGGAGGCATAATATTCCATTGTATAGATTTACCACAGCTTCCTTATCCATTTATCTGTTGAAGGGCATTTTGGTTCTTTCCACAGTTTGGCAATTGTGGCCATTGCGGCTATGAACATTGGGGTACATGTGGCCCTTCTTTGTACAGTATCTGCTTCTTTGGGGTAAATACCGAGTAGTGCAATTGCAGGGTCATAGGGTAGCTCTATTTTTAATTTCTTGAGGAATCTCCACACTGTTTTCCAAAGTGGCTGCATCAACTTGCATTCCCACCAACAATGGAAGAGGGTTCCCCTTTCTCCACATCCTCTCCAGCATTTGTTGTTTACTGTCTTGTTGATTTTGGCCATTCTAACTGGCGTAAGGTGGTATCTCAGTGTGGTTTTGATTTGAATCTCTCTGATGGCTAAAGATGATGAACATTTTTTCATGTGTCTGTTAGCCATTTGTATGTCTTCTTTGGAGAAGTGTCTGTTCATGTCT
>CM052798.1:148639654-148733221 GCA_028533885.1 Nasua narica | reverse complement strand
TGGTCCAATGTGTCATTCAAAGCTCTTGTTTCGTTATTGATTTTCTGTTTAGATGATCTATCTGTTACTGAGAGTGGCATGTTAAGATCTGTATTCATATCAATATGATTCTTTATTTTGATTAACAGTTGGTTTATGTAGTTGGCTGCTCCTATATTGGGGGCATAAATGTTTACAATTGTTAGATCTTCTTGGAGGATAGACCCTTTAAGAATGATGTAGTGTCCTTCTGTATCTCTGGCTACAGTCTTTAGCTTAAAATCTAATTTATCTGATATGAGAATCGCTACCCCAGCTTTCTTTTGAGATCCGTTGGCATGAAAGATGGTTCTCCATCCTTTCACTTTCAGTCTGGATTTATCTTTTGGTTCCAAATGTGTCTCTTTTAGACAGCATATGGACAGGTCCTGTCATTTTATCCATTCTGCAACCTTGTGCCGTTTTATGAGAGCATTTAGGCCGTTCATGTTGAGAGTGATTATTGAAAGATACGTGTTTATTGACATCCTGTTGCCTGTGAAGTCCTTGTTTCTCTAGATGGCATATATCTGTTCTAAGTCACTCCTGTGTTCTTTCTACTTTTATAGAACCCCCTTTAATATTTCCTGGAGTGCTGGCTTGGTGGTCACATACTCTTTTAATCTTTTCTGGTCTTGGAAGCTCTTTATGTCTTCATCCATTTTGAATCTTAGCCTTGCTGGATAAAGTATTCTTGGCTGCATGTTCTTCTCATTTAGTGCCCTGAATATATGATGCCAGCCCTTTCTGGCTTGCCAGGTTTCTGTGGACAGGTCATGTTATTCTGATGGTTCTTCCTGCGTATGTAAGGAAGCTCTTCCCTCTAGCTTCCCTCAGGACCTCTTGTCTAAAATTATAATTTGCAAATTTTACAATGATGTGTCTCTCTGATTTTCTAGGTTCTTTGATCTTGGCTGGTGTCCTTTCTGCCTCTAGGACATCAACACTTGTTCCATTTCCCAGATTGGGGAAATTTTCATTCAGAATCTGGTCAGCTATATCTTCTAGTTTTCTGTCTTTCTCTACCCCCTCTGGGATTCTAATAATTCTGACATTGCAACGTTTCATGGTGTCATTTATTTCCCTAAGTCTGTTCTCATGGTTCCTGAGCAGTTTGCTCCAGCTCTCTTCCTGACCTTTCTTCTCAACCATTTTATCCTCTAGATCACTAATTCTGTCCTCTGTCTCCGTAACTCTAGCTGTTAGACTATTTAGATTGGATTGGATCTCACTGACAGCATTTTTTACATCAGCTATACTGGCTTTCATTTCTGCCCTTAGAGATTCTATGTTGTCATTAATGTTTTTCTCCGCCCTAGCCATTGCCTGGATAATTGTCACCCTGAATTCCCTTTCTGACATACTGTTTATGTCCATGTCTAATAGTTCTGAAGGAGAGAGTGCAGTCTCTGGGTTTTTCCTCTGTTGCGTGTTCTTCCTCCTCGTAATTTTGATGAGAAGTGGATGAGAAGATGTATAGCGGGATATATCACCCATGATCCAGGCAGGGTGCACCCTTGAACGTTTTGGAGCAATTGGGATTCACTACCAATAAGAAAGAATAAGGTTAAAAAAGATAGAAAGAGAAAAAGAAGAAATCCCAGCCAGAATAATCCCCCAAAATAAGATTTATAAGGTATGTAAACAAACACGAACAAATATATAGACCGACAAAAGTAAATGACCAGAAATAAAAGAACCTAGTCAGAATGAACCCCAAGAATAAGATTTTATATAATACCAGAACAAAAGCAAATATGTAGAAACACTGACAGAAGGATGAGATGGGAGGGTGGTTATAACTCCTTGCAGGTGAGGAAGGTTTTTTCAGGTCTTCCTGGGTTTATAGTTTTATTAAGCCTTTAGTTGTAATGTTAAGTTTAAAAACAAAAAACAAAACAAAAAAAAGGAATGTGAAAACAAGTGAATAAAAAAAAATAGAGAATAAGAAAAAAAAACTTGTATCTGTGAAATATACAGTTTTGAGGGTATTATTAGTAGCTTAATATATCGATTTCCCCTGGTGTTGGGGCTTTAAAATTTTATGGGGACCCTGTGGTTATAGTTCTTTTGGTTTTTGACTTGTCTTCTGGGGGTGGGGCCTGCTGCATTGTTCTCCAGTCAGTCTTGCTTGCGTTGAGTTACCCTGCCCCCCAGTCAAGGGGCTGAGCTCTGTGGAAACCAGTTTCCCAGTCTTTTGCCTTCTGAAGGTTTTTGGCCTTTTGTAGCTTTTTCACCTTTTCAGAGAGTTCTAGCAAGGAATCTGCCTGGAAGTACCCAGACCTCCGCGTCACAGAGAAGCCTCAGTCTACTCCCCTCTGTGTGGTCCAGAACACAAACTACCCTCTGCAAAATTCTCACAGCGCAGCCTGTTAGAGGTGGCATGTGACCCACCCCCCCCATCTTTCTGCGGCTCCACAAGTGCTCACCAGGGAGATTAGGCCGCCGCCTGTGTTCTTTCCTGGCTGGGTGGGATCGCCCAGACCCTGCGGCGGGCTGCGAATGTCATGGTCGTGGGTGCACTTAGTCCAGACAACAGAGCACACAGAGAAAAGCTGCGTGCTCCTGGACCACAGCAGGCTCTCTAAAGGCACTTGCAGGAGTCTGCCTGGCCCACAGAATGGTGCGGGGAGCAGAAAGCTGCAGGTTCAGGAAGCACGGACTGGAACCCCCCACCAGTCTCACTTTGGGGCGCTCCTTCCCCAGAGCGTGGGCCCAGGCCAGTGCCCGTGACCACCCTGTTCCACTAGTTGCTCCTCAGAACCTTTTGCTCTTTTTAAGTGTTTTTAACTGGACTCTACATTAATGCTGGTCCTCAGCCACCGGGCACTTTCCTTTGGGGTATTACTGTCCTTGGATCACTTCTGGTGGTTCCCTCCCCCTTTTGTTTATCCTCCGATATCTGTTAGAGTGTTCCTACTTTGCTTTACTTCTCCACTGCTGTCTTCTGCTCTCATAGAGATCCAGAAGTGAGAAATCTTGCTCCTCAGGGTGATTTCATGGCAGTTCAGCATGTTCTGGTAGATATCCAGCTCACTTTTGGAGACAGGTTGCGACAGGATCTCCTACTTCTCCGCCATCTTGTCCCCCTTCCACAATTTTTGATATTCTTAAACTTCTCCCTGCTTCATTAATGTCTTCCATTTTCTTTCCAGAAACAACTGTCCTCCAATGCTGGTGTCACATTTCCTTACATGTTTTAGTACTTTGCAGTAAATGATTAAAGACATAAATAATATATATATCTTTTTTGAGTTTATATAAAATGATTTATATAAAAATTTATATGAATACCATCATATTATGAAATCTTTCATCACTTGATTTTTTCATTCAACTTTGTTTTGGAATTTTATCCATAGTAATATATAGAAATAGTTCATTCATCTTGGGCGCCTGGGTGGCTCAGTTGGTTGAGCAACTGCCTTCGGCTCAGGTCATGATCCCGGAGTCCCGGGATCGAGTCCCATATCGGACTCCCGGCTCTGCGGGAAGTCTGCTTCTCCCTCTGACCTTCTCCCCTCTCATTCTCAGTCTCTTGCTCTCTAATAAGTAAATAAAAATCTTTAAAGAAAAAAAAAGAAATAGTTCATTCATCTTAATAGTTTTAAAACATCCTATAGAAACAATAAATCAGAATTTATGTATCCATTCTCTCAGAGGACTATTGGGTATGTTACACATTTTTGTGATTACATGCAATACTTTAATGAACCTTTCTGCATGTGTCTTCAGGAGCATAGATGTGGGAGTATCTCTAGCACAATGATTCTCACACAGTAGTGTGTGTTAGAATTAGCTAAGGTGGCTGTGACAGCAGAGATCTTTGGGCTCTACCTCTAAATTTCCTGATTCAACAGGTATATGTGAGCCCAAGAAGTTGAATTTGTAACAGACTTTCAGAACCACTGCTCTAGGGTTGAGCTACAGGTGAAATTTTTGGCCATTGGGTATCTATATATTTTCCACTTACCTAGGAATTTCCAAACTGGGGGGGATTTCTAAACATATAGTGTTTGCATCAATATATACCTTCACTGTCAATGTATGCATCCTAATTTCTCACTGTCTTGACAATACTTGGTGTTATAAATTTTTAAAATTATTGTTAATACAAATGATATCTATTTCATTTTATATTTTTCTGATTAATAGTGAGATTGAACCTAGTTTCCTATGTTTAATGTTAATTGCTTTTCTTTTCTGTAAATTCTGTATCCTTTGCCTTCCTCCCACTTAGGTCAACTGATTTGTTTATTTCTTTATTTTATTGCTTTGTAGAAGTTCTTTATATATTCTGGCTACTAATCCTTTATCTGATAATGGGCTACAAATCTCTTCCCTTCATCTCCTATTCTGTGATATCTCTCACTTCATTTATAATAGTTTTGGTGGAGAAAAGTTTGAAATATCAATGGAGTCAGTGTCAGTATTTCCCTTTGTGATTTGTACTTTTATAACATTTTGGTTAAGAAATCTTTCCCTACCCTGATGTTATAAGGATATATCATATATTTATAAGCTTAAAACTTCTACTTTAATTTTTCACATTTAGTTTTTAATTTATTTGAAATTAATTATATATATTGAATAAGGTAGGAAGCTAATTTTTTCCCACAGGGGAATCAGTCACTTTGTCGTAACCAAATTTCTATTCATTTTTGCATATGCTTCCAAACTCCTTTGTCCGTTCTATTAATTTTTTGTCAATTCCAGAGCCAATATTACTTTTTAATTACTTGAAATTTGAAATGTCTAGAAAATATAGGGAGTTTTTTCTCACTATATTTCTTGTCTTTAAAATAAACTTGTCTCTTCTTAAAGTTCTCCTGACAAGGTTCAATTTGTTAAGTTGGGTGAAAAACTGGGTTTACATTTACCAATTGGCTCTATCTGTTTATTTGGCATTGAAGTGTTTCTCTGTAATAACATGTGCTTATTTGAGCTTGATTTCTTTTTTACAAAAATTTGAATTAGATATTTTTTAAAAAGACCACAGTGCAATAGAAATAATTGTGTGTGTGTGTGTGTGTGTGTGTGTGTGTGTGTGCACGCATGCATGCATGCCTGAAGGTAGAAAAAAGGAGAGTATGCCAACCATGAAGGTCATAAAATTATTGGATTCAACATAAAACCCTATTAAAATCTTTCTAGTGAAGACGAAGAAGGATGTGTGATAAATAATTGACTCCTCTGATAGAAGGAAACATACAAATTTATGGTGGGAAAAAATTGTATCCTAATACCAAACACTGTCAGAAAGTCTTACATAGAGCATTTCATAGGGAGTAGTGAAAACAATGTCCTCAATAATAATATATTAACAGGTACAGAAATGCATTTCTTCTGATAGCAGTAAATAAAATTTTTATTTTATAAAAATTGATAGCAAACAGCTAATGTGACATATTCTACCCCTTCTCATGGTCCAACTTAATCCAGGAATAGAAATGAGAATAACGGGATCTTTAGGTAGACACAATTTTTCTCTTTGTAGTTGGCAAACTAGGGCTCCTGGGTCCAATCCACTCTGCCACCTGTTTTTGCAAATAAAGTTTTATTGGAACACAGCCAGACTCATTTGTCTGCATATTATCTATGGCTGCTTTCCTGCTACCAGTGGCAGAGTTGAGTATTTGTGATAAAGACCATATGGCCTGCAAGGCTGAAAGTGTTTATTGTCTGGCCCTTTCTAGAAAATGTTTGCCATCCTCTTCTCCAAATTATCATTCCTTTAATTATTAACTTTATGTTTACTCTAGGCATATTTTTAAATCCCACCCCTCACTTTTATAGCACCTGTGAGCATAAGCCAAAGTTGAATGGGCACAATGGTCAAGGTGAGGCACTTGGCCAAGATGATTCATTAATGTCCTTATTCAGGAAGAGAATGTAATCTCACTCTGTATACTCTCCCTACCAAGGAATTTCATCACCCAAAGAAAAAACAATCTAAGAACACAAAGATATCTTGCATTCTGAATTAGGGAGATTTTCTGTTTGTCTCAGCAACATACTTCTTTCTCTTTGCTCTGCTTAGAAGGTAGTTCAGCTTCTTGCCATCCACTCCTCTCTTAGTCATCTAGTCTTGGCAGCCCTTCCTGGACTCTCAGTGAGCAGACCATAGGAATCCTGAGATGGCATCTTTCACCTCATCTGGACTCAGCCCTGTAATTTTTGCAACTTTGTTTCCACATAGACCCAGTACCGAATTCCTCTCAGCTCCCTGATGTTAAGTCATCTTTGTTAAAATTTTTTTCTTAAGGACTGGTTAACTAAACTGTCACAATTCCCACCTGGTAATATGTTCCAGTGGGAAAAGCACAGAATTTAGAGCCAGAAGTCCTGTTTTTGAATTCCTAAACTTGATACTTACCAGATGAATGACCTTGGGCAGGTTGCTGAAGCTCTGAGACTCAAGTTTTCTCATCTGCAAAATACAGATACTAAGAATACTTGTCATCTCTACCTATTAGGATCAATGTTAGAAATAAATGAGCTATGTGAAAATAATTTATAAATTACAAAATAATACACACATGCTCATCATCATCACCAGTTCTCAAAGCTTTCCTCAATGGTTTTTCCTAATCTTCAAAGACTTTTCACTTATGTTCTGGAACCAGTCCATTAATTCTCCATTATAGCGTCCTTGCCAAAGGGCCTCATCATTGCATTAGCATCTGTCTTCTCTGGGAATGTGCTGTTCCTCCAGGCACAGCCACCCTCTACAAATCACTCTTCTAGAACCTGAATGTCTCAAAGCTGAGCTGTGGATTTTGACAATTTGAGGGTGGGAGCAGGGAGAGGATGTTCCTTTTGCTTTTCCCTAATTCCATGTTATCTGAAGGCCCTGGCCCCTAAAGCCATCCTGATTGTGCTCAGAGTCTCACATACTCTTCAGTGAATGCTTTCTTGCCCAATTCCTTTCTCTGAGCTCAAAGCCAGAGCACAGAGCAAAAAGTGGGAAATGGGATGCAAGTGCACCTAAATAAATAGTGCCCATTATCTTTGTCTCTCCCTTCTCTCTACCTAGGATCCAAGTCTGTGCCGTGAATTCCTTCTTTCATAAGGCTTTCTTTCTCCACCCCACTACTTTACCTCATTCCTCCCACCATCTAGGGAGAAGATTTGACCTTTGGATTCATCCCATTTTAGGACAAAGATAGGATTACTCTTTTTTTTTTAAAATATTTTATTTATTTATTTGACACAGAGAGAGATCACAAGCAGGCAGAGAGGCAGGCAGAGAGAGAGGGGGAGGCAGGCTCCCTGGTGAGCAGAGAGCCCGATGCAGGGCTCGACCCCAGGACCCTGAGATCATCACCTGAGCCAAATGCAGAGGCTTTAACCCACTGAGCCACCCAGGCGCCCCTAGGATCACTCTTTATTAAAAAATATCATTATTTGTCAGGTCCTTTATTCTTGTTTTTTGCTTTCTTAAGATATTCTTTCAAGCATATGTATTATTTTTTTCTTCAATTTCTAGTATCACAAGGCCTGCCTAAGAATGGTCAGATTGCAAGATTGAATTGAATCCTTGGTGGTAGAGACCTTCATTAGCTGTTAGGGCAAGCTGCATCCACATACTAGAACTCTGCATTGGACATTGGACTAAACTTAAGATTAGATTCAAAAGGAAAAATGAAACTTTTTTGCTCTTTGACATTGCTTCCTCTGTGAGTATTTCCTCTAGGGCTTTCATAGAGGAGGCATAACTCCAATGTCTTTAAGCCACTGATAATTCACACAGTTTACATCTATGAACTCACAAATAAATTCTCAACAGTAGTCACTGGTTCACTGCTTTCTGCAAATGGCTAATCTCAGCATCCTGGGTTAAGCACTACCGGGACACTGTGTTATAAATTGTAATCTAAATTTTCTTCAGTTTTGAACTAACTGCTTTTTACAGAAAGGAAAAATGAGGATTACCAAAAAAAATGACCATGATATGTTTGCCAGATAAAACATAATTTGCTTTATTTTTCCCCTTTGCACCATTAGGAGATTTATTGTCTCCTATTTATTTTCAGCACTTTTCTTCATTTCTGGGAAGTCTGACCTGCCTAAATCATTATTACATTTGAACAGAGTTTTGCAGACAGATTTCCAGTAATGGGCTCAAATAATGGGCTCTATTTGGCATTTCAATGGCCCTTTAATGGCACAGAGAAGGGCAGTGCTTCTTACATGTTTCCTGAGAAACAAACATGAGTGCCCCCAGGGGCCTAGTGGCATAATCTGAAGGAGACCACCACAAATTTAAAAATTCTTTATAGTCATATATTATAGAAAATTTGCATTTCATATCATAATAAATTTGTGTTTCCTTATATATAAAAATGTCTAAATGCTTTAATTGATATTTCAAGCAGATGTACTGTTTTTATCCTGCCATACTTCTTCTGCTGGTTATTGTTTACTATTAGTGAGTAGATGTAATCCCAGTCTGAGATCTGTAGGCAGGGAAACTGGATTTGAATCTCAAAACCTGGGCAGGGTATTTATCCTTTTGGAGTGTAGATCCTCATCTGTAAAGCAGGGTGTTGTGATGTTTGAATCTGCAGTTGGGGATTCCTTTCTGCTGAGTAATTGTCTAATGTTGAGAGGAAAGGGCTGTTTAGAACCAATGGGGAGGTATGGATCCTAGACCATTTGGATGATAATTAAGTGCAGGCATTTTCATGAAATTTAACTGCTCTCATTTTGTAAAAGTTTCACCTTATCATATTAGTTCCTTGGGGATGCTTATAGTATTTCTCCTCATAGGCAGGCTGATGTTAGGAACAATTCTCATGGGGAATTTTACACAGCTGTCAGCCTCAGGCTCCCAGACTCACCCATAGTGGACCCAAATTCAACAAATACTTATCCCTTGATAAGGGACACGCTTTTCTGTGTCTATAGCTTGCCGGGTCAGATCAACAAATTGTGAGCTACAGACTACACTCTCAAGGACTGGAAGTCTTTCTTATTAGTGGAAACCCACAAAGTAGTTATAAGAATTCATCAGTAATAATATAAGAATAGGTATGAGTATATTATATAAGACTAGTACACATTTGTCAAGGTACCACTTAGCATGTTTCTTCTAATTTTCAAAACAACCTTGAAAGATAGAAATCAATATTTCTGTTTTGCTTATCTGGAAATCAAGCCTCTAGTTCAAGACCATATAACATGTACCAAAAAGAAGTAGATCTAACGATGTCATATGTCAGCCACCTGAGTTACTCTGTGTAAGTGGACTTTTCCTACATTGATTCTTGATTTGGAATATTTTGGGTCAAATGGAGATAAGAGTGATAACCTCTCAGTTTCCAGAAGCAAAGCTGATATAAGATTTATTCAGTACTTACTGCATTGATCAAAGAGGCTCACTGCTGTAAAAAAAATAACCTTAAATTTCAATACCAGGGCTATATTCTTCCTTGCCTCCCCTCCCCAGTTATAGCATAATGCTTCATACACAGCCAGCTAGACAGAAGTATTAGTGCCACATTAGTATCTAGTGCTACTTCACTTTCTTTATTTTCCTTTGCAATTAGATCAATCATGTGACTCTTCAGGCCAGTGGAAAGACTGAGATGGTTTAGAATATGAAGTGTCTTTCCCATTCTTTCTTCTTCCTGTGTGTCAGCCTGATGATGGCAGAATGACCCTGGGATCACAAGATGGCAGAGCCACAAGATGGAAGACACCAGGGTCTCTGAGTCACTGCTTTGAGGAAAGCTTCCAAGAAAGCCCTCCCAGTATGGACATCCACATTGGATTTTGTAGAAGCAAAAAATAACCTTTTATTGTGTTAAGCCACTATGGTTTTGAGTTGTTTGTTACAGGAGCAAAACTGTATGACCAATACAGAAGGTAGTGAATGAATCAATACTTGCTATGTGAAAGACATTCATATGTTTCACATTAAAATCACTTGGGAAATTTTTTTTTTCAAATCTTGATTTCCCAGGTTATAGACCAATTTAATCAAAATATCTATGGGGTGGTATTTAGGTATCAATCTTTTTTTTTTTTTTACTTTTTTGGTGATTCCAATGTACAGCCAAATTTGAAAATCAGTGTGTTGTATTAGTGCTTTTCTAAAAAGAGTGGTCCATGGATCTTGTTCTAAAGGCAAATTCTTATATCTCCAGATTTGTGGAATCAGATCCCCTTGGAGTTTCTATTTTAGCAAGCTCTCTGGGGGGAGTCTTAATATTAAAGCTTGAGAAATACTGTTAGAATACCCTGTTCTAGTGATTCTCAAGGTATGGTCCTCTGACTATAATCAGAGCCATCTGAAAATGTTTTCTAGAGGTAGATTTCAGCTCCCAGCCCCAGGCCTACTAAACCAGAATCTTATGATGGAAGTGCCTGGATATCTTCATCTGTACAGAATTTTCTAGGTAAATTTAGCTCACCAGAATTCATAGTTATCAGTTACTGACACCACTGCCCTTCCTTAAAACCACCTACTTTCTTTCCCACAGTTCCTCTTCACCAACCACCCCGTCTTTCAGAGTTCTGCCCATAGGATCCAGGATGGGAAGGATGATAATTTTCTATTTTTAACCTTATATATAGTTTCCGCTTGTAGTTGCTTTAAATAGAGAACTTCTCCAGAGCTTTCAACTATTTGTTTACAGATCATTAATTATTAAACATGGATGCTCTGGAGGAGAGAACTTTTCAACTTAAATGATAAGAAATGATGCTGGCTGAAGAAAGCCAAACCTGAAAATTAGGACTCCCTAAAATAAGTCAACATATAGTTCAGTTGATAGAGCTCTAATTTCTACTGATCTTTTCAGGAATCATGACTATTGTGTGAGGAAAGCTGCCTGTGGTACTGATCTAGATGATAAATGGAAAGAAGTCAAAAGGGACAAGGAAAGGAATATGCAGAAGCAAGAGGATGACTGGAAAAAGACTGTAAGTCATGTTAAGTGCATTGGGCAAAGCTTGGTTGGGGAGTAGTCTTTAGTTCTGGCTGACTTCACAAGTTTATGAAGAGAGAGATTGCATAATAGACCCTTTTGATTAAAGAGAATCAATTTCTCATTGTTTCCCAATTTCCTTTCTCTTTCTCTTGCTCTCTCAATACTTGGAGTTAAGTGTTCCACTGGGTTTTGGAAGGGCATGCTTTACATGGCTGCTACCAGAAGCTGATTGTAAAAGCTACAGACATCACGGCGTTTGTACCTGCTGTTTTTTCCTCCTATTTCATATTGTCCTTACTCCTTACTTCCTGTTTCCCACAGGAATTTGTTGAACAGTAGGTCTGAGCTGGAAAGCTAGAAGCTCAGGAGGTGAATGGGAAGGTCTCTGGCCTGGCCCTAAGGAAGCTTGCAGTGGACCTTTGAACAACACAGGCTTGAACTGTATGGGGCCACTTCCATGTGGATTTTTTGTGATAAATATAATATCATACCATCAATGTATTTTTTATTCTGTATGATTTTCTTAACATTTTCTTTTATCTAGTATATAATACATATAACATACAAAATATGTGCTAATTGACAATTCATTTAATGGATAAGATTTCAGATCAACAGTAGCCTATTAGTAGTTAAGTTTTTTGGTGAGTTAAAAGTTATATATGGATTTTCAACTGTGAAAAAGGGGGTTGGTGCCCCTAATCCCTATGTTGTTCAAGGGTCAACTGTGTATGTGCAGGTGCTTTAGGAGGAAGGGCTCCATGCTTTGCAAGTGGGCTGAAGGAGAGCCTGGGCTGAGCAGGGAGATGGACAGATTCATTTCTTATTTCTCTGTAAACTACAGGGCACAGAAGCAGCCCACAACTTTCATTAGAACTTTCTCAGTCCACTCTTTTCTAAGTGGGAATGAGAGATGTGAGGAGTGAGAAATCCTGTATATTAGGAATGATCTGAGTATATCTAGACACAACTGTATGAAGTGGAAGACCATGGTTTACATGTTTGGTGGGACAGAGCCCTGGGTCTCAGTCTCACCTGCAGATACCCTAATGCACCATACAGAAGCACACTGCCCCATGAATAGGGTATCAGTTAGGTAAAATCCTGGCATACACTTGACCGCAGGGCTCTAGGTCCTAGGAGGCGACCACAAATCAGAAAGTGACTGAAATATAATAATTTGTAATACTCAGGTGGTTAAGAAAGTCACTACTTTAGAATTTAGAATTTCTAGTCTCTAGAATGAGAGGTGAGAAGAAGGTAGTATGTTAATTGGAAGCTTGGAATTTGGAGTGAGGTGGACCTAAATTCATACTCTCACTCTACCACTTTATCAACTTTTTGGCTTTGGGAAAATTATTTGATTTTTGGAGCCTCTATTTTCTGCTTCCTGAAGTGGTTATAATATATACATGTGTGTGTAATTTGTAGGGTGATTGTGAAGAGTGAGATCATATCTTTTAAGGACTTAGTAGAGTTCCTGCTGCAAGTTGAATAAACAATAATCAATATTCTCCTTCATGATAGTTGTAGTTCTTGGATAGGTAAAAATGGAAGGCAGTGGTATAGAGAAAATATATCTGGAATACTCTGGTGGTTAGAGGAAAAATGACCAAGGCAGAGGCCCAATTTCCCATAACTGATAGACCTACAACACACAAATGAGGCAGAAATTCAGTTACCCTACATAGGCATGTGTCCCAACCAGGGGAAGGTGGCAGCTAGGATAATTTGTTGCTGGTCTATGGCAGTGTGTTTGGGGACACTGATTGACATAGCCTTCTTCAGGGAAGCATTGAGTGCCAGTGAGCTATCATGAAAAGTAATAGGGTTTGGATTGATAGGTTCAAGTTGCTTAACTTGTTAAAAAAAAAAAAAGATGGGGAGAGATTAAGAGCCTTATCTTTCAAAGTTAGAGCAAAGATTAGAGATAGGAGCCTAGAAAGTACTTGGTGAATGGTTGAAACTCAGAAAGTGGCAATTGTCATTGAGCACAGGTGGAGCTGAGCCTACACAAGGCACTCAGTTGCTCAAACCTTAGGGAGAGAAGAGATACAAAAACCTGTGAGGCAAGGAGGGTTGACTTTACTACTTAGGCGTAACTATAAATTCGGCATTATTTTTGCACTTTCCAGTGCTTCCCAGGGTTCTCAGTACAAGTAGCAAAAATTGTCGATTACTATATAACTCTTCCTTGAATATGCAAACAGCTTGGATTCCACACATGGTAAAGGCTACTTGCAGTTCTGATTGTGCTTCCCTGTGCTTTCCACTGTGTACATCGCTTCAAAGGGTGTTCTTCATCAGCACTGCCTCCCAAGTTCAGTTCCCAGTGTATCCTATTAAGGGCACTCCACTAAAGAGCACTTTTCTTTCCCTTCCCTTCCCTTCCCTTCCCTTCCCTTCCCTTCCCTTCCCTTCCCTTCCCTCCCCTCCTCTCTCCTCCCCTCCCCTCCTTCCTTCCTTCCTTTTTTCCCAACTGACACAGGTGCTTAACAGATTAATTCATTAGTCCTTAATATCTTTTCCTTCTAAGGCCTGGTTCAAGTCAATGCTCTTTGATTAGCACTATTTCTTCCAGTACTATGCTGGGCTGTTTTGCATCTCGGTTCTGCTGGCATTTGTTCCAGGGAGGGAGGTGAAAAGATTAAAGGGAAAACAAGAAAAAAAAAAAGAAGACTTGTAAAGTTTGCAAGATCACATCATCTAGTGATAAACTTCTTCAAATGTGCCATGTTTTCTGACTGGGCAAATATAAATGATCGATTTCCCACACAAGCCATTTATTTAAGAGGGGAACTATATATATGTATGCATATAAATACCACTGCTGGTGAGTGCTAAAGAATATGGTTTATTTCAGCAATAGGTTCTTAAAACTTAGTAGTTTCACAGAATTATTGGTGCAATAATCCCTATGGGTTTGTTACAGCATTAATTGCCCACTATTTACTTCAAGTTGTTAATCAATACACCAGCCATTAGTTGCTGGAAACTTACAGTATTTTGAGGATTATTACTAATGTTTTTAGTCACAATTTCTTTCTTGCTTTTTTTTTTTCTTCTTATTTTTTGGCTGTATTTAGTAGAGAGGTGGGAGTCTGTAGCTGATCACATGTGCTCTCGCATGCAGAGTGCCACTGGGATTTAATAGGCAAGAGAAGATTTACCTAGAGAAAACATTTCTTTAAATCAACCAGCCAGAAAAATAATATCCTTAATATTGAAGAAGGAAAAATGAAATGTGAGTGCTGCAGACGTGTTTTCTTCCTGGGTGCCTAGTTTGCAAACACCGCTGAGAATGGTAAATGGATGATGATAAAACTGGCCTTCTATGAATCTCTGATTTTCCATAGCAATTTGAAGGCACGCCATTTCTAGGAAGTATTCCCCAAAGATGTGATCCTCTGAACCATGGAAGTTTTTCTTGTTTTAATGTTTGCTTTTTTTTTTAATATGTGAATATTTGGCTTTGTTTCTTTCCATGCACTTTGGCATGGTCTCCATTAGAATAACATGTAGTTGATGCATAGCTTGGGGTCATGATGACTATCAAACTGCAAATCAACAGGGCAAGAAAAAAGACTTTGCAGGGGCTCCTTGCCAGAGAAGAGCGTCTGACCCTGGAATTCATGGCTGAGGGCAGCAAGTGTGAGGGACATTTCTAGTTGTGGGGGAATTTCTCCTTGAAGAAACCTTTGGTTTTTACACATGTGCTAGATCTGCACGATGGTGTTCTCTCTCTAAATCTAGTGGGTGATTAAGTACTATTGGAGTTGCGGTGTATTTCTTGCCTCCTCTGCCTCTTTCTTTCAAAGCTAAAGTCATGATTGCTTAAGTGAAGGAGGTGCCACAGGACAATTCAATTTCTTGCCATACTGGAAACTGAAGTGCTACCTCTTTGAATAATAGTAACATTAATTAGTTGGTTTGGAAATGGCCCACTTGATGTTTCTTGGTATTGATGGCCTCTACTTCCAGTGGGGAAAAAAAGAACAACTCTGTCATGCATTTGTGGATCCCAAAATTGAAACTAAAGATGGTCAAATGATTGTTTTTATTGTTTCCTAAGTTGACCTTTTTTCCTTCTTCATTTTTAGGTTCTATAGCCCCAGAAGAGCTATACTTAAGTGCTTTTAGAATACAGATTTTCATTTGTCTTAGTTGACCATTTAACTAATAACATTAAATAAATATTATTAATGATAAATTAATGATGAATAAGTCTTAAAAGGCAGAACTAAATTGCTGCTAGAGCATTTTGTCCCTTGGCTTTCCAATTTAGAGTTAATTTTGCCAATAGGAGATAAGATTAATAATAAAGGATAGATACCAGGTGCTTAAGAAACCCACATACACATGAAAAATAATGCTTATGAAAGTACAGCATATCCACAGCTGGGAGGGCAAAAGAGTGGTGGAGGGAAGTGAAAATCAGTGTCTAATATCTTCAGTTTAGAGGCTTACTGCATTCAGAAGCCAATGCCTCAATGTGCTTCCCAAGGGATGGAATATGGACCCAACATCAGAGACCTAAAGGAAATGGCAGATTGTGAAGTAGGCGGTGAAGAGTTTGTTTTCCATGTTGCCAGAGTTTGTTTGTTCAAGAGATCGCTGACCCACTACACTTTTTGCAACCTTTGGCGTTTTGTGTCTCAGTTTCACCATCTGTAAAAAGGAGATATTTGACATCACATGGAATCTTTGGGGGTGCTGAATATGTTAACTTGATAGCTACAATCTATTATATGATCTTAGTTTCACGAATTAATTAGGAGCTGCCTAGTATTCATGTCATTCAATCCTAAAGACCAAGGCTAAGTTTCAGCCTTTCCATCCATCACCTTACCATATTATCATCCTTGAGCTCTTCTCTCCTTTTCTGCCAGGGGTGTGTTTCCTTACAATGGTGCCATAACCCTTAACTGTCTCTCCGAGTACTATAGATGATATGTCCATGTAACATCGCTTTTATCTCTTTGTGTTTCTGTTCACTGGTTAATCTAGACTCTGTATTTAATTGTACTTATATTTTAGACTCTGATGGTATGAGATAAACTTTTGTACATCCTCTTTAAATCAACCAGAGATATGATTAAAGTTGGCTGAGATCTTCAGCCTTTCAAAAGAGTTTTAAAAGCATTTGAATAACTCTGCCAAAAAATGTGTTGTTAATTATCTATTCTGAGTATGTGAGGTTTACTTTCTCATGCAAATTTCAACAATAAGCAGACATACAAAGTAGGTGTGCACATTGAAAGAGTGTTTTCATTTAAAAGTCTATTTTGATCATTGCCCATAATAGTAAGTATAAGGACAACTTAAATGGGAAGGTTTGGAAAAAAATTTTTAATCTTTCCTTAACCATAGATACCACTGACTGATACATTTGGTTATGCTGCAGCCTGAGTTATTGTTTAGATTCTTCTAATTTTCACCTTTATTTATTTTTAATATCAAATCCTCTCTTCCTACTTGTTCAGTTTTAATCAAGGATTTCCTTTTTCTTGAAATAGTCGCCCAAACAGAAAAAGTCCTTTGATTTGATGAGCAAGAAATTAAAATAGAGCACTGAAATTAAATGTCCACTTTCAAATTTGAGTTTAATTAAATTTTCTTACTTGTAGATTACTCTATTTTGGGTTCCACATGGAATTCTTATCAGTAAGATTATTTTTCCTTTTCTCCAGGGCCTCTGTTTTCACCTGTCTTGTGTGTGTGAAAGTACTCTTGTTTCCTCTGCATCCATAGTATTTTATTTTCTTTGCTTGTGTTCCCCTCCAGCATCCTTCACTTTATGCCTCATAGTACATAAATCAACTTTTTACTATGTTTTCTATCAAGACCCTGCTAATGTTTTTTATTTTTACTCCTACCTGTGGCATGTATAATTTGACTGCTTGACATTTTCCTTCTATCTCAAGTGGATTATACATATAAATGAAAGTCTGGATTTGAGTTTTCTTTTTTCATTAGAAAACACATAAGCTTTATAAAAATTCTAGTACGTTTTAAATGTGCTTTCCAGAACTGTTAGAAATGAGCTTCTTTCAGCCTGTTCAGATTAAATTAATTTTTCACTGACTTCTTGTTTCAGACTGACTTTGCTTTTAATAAAAGCATCAGATGAAACTAGAAATACAAACCAACTAACTCTGTGAGGGAAAATAGAATCATAAAAAAAAAAGTCATCAAGATGTCAGTTAGATATGTTCGGGGAGATTGGGAGCAAGTACTGATAGTTTCCCTTATCCTGTAAAAAAAAGTTCAAACCCCCCAAAAATCTTCTAAATGACAAAATATTTTGAAAATGAATTTTAACAGGAAGTTACTGGAAATCAAGCATTCAAAACCAATTGAAGGGGACATGGGTGGCTCAGTTGGTTAAGCATCTGACTCTTGATCTTAGCTCAGGTCATGATTTCAGGGCTGCTCTGCGCCGAGTGTGGAGCCTGCTAATGATTCTCTCCTTTCTCTCTCCCTCTGCCCCTCACCCCACCTTGTCTCTCTAAAAACAAAACAAACCAAAGCTAATTGAAAAGCTCAGCAGTAGATTAGTTAGGTCTTTCCTTCCAAATATATAACTTCTATTTTGGAATACTTTGGTTGCTACTGTTGGATTTTGACCCTGTTGTGTATGGACACAGTGAAGCCCTGCAGTAGAGATTCATTTGTCCACTAACGTGAAACTGTAAGACTATCCACCGAGTCAGAGACACAAAGAACAGATGACAAAGTTATAAATGGTACACTATCAATATAATCTTATATTTCCCTGAATGCTTTGAGAAATATTCTTTCAATTTTGTATACTGTCCCATTATAACTCGTTTTAGGATCCTTCTAACATTGAGAAAAAATGGTGAACTAAAATCAACATTTAATCGGAGCAACAGATACTCATCTCAATTAGACTGCTTATCCAAATGGGACTCATTCCAAATCTTTCAAAACAATTCATGATAGAAGTTACGAGTATGTCAAGATAAACTAATCTCCAGCTCTACTCCTTCATAGTCTTCTACATTTCAGAAAATGCCACCTTGGCTCTTCTAGTTGTTCCTGCCAAAATTTTTGATGTTAATCCAGGACTCCACTCTTTCTCTTACACCCATATTCAATCTATTACCAGCTCCTTTTTTTTCTCTATCACAAACTATGTTTGGCATCTTTATATTTCACAACTTTCCTTATTACTTGGGAATTTTAGTCCATGCCATTGTCATCGTTTCCTTGGATATTTGTGATAGCTTCTTTACTGCTATGCTAGTTTTTACACTTGTCCCCTTATTTTCAAACCAGAAATCAGAATAATTCAGGTGATGTCTTTCTTCAGCTCAAATCATTAAAAGTGTTTCCGATCTTACTTAGAGTAAAAGTCAGTCTTTACAAGGCCTATATGGCCGCCTCTATCTCCTCCACCACTGTCTCTTTGATCTGTTTCCAGTGAATCTCTCCCTCATTCCCTCCATTCCATTCACTCTGGCCTTCCTGTTATTCCTTTAAAATGCCCAACATGCTCTGCTTTAAGACCCATGCCATTGCTGTTCTCTTGGTAATATACTGCCATGGTTGAAAAAGAAAAACTGTTCTTTAGATTTCAAATTGAGAAATGGCTACCAGTTCTGTCACTTAGCTCTAACAGTGTAACAAACTACCCCCAAACTCACTGGCTGAAGATATCAAGCATTTATTACTATAGTTCATAGCTCCATGGGTCAGCTGGGTATCAACTAATTCAGGCTAATCTAGGCTGGGCATGCAATTCATCTGCAGGTTTGAGTGTAGTCTCTGCTTTAGACTGGGCTTATCTGGGTCAGTTCTAGCCTTGGTTAGTCTTCTCACACCTATGGCAAACATGTAGGAAGGTAATTAGGGATATTTTTGTAAGATTATGTAAGTATATGCTGTTAAATATTATCATCTTCCTAGAATAATGTTCTTTGGATTATTAGTAGATCTCATTTGGAAGAATAGCTCATTGGGAAAAATTAGCAAAATGGCAGCAAGCTGGGGCCTAAGTGAATGGTGGCCACCGATGCTTTTTCTTTTTGAGTGACCTGAACACTTTAAAAAGTTATTTTTTCGTCTGTGCTGCACTGCACTACCATTGGATATTTTTAAATGTTTAGCAAAAATTTTTTTTTTTTAAAGATTTTATTTATTCATTTAACAGAGAGAGAACACAAGCAGGCAGAGAGGCAGGCAGAAGCAGAGAGAGAGGAGCAGGCTCCCTGCCGAGCAAGGAGCCCGATGCGGGACTCGATCCCAGGACGCTGGGATCATGACCTGAGCCGAAGGCAGCTGCTCAACCAACTGAGCCACCCAGGCGTCCCTGTTTAGCAAAAATTTTTATACAGAACAGCTTAGTGTTGTGATAATGCAAAAGTTTTAAGGAATGAAATAAAAATTGATCTACAAAATGTGTCATACGGTACAGAAAAGAGGATGGCAAAGAAAGGACTCAAGAAAGGGGAGATTTAGTTAGATAGGGTGCAAAGTTTGGAATGAGAACTTAGAGAAATGTAAGCTGTCAGCTTTGTTTTTATACCTCCCAGGAATTCTCAGAAATTTTAGAGATTACACTGGCCTTCATGCCATATGAGTGGTGGGAGCCCTAGTCATGTTTTTGGGTGTCAAAGGGAGAGCTAATCCCAGAAGCTCCACGGATTGGGGACTTCAAATTTCATATACAGCTTCAAAACATTGCCTCTTTTCAGAGTTGAGATGGGAAAATTCCATGACTCTCCTAGGATCGTATTTTTTACTGATAACTTACTGTTCTTGTCTAATTTGGGGTAGGGTTTTTATTCAAATAAAACCTTTTTCTTAATATAACTATCCATATCTTTTCCTTGTTTGGTCTCTGGTTTTATTACTTGTATGATATTCATTTTTTGGCCTACATATCTTGAATTTAATGATGCATTTAATGAAGGGCCCAGTGATTCCTAGTGCTAGCAGTTTATTTATATTCATTTATAGTTGTTGCAGTTGTCCATTTAAGGTTGCTGCTGACCCTGGATAAGGACACACCATTGAATTCTCTGGGTTCTGAGAATTCTGTCCCAAATGGATAGTAGCAACTTTAGCTCTTCATGGTAACTAGGGCCAATCACTTTGCCTATGTGGCAGCTCTTTATTTATCAGCTTGTCCACCTACATTTTGAGCCCGAAATGACCAGAAGGTACTCACAGCATCAAGTTAAATGAAACCCCTGCTTTGTTCTCTGTTGAAAGGATTTCCCCCTGGGAATCCAGTGAATAGAACCTATAGAACCAGTATAACCCACAGAATTCGATATCCATTCTGCAAATGAAGCCCCAGCAGTGATGGTGAGTGGAAACCATCCCACTTCCATTCTTTGGTTCTCATGACCATGCTTTATTGCTCCTAGAATGCAGCACCATGTGTGGCCTAATTGGTTCCTACACCACATCATACAGGATAGTTCCCCAAACTCACAGGTTGTATGGCCCTTGAGCTGAACTTTTTATAGGTTGTTTATCTTTCTATTAAGTTGCCTTCTTGCTGGATGTTGTGCAAGACCTGGGCTTCTTGCTCTTATGTTATAAGGGATCCTGAGTTGGCAAACCAAGTATTCATTAAGCCCTCAAGTGGTCATGTTGCCAGAGGCACTTTGCGGTGTAGGTAAACTTACAAACAGAATACGTCTAAATTCTAGTAAGTATGATTGCTGTCCCCTCTAGAGTGGAGTCTGATACAATCAACATTCTACCAACTGCTTAGCTAATCTCTTTGAGGGATGCTTCCATATTGAATGTGCAGCTGTTGAACATCCATTCAACAGTAGTACCTGTTTTTTTGGTACAGATTGTTGGATCCAGATATAGTCTCTGTTCTTGTCACCAGGAATATTCTGTTCATGGACTGGTTGCATTAGTATTGGAGTGGAATAAGAGAAAGATCCTCTAACTTCCACAGGTGTTCTGATTATTGAGTGTTCCTTTATAGTGGGCATTTTATAGTGGTCACTGTCAGAAGACAAAAATATCCTTGGGCTTTGTGCCCTTTAATATAGGTTCATTCACATGCTTCTTCCCCAAATTTCCCTTCCTCACAAATGATCAAATCTTATTCTTTCCAGGTCCCTTATAAAATTAGCTAAGTGATTTGTCACTGCCCCAAATTCTTATATATCTGCACATGTTAAGCCCCTATTACTGTCATGGAAGGGGAACAACCAAAAAACTACTTGCAACTCTGCTAACTGAAAGGATTTCTCATCATTACTGTCTTCCAGGGCCACCCTAGAGGTTATTGAAGTGCAGTGACCATATGATTTAGTTCACCATTAATACATTGTGATCCAGGCCTGAGTTTTAGGTTAGCCAGTTTTAGAGAATCACCTATGAGACTATAGGTTTAAATTAAGGTACGAGTTTCACTGCAATGCATGTAGGTGATATGGGAATCTAGGCTTTTTATGTAACTTACTTGTACTTTCTGGATCTGCTCATATCTTAGCCCATCATACAATGGACTGCTGCTGTGTGCACCTGAACTTAACACTCATTAGATCTGATGATACCCAGTTCGTGATAGCAAATCCAGTTACACTGTCACATAGTAGCTAAGGGTCAAGTACTCAGAACCCACTAGGGTCTAGAAAGATTCCAGGAGCTGGAATTAAAATGGCAAAAAGTTCCCTACTGCTGATGGCATGCATGGCCTTGTGTCAGAACCCTTGGTGTCTGTATAACACTTGCACTGGGGCTTGTTAGAGATTCTGTAAAGCATCCTAATCTACTATATATACCTCTAGTCTTCTGGGTCAAATGTCTTCAGTGAGCAAGATAGTTTCCATGATAGCTTGGACCTGTTATACAGACCTCTCTTGCTCTTGGTCACGCTCAGCCCTGAAAGCTTTTTGAGTCACTGATAAATAGCTTTCTTCTTGGTTTTTTTCATATCATAATAACTCCACTCCAGAGGTCAGGGAGCCATCCTGAGGATTCTGCCAGGTGTTAAGGGTATTCATTCCAATTTTGTGCCCAGGGACTGGGCAGATAAATTTAGTTTCAATGACTCATTCCATTCTGATGCTAATGCTACTGTGTAAACCAGTGTTTTACCTTCTATGCTTCTTCACTGGTGAACATCTTATAGTAGTGATGCTACAGCATGCTACAGTTTACTATCAAAGAGGCCCTATTGCTATCTGACCAGGGAGTGAAATCTCATTTTTTTCTTTGATATCCAATTTCTAAATTCTATTCTGATGTCTAATCTTCCAGAGTCATTCCTGATAACAATTATTTTAGCCTAAATTATCCAAAAAGCATAGCTAGAGAAAAAGTTTGTATGTGACTTTTTTTGGGGGGGGCCAGGGATCCCTCAGAATGGAGTTGGCTAACGGGTTGATTGATATGGGGAAGGAAGGGAGGGAGGGAGGGAAGGAGGATGGGAGGGAGGGAGAAAGGAAGGAAGGAGGGAAGAAAGGAAGGAAGGAAGGAAGGAAGGAAGGAAGGAAGGAAGGAAGGAAGGAAGGAAGGAACCAATCTAAGACTGTCCTACCAAGCCGATCACTCCTGTGAGTACTGGGTATTGGTATCATGAGTGATCTTCTGAGAAACAGTGGAACGCACTGAAGCATCATTATCAGAAAGGCTGATAGGTTTTCAAAGTGATTTCTTTTTTAGAGAGAAAATTTTGTGAGCAATATGGAGAGATACAGATTGAATAGCAGTATACCTAAGTGGACTTGAAATAATCTGAAAGATTGATGTCAGTCTAGAAGAAGGTAATCAGTGTTAGGTCTTAATACTCTATAGTTTCAAAAAGTTCCTAAATTATATAGTTGAAAATATAATATGTATATTTATCTAAATTGGTCAAAAAATTGGAAGAATAACTGAATCCACTTCTCCAAATTTCTTTTTGTTTATATCCCTCTGCCTATGCTTACATTTTAAAGCAATACTGTCCAATAGAAATATAATGTAACCTATATAAGTAATTTCAAATTTTCTAGTAGCTATGCTAAAAAGATTTAAAAATTTAGTTGAAAGTTAGTTGAAATAATATGCTTTAATCCAAATATATCCAAAATATGATGTCAACATAGAATCAATATAAAAATTATGAATGAGACATTTGAGATTCTTTTGCTACTAAATCTTCAAAATTTATACTTAGAATACATCTCAACTTGTAGAGGATCAATTTCAAGTACTCAATAGTCACATGTGGTTAGTGGAGAATGTGTTGAACAGCATAATCTAGAATGTTCTTTATCCGTTCTTAGCCTGGTTAATTTCTACTCGTCTTCAAGGTACACATTAAGTATCACCTCTTTTGAGGAGTCTTCATAGTCTTGTCTTTTTATTTTCCTCCCTTACAGATTTCCACAATAATAACAACAATAATGGCAAAAGTTTGTGCATCCCTTATATATGTTATCAATGAACTGTGTATTTACACCAGCCACAGCACTTTTCCTGATTTATAATTTTTTTATTAAATTACTCGTCATTATTACTTGACTCTGAATTCCTGAAGGGCAAAAACACTGTTTATCATCTCTACAGCCCAGAATCTCACTAATTTTTAAAAAATTAAACAATTAACTGGAGTTAATATAACAAGGTGAAGTTAATATATTTAAATACAATGAGAGTGGGTTCCTAAAACCAACCCCATAAATACAGGATGGGTATAAAAAAAAACTAGAATGGAGAAGCAGAAGACATAAAAGCACATCATATGAGTGGTAGATTCAGGAATTGGAGATGTTCAGGGCAGAGGTAAGACTGCACAAGTAAGATGACATTCCCTACAAATAGTTGAAGGATGATATAGAGAGGATGGATTAGACTTGTGAGCTTTGAGGAAGTAAAAATTGAATTTACTAATAATGTAAGCTTTAAGAACTCAGTTTTCAACCTTACATAAGCAAATAACTTATAACAGAGTCTAATTCTATTCTAACATTGAAAGGGTACTTTAAAATGTTTGAATGAAGAAACAAATGAAGTGAAGTGGGAATTAACCCCTTTGGCAGGTAGGAGATTTCTCTCTTCGACAAGGTATTCAAGTACAAGCTGGATAGCAGCTAGGAAATGTTGTAATGGGGGTACGTGGTGAGAATAGATGTACTCTATGCTTCCTTCCAAGCCAGGAATTCTTTTCAATAATCCTATTCACTTTAAAGAAAAACAGCATTGCTTTTACTGAAGTCAGTGTTGACAGTGTACGTAGCTAGTTATATATCAGTCATAAGAAATTCTGTAGTCAAAACAATAATGTCATTTTCCCTTGAGTAATTCTCACCAGGTTTCTGCTTTTGGAAGACTCAGTTGGTTAAAGAAAGTTCATAATCAGTGTTTTCAGAATACATTTCAGGACATGAAGCAAACCTCACACCAACAATGCATTATTACTCATTTATTTTTAGCAATTAGTCATGGAACAACACAGGTGCCCAGAATTTCCTGGGCATATAAACATGAAACCTCTGCCTTTGAGAGCTTCCAGTCTAGATTGAGACAAATGCAAAACAGGAAACCTGAGCTTTACCACAAGAAGATGAATGGGCATCATTGATACCTTCATATGTGACTTCTTCCAGACAATAATGCTTTATTTATTCTGAAAGCTTCAATTAAAAAAACAGCTCAAGGCATATTTTAGTCCTCTAGAAAATAGAACAATCAGTATCACTACAGTTGCATTCAATACATGGAATTTGCTTTGAGAATTACAAATGGTCCTTTTGCCTTCATCTTCATTATAATTATTCAAGAACTTTGTTCTGAGTGCTTTCTATGTTTCAGACACAGGGCATATGCAGATGATTAAGACATGGTTCTTGTCCTAAATAGAGCTCATATCTAGGAAAAGCAAGCTATGCTTACATGAAAAGCTGATTAGACACCAGCCACTGTGCTAGTGGAAAGAATATGAACTTTGGTTTCAGACAGAGTTCAGCTTTAAACCTACTTCCACCAACGCTTTTTGACCTTGGTCACTTTTCCTAAATTCTAAGCCTTTGTTCCATTGGCCAAATGATAATACCTAACTAGCATGTTTGTTGTGAGAATTGAGTGATATCTGCTAGAGTAAACAAAATACAGAAATTCAACTATTGTTTAAAGTACCAAATGGGTAGACTAGATCAGGGGTTGGCAAACTTTTTCTATACAGGACCAGATAGTAAATATTTTAAGCATTGCAGGCAATACAGTCTATCACAATTACTCAAATTTACTGTTGTAGCATGAAAAAAAATCTATAGAAAATATGTAAAGGAATGACCATGACTGAGTTCTAATACAACCTTATTTATGAAAACAGGAGTGTAGGTCTATAAATCTACTGACCCTGGACTAGACAGTAACTGCTGTAAGAGTTGGAAGAGATCACGATTATCAAAGAACCGGGAGAGTGTATTCTAATAGGAGAGGAAATGGTTAAATTTGTTTTGATTTTACTTTTTATCCAAGTTAAACACGCACAAACTATAGTCAACTTATTCTGTAAGATTTATTATGAAAAAACTTCAGGTTCTCTATTCATCTCCTTCAGTTGATTCTCCTAGAATTAACTTCAAAGTCTCTTAATGACTTGGATATATATTGTTCCTAATTGATTTTTTAAAATTCAGGTGCTACCAAAGGACTTCCCATTGTGAATGATAGAGGTTCCATGTTTTCCCCACACCCAACTGCCACTCATAAGCACCTACCCTGCCTCCCAGCATAGTTACATTGTAATTTTGTTTACATCAGTATTTACTATTTAGGTGATTATGGCTCTGTGTGTGATGTGAATTACACAGTAAACTATGGTTACTTAACCTTTGTTGTATAACATTTTTCCTCCCTGGATTGAAGGATTTCATTTTGTTATCCTTTTCTTAATTTCCTTTACATTGTACTTATCTCTAATTCATCCTCAACCTCTTTAACAATTGTCTGATTGTCTCTATAAGTGGTTCACATGCATCAGATATTCTATCGATTTTATCTCCCTAAAGAAAAATCACCCAGAGCAGTAGTTCTCAAGCTTGCAAGGTCATCCGAATTACTTGGAGGACTCATTACAATACAGATTCCTTGGCCCCAACCTCAAAGATTCACATATTCCGAGGTAACGCTGGAGAACTTTCATTTGGAGCTAGTTCCCAGGTGGTGCTGATGTCCATCCCCATACCACACTTTGGTTTGCGCTGGGAAGTACTAGCCAAGAGCCTTCTGCCCTGCTATAGTCAGGACTGGATGCCTTCTACCTTAGGTGTTGCACCAATCCTGGCACTGCTATTGACCATCATCTTGGGGATTTTAATCACTAATCTCCTGTGTTGCTATGGAAAAATCCAAAGCCATTCTGAATCCTAATCCTGTGTGTGTTACCTTCAGATAACAGTGCCTAACATTGTCAGATCAACTTATCATGTTAGTGTATTTTTTTGCCTTCCCTCTTTGTGAGCTCATTTTAGGAACAGTAATGTCTTAATCAACTTCATATCTCACATGCCTGAAACATAGGGAGCATTCAAAACAAAGTGCGTGGCTAATGATTTTCTCTCAGATTTTATAAGAATTTCTCTTTGTTTTCAGTATTCTGAGGAAGTGGGCTGTTAACAAGTAGCTCCATCTACAGAAAACAGATTTACTTAATTTTTGCATCTTCCATCTGACTCATAAAGGCTTCCTTATTTACCCATGTGCGTTTTTCTCTTTAAAACTTCCTTCTCTCTGTGCTTAATTGTTGAGGATATAGTAGTCGATATGTATTATTGACTGCTTTGATAGATCTGTGTTCTTTTGAGAGCCGGCACCATACCTTCTACAGTATAGGAGATTCCTATAACACAATTATTTCCTCCAAAAAGATGGGTTCAAGTTTGTTTGAAATTGATGTAGGAAATCAAATCCTCAGACTTATTAATTATAGCACTCTAAATGCTGCAGTTTCCCATGATAAAACATGGTTGTCTGCTGGGAACCATACAGTGAAGCAATTTGCATATAGGGCAAAAATAAAATAAAATAAAAATGATGATTTTAAATAATCCTTAAATACTTCTTGTAACTAATGGCAAGATCCACAGGTACTACAGGGATCACTATGAGTCTCATAAAGGAGTTCTATCTAATATCCATTTACATCAATCTCAAAGTTCTTTGTCACATCCAAATCCATAGTAAAAAAAAAAAAAACCAGCAGAGTAATTGTATACAATATCAACATTAAGATTCCACCGAGGTTACTATATTTGCTTTCCTTTTCATGTGCAGCTTAAGATACATGTCAAACCCACTTTGCATATAGGACGATAACATCATACATACCTGGGAGCGAGGGAGTGGACCTGTGCACGGAAGGTAACGAGGGCAAGGCAAATGATAAACATGGTGATAGAACTGATTACCTTCCTCAAATGGGAGATAAATCTATGGGTGCAAATGTCATAGATTGAATAGATCAACAATCATTCTATCATCCATCACTGCCAATTCCTTCCATTTTATCTGTATTGTATCACAGTGGAGTACATCTTAGGAGTTATATAGCAGTTTCTTAAAGATGAAATTCTATGTTGCAACAGGCCAAATGTGTTTGCTGTAGGCCCATCTGTCTCAGTAGTTCTCATTCACACAATCGCTATTTTTTCATATTAAAGGCTATTTATTGCATATAAATACCCAAAGCACAAATAACAGGCAGGAATGTTTTAGACAAACCCATGACATATATCAAAGTATTAAAAGAGAAGCAAATAAGGGGGCAAAACTCTCTGTTGAGTGTAACAGGTCCTTCTTCATCACTTACCCAATTATTTAGTGGATGACATTTTTCTCTTAAATCAAGGGTTAGTGTGATGTGATGGAGATAAATCTGAATATGCTATTCTTTCCAATGGGGCAAGCTACTTTCCTTTAGAAAATGTGAAATCCAAACCTATCCAAATTTCATCTGGCTAGGAACTAAAAACATAGAATCATAGAATATCAGGATAGGAAAGGACCTCCCAATTCATTGACTGTAAATATCTGTTTTTTTAAAAAATCTCATTTTTTTAAATTAAAAAAAAATTGAAAAGAATTTTTTAAATTAAAAAAAACTTTTTTATTTGACAGCATGCATGTGTGCTTGAGCAAGGGGAGGGGCAAACGGAGGGGGGAAGCAGACTCTTTGCTGAGCAGGGAGCCTGGCACAGGCTCAATCCCAGGACCCCAAGATCATGACCTAAGCCAAAGGCAGAGACTTAACAGACTGAGCCACCCAGGTGCCCCAATTGACTATAAATCTCTTATTGATGTTTGAGACCTCTTTAAAACATCAAGACTTATAATTTTCCCAGCATTTGGCTGAGAATTTCTTGTGGTGGAGGGACCTTCCTGAGACTATGCTATATTGTTTTTGCTCTGTTTGGAATGTTTGATCCTTCACACATTGATGTTGTTTAAACCATTTAATCATTCATGCCATTCATATTTATTAAGTGCTTACTGGTTCCAGGGATCGTTCGAGGAACTGGGATCCATATGGTTCTTGTACTCTTCAGTATTCTTTTATTTACAAGTACAAAACTCAGTCCAACCAGTCCAAATGCAGTATTTAAGCAAAGGGAGGATAAATAAAATCTCATATTAGTGAAAAATCCAAAAATAGATCTGATTTTTGATGTGACTAGATTCAGGAGCTCAGATAACTTCATGAGGAGATTTTTTTTCTTCATCTTTATTCTCTTTTCTTCTGTGTTGACCCCATTCACAGGCAGGCTCTCCACCTTGTGAGGGTAAAATTGCTGACACAGGTCCAGGATCCTATGTTCTCAATCTTTCTGTAACTTCTCTCCAGTTTACCATCTGAAACCAGAGGAAGGACAATTCTACCTTTATGTGACAAACTTCAACTGTGTCATCTCCCCTTGAGATTTGTTCTTCAGAGTGATTTCTCCATTCCTTCCACGTGGAGATTCTGTAGCCTTTTAATGTCTAGTACTTACTAAATTTTCTTGAGAGGACAAATGCATGAATGAATGAAAAGAAGTCTTTATATCCCTTGGTGAATACTTGACTGAGGAGCATGCCAGTATAGAGAAAGCAAAAATCAGCAATGGAGGGAGAGGCAGAAAAATGATCGCATAATTGGAGGACCTGTATCAAGCTGTGTCTGCTGAAACAAGTTCAGTGTTTGGGATTTTTACATTCCTTCTTATGCTTATATACATTCCTTCTTATGCTTAAACGAGTTTGAGTAGGGTTACTGTCACATGTAACCAAAACATCCTGCTTAATACATTTGATTACTTTGGTTGTGGTCTCCACTCAGTGTTCAGGAATACAACAATAATTAACACATTTTTATTCTGTTAATTGAAAGAATATAGATCTGAATGGAATTAGGCACTTCCTAAAGTCCATTGTGTGGTTAGCTAGACTAGATAGAACAGTGCGAAGAGCCTCATCTTCAGAGCTGGAGCAGGAGGATTTGAATCTCAGTTCCATTGCTTATGTTAGTATGACCTTGGGCAACTAATTTTTTGTCTCCAGATTTGTTTTTGAAAAAAACATGGCTTTATGCATCATATTAATGATCTGAGTTCCATGCGAATAATCTGTCAATATGATGAGATCATATTATAGCATATTAATAGCACTGCCCTCTTGCATTCATTCACTTTTCAAGAAGTTTTAGTACCCAGAAAGAAACCCTGAAGAACTATTGGAGGTCCTCTTGGCTTCCAGTGTATGACCTCATAGAGGAGTCCCTTTGTGGATTATGAGACATCCCAAATAGACCGAAGATAAGAAGTGACCAGTGGTGAGATAAGCAAGAACTATATATTATCTTTTGTGTTACTGTCTGTTGGAAGGAAGCTCAATCAGTACAGGTTAGGCCGAGATTCTTTAGTACATCAGATAATGTACTCTTTTTCCTGAACAACAATAATTAGCTGGCCTTTACTGAGTACTTATCATGTGTCAAGCACTGTAAATTAGCCTTTTACGTCAATTAATTAATTCATCCTCATATCAATCTACGTTGTGTTATTATATGCTATTAGCCAAATTTCATGATGAAGCCTCAGAAAGGTTAGGTAACTTGTCCAAGTTTACAGAGCTAATAAGTGGCAGTGCTAGAATATAATCCAGGCACCTGATCCCAGAGCTTGTATTCTTAACTTTACCATATCTTCTTCCTGGGATTGACATGTGATTTCATGGGGTTTGTTTTGACTGGATTCAATAGCCAGGTATTGTGGACATTAACACACACCATTTCCTTTCAAAGGCAGAAGCTTTGTTTCTGGGTCAAGATGGTTAGGTCAGACTCCTTTAGGACACACCCTTTTTAGGGAGAATCCTGGGAAACACATGCAAAGAGGTTTTTAGGGAAGGTGAGTATTGTGATCAGTCCTACCTGTTGATTACACATCATCTGGCATGTCTAAATCTCATCTCAGGATCCAGCTAGAGCCCTTGCTAAGTGATTTACTCGAAGTAGACAAGACATAAATATCAGTATCTACATTGTGCCCAGTTAAGCTTCTTGTCAAACCTGTGAATAAAAAGAATAAAGGAAGTATCTTCTTATTAATTGGGTTTATAAAAGTGTCACCCATTCATTTGTAATGCTAGTAATTTCTGGTTTGATCATTGTTTTTTGAAGTGTGAACACAGGCCAAACCTTTTTGACTAATGCTAGGATTAACCAGTTCATCTTGGTCTTTATCCGAATGGGCAATGTATTATGTGTAGATATTTACTAGTACATAGAAACACAGCTAAAAGATGCTGGAACTTTGCTTCCTTCCCTGGCCTGCCTTTCGATATCTGTTTAAGTCATACTACCCTACAAAGTCTTACCATATCAGCAAAGTCTGCTCTAACTCTTCTAGCTTCTGGACATTTCTCTCTCTCACCTTAAAATGACTATAGCCCTTGTAGACTAAGCCAGGGTTTCTCAAGCTCTGTTGCGTTGATATCTGGGCTGGATGATTCATGGTTAAGGGTGCCTGTTCTGTCTTTGAAGGATGTTTAGCTGTACCTCTGGCTTCTATCCACTAGATGCCAGTAGCACCCCCCTTGCCCCACCCTGTGCCCACTTCCCCCTCCTCCACCCCGTCCTAGTTGTGACAGTCAGAATGTTCTGGGATAGCAAAATGGCTGCCAGTTTAGACCACTGGTCTATGCCAAATAATTTAGTTTAAAATGTTTTCCTATATAATTCTCTAGTTGTCCTTTTTATTCATATTTTTTCAACGAGATGGCAGATCTCTGAGGCAGAAATCACGCATAATAATATGCCTTCTGTTCTTCCAAACGTGAAGACAAAGATAAAAGGAAAGTCAACTAGTATTTGTTGAGTGCCAGCACTGTGGCGAAACTTTTCCAAGTACTTTGCATATGCCATTTCATCAATTCATTCTACAAATATTTATTGAGTGTCTACTTCTTATATAATACTTGACAGACAACATTCCAATCCTGGCTCATCTGTTTAGTGTGACCGTGGGTAATTTACTCAATCATCTCTCAGTGCTTCAGTTTCTTTGCCTGTAAAATGGGACAATAATATCACCCATCCCATGGGTTGTGAGGATTACTTGGGTTGAAATGTATAAAACATTTAGAACGGGATCTGGCACATGTAAATGTCTGCTGAGTACCAATTATCACTATTATTTCGTATCAAGTCTGGTTCTTGGTGCTGAGGAATCAGCAATGGACAAGAGACCTTGTTCTCCTGGAGCTTATATTCTAATATGGTCTCAGATAAGCCTCATTAAAGGGATAAGCAATATCATTGCCCCATCTCACAGATGGGGAAAGTGCAGTTCAGTGAGAATAAGTAATTTGCCCAAGGTCACATAACTGGTAGGTCTCAGGGCCAAGGTATGAACTCAGCACTCTCTGGCAACAAAGCCATACTGAATACTTAGGTTCTCAGCATACTTGCCGATGTCTAGACAGAAAAGGAAATTATTTTCTCTTTTTTTTATATTCTTTCCTACTTTTGTTTTTCTCTTTCTTTTCTAAAGACTAGTAAAACCTCTCTTTCAAGTTTTATAAATACATTTTGCTTCCCTTTTTATATTTGGGTATTTATTTTGCTTGTGAGCACTGTGCTATCTCTGATGATGAACCAATCCTAAGTCTTAGATACAGGAACTTTCATTGAAAATGAAATGTCCACAGTGATTCATCTTTGCAGCAAATGGGTAATGTGTACTTTGGGGTTTAAAAATAGAGATGAGTCAAGAAAATCATATGTTTCCTGCTTTAAAAAAAACTTTTCAAAGATTTGGGTGCCCCTCCACCCCTTACCATCATATTAAACACGATGACCATAATTGGGGTACACATCCAAAGAGAAGCTAAAATAACTCATTCCTTTCCAGTTTTAACATTTAGAAATACTATTTATCAAAATAATAATTTCAGCTATTTCTAGCTGCATTGCGTTAGCTCAGGGACTCCAGTGTGTCAGCACACACCATGCAGAATCTATCACCACATGGAATGTAAGGGGGGATTGGCTGATTCTGTCACACTCTTCCTCTCTCTCTCTCTGGACATGGGTATCTGAGGCACGAGGGTCCTGGACAAGGGCTGCCTTCCTGCTAAGTGACTCCTATGTTATGGTTTTCTCAGGACTCTGCCTGTGTGTGTTTACATGTACTACTTCATAGTGGGTGGGGCAGATGAACAGCAGGCAGGCTGGTTAGGCTGCAATCTGGAAACTTGGAGGAAAAACCCTGTCTTTTGTACCTCTTAAATCAGTGCTTCAGCGGTTCGGCCATCCTGTCTGTTGTTACAAGCTCCGTGTCCTCGGCTCAGGCTGATGGCTGTGAGGTGCTCATTTTCAGGTTGATTGGCAGTAGTATTCCCTTTTGATGAAATCTCATCAAAGTTCATCCTGAAAGAATAGACTGGGCAAAAACTACTCTTTTTAGGTGAAGGGAAAATAGAGGGAGTTTTTAGAGAATTCCTTGAACTAAAAAATATTCTGTGTATTTGCAATTGGATTCTTGTTTGAAAGAAGACTCCGTGTCCAGGGACCTTACATGTCTACTTTGTGAACCATATCAAAACAAGAAGAGAAGGAAGGGGGTAAAGAAGGAAGAATGGATGAAAGTTGGTATGACTAAATGACCCTAAGGATAGACCAAAGTGTAGGGGCATCCCTAGGGGCCTCAGTCTCCTCTCAGGACGGGCCTTCATTCACACAAGGGCCTCTGACAGGTCCTCTTGGTTCTGTGTGTGTCCCTGTCTCCTTCTCTCCTCATGCTGACTGCCGGGGTTTGCAAGTCATACTTCTAAGTCGAGGTTCCCAGATCAGCTCTCCCTTCCATCCCAGGATCGATACCTGGCATATTCACGCAGGTGTGTCACCCTGCAGGATGGCCACTTTCACATGATCCGGTGGTGCAGTCATGCATTCATTCTCGTCCCATGATAAAAGTTCTTGGGGGTGGTCTGTCAGCTGCAAAACTGTCCAGAGAAGAGACAGGCAGTATGGTCTCTACTCTGCTCCACCTCACCTGGAGAAAACATAATCCTGTCTTTGTCTTTACCTTGCCAAGTCTCTCTATGTATTTGGCACATTTAATATGGTTACTGTCAGTTAACAACATCAGTGATCCTGAATTCCCTACTTCATGCACATCACCCTTAAATATACCAAGAAAACACCAAATTTTCAATTGTGGGCAGTCAGTTCTGGAAGAAATACACTAGTATTTAAGGGTGCAGATACTTTAAAAGGCTGATTTAGAGATGATACAAACTTGCTTTGCTTCAGGAGAAAGTAGACACTGTTGGAGAAGGTTCTAGAGATCAGCAGGGAGGAAGAAGCTCGTAGCAGTTAATGTTTTCACCAGGAACAAGCATCTCACACTGACCCTGAATCTGCTTTTTATTTTACTATCACCGCATTTTTGATCCATCTTTCTCTTGTACCTTCACTTGTTCCATAGAGATTCAGCAGATCTGATCAATTTCCTCTGAGATGTTCTCCTCATAGTCATGGTCTTTCCCTGCTCTGATCCACCGCTGAATTTTGGGCTTCTGTGGTAATCATGATGCTCTTTTCTGGGTTTTTGTGTACTTGACACATTCCCCTTGAGTTAAGGACTGGGTCTCACTGCCTCTCATGGAATCACGTTGCCCAGCACAGCACTGAGAATATTCACAGCTGCTCAATAAATGTTTATGGAATGAATGGAATGAATGATTTGACATTATTTTTTAAATGTGAGAGATCAGGATGGAGGTAAAGAATGCAAATATTGACACTCAGAAGATTTGGATTCAAGTTTATGCTCTACCTTGTACCACCTCTTTGAATTAGGGCAGGGGAAGATCATTTAAATCTTTCCCCAGGAAAAACTGAGGATAATAATGCTTACTGTGACCTTCCTAGGATTATTATATATCATAAGAGTTGATGCAGGTATTGGAGTTTTTGAACTGTACATTGTGAAGAGATTTTGGTTAATACTTGAGTATTAACCTCCTTAATAGGTCTCCTTGCATTCCAGTTTTCTCTTCCTCCTTATGTATTACTTGAATGCTAACAAGACTTTTGTCTTTGGTGTAAGAAAGTACTGTGGATCTCCCAACCAACAAGTGCACGATGGATCTGTGAAAAAGTGGATTAGTGCTTATTTTCCCACTCTGGCTCACAACTGCACTGTGGCCACTGAGACCTGAGTGTCAGAGTAGAAGTTAAGTCTGTGGGTGCATGCAGTGACTCTGTTAAAGAAGATTAAAAAAACCGATATGTGTAAATAGGGCTAGAACTTGCAATGTTGGGTTTCAAATGTACTACATTTTTGCACAAATGAATTAACAGTCATATAGTTCCATAATTCTACTAGGACCTCAATATGGGTTAATGAATCATTAAACCTATGGAATAATCCCTGCTTTGCTATTGCTAAAGTAGTGATGGTGTTTTCTGGTTTGGGAAAGGCGAGGTACAGCTTTTCCACAGGGTGTTTTTGAGAAATAAGAGAAAAAATTGAATAAGTGCTAAAAAAAATTGTTGAATGAATGAACTCCCAATTAGCAAAAGCATCAGGACCCTCTCTTCATCACTGGGAAGAATACTCTCTGGTATCTTTTTTCAAGGGTAATATCCATGACATCTAAGTTGAAATGGGAAAAGGAAGAGCTCAGAAGTAGACATTTTCACAGAATAGACATAACCAGGATTTTTCAGTGTACAGTAGGTCTTATCAGTACTGTTATGTTTTATGATATTTGTAGCAGTGATTTTTTTTAAAATCGAGTTTTAAAAATAGAAATCCAAATGCAGAGGACAGAGAAAAACTCTCCATTGCATCAGTATGAGCGTTTTTATAAGTTTTTTTTTTTTCTTTTGGCATCCTGATCTCTTTGAAAATGCTCTCTTCTCTACTTATGGGGAAAAAATACACCTACTAACAGCCTGGAGGAATTATGCAATGTGCTTTGCACAACTCTCCATGGCCTCAGGTAACAATGTAAATGAACCTTATTAGACAATTTTTTTTTCACTGTTCATGTGAGAAAATTATTTTTAAATGAATTTTTTTTTCTTTTGGATTCAGTAAAACTGCTCTCCTTGAATGAAGAAGAGCCACATGAGAAGGAATTAGGGCATGTTACAATTTAGCTGTTTGAGTCAGATGTAAAAAGAAAAAAAAATTGGCATTTCTGAGGTGGAAAAAGCTAGGTCTTCCTTCTCAGGAATCACAAAAATAACTGCTGAAAACCCTCACACTTTCCAAGAGAAACTTCTTTAAAAGTTATGTGTAACTAAAAATAGGGGGATTATAATGGAAATCAGTGTGCATGCGTGAGAGTCCCAGAGCAGCAGAAGAGGCCCAGACTGGAAGCTCAGGGTTTGTGATTTTCAATCTGTCCGTCCAATTTAAATCTGTTGGCCGGAAGAGTGTTTAACCCTGGGGAGTTACCTGGGGAGTTACCCTGAGGTGGCAATCTCAGAGAAGTCTCAGTGAAATGACCTTTAGGTTTATCATCGGGTTTTGAAGAAAAACCCACCACCTACACAAAGGAACGATGGTAATTGTTTTAAAGCCTTGTCAAAAGCTTGGCTCCTGACTGTCCAGGCTTGGAACAACACAATACATTCCTGGAGTGGCGGAGACATCAACTTTGAGAGCATTTGTTTCAAGACCGGAGATCTTAATTGTGATCGAATCTTGAGAAAGACCTTAACCCAACATGACTGGGTTTCTAATGGGAATAGAAATACTTACTCTGCCACAACAAAGAATGTGTGAACAAACAGTCTTCTAAAATACAGTAATGTCAGGGGCTCGGGGAGGGAGTATGGAGAGTAACAGTTTAATGGGGAGAGGGTTTCCTTTTGGGGTGACTAAAAACCTTTTGGAACTAGATAGAGGTGTGGTTGCACAATTTTGGGAATGCACTAAATACCACTTTGAAATGGTTAATTTTATGTTACGTGAATTTCACCTCAATAAAAGAAAAATACATTTGAAGTCAAGATAGAAGGTGCTCGCTCACTCAGTGCAAGCATCATTGCATCATTGCTGGCAGATCCATGGAAGAGTTTTTTAATGATTTTGGATGGAATAGCTGCTATTTATAATTCCATTTTTTTTTCTCAAAAAGAAGGCATTAACAGCCTTCATTGAAAAGAGTTTGTGGCTGAAATAGAAGTGACATCTATACATTTAGAAGAGGAGTCATTATTTTGAAAAACAGGTTTTTTTTTATAAACTAATATAGTAATTATTTTTGGACTGATTTTTATTTGCAGAAATAGGATTTAGTAAAAAGAGGGCATAAATGAGTTAGTTACAGCATTATTGCACGGGGATTGAAACATGACCTTCGTTGTATTGATGACACACAGTTCTTCTGAGGCATCTTGATTCATCCACATTTCAAAAAGCACTCCGTTGGAAGGAAGACTCAGGAAGAATTTAGCATGACTGCAAATTGATAAAAGAGAGCTCAAATCAGCTTGCCCTGCATGCCAGGACATAATCACCTTGCTCTAAAATGCCCCTTTCCTGGGGCAACACACAAGCCTTTTTCATTTTCCAGTTCCCCTCCTTTCTCAAGTCCACCCCCAAGCCCTTCAGTAAAATTGCTAATCTCCCTCTTGAACCTCTTCCTTATTTCTTGCTTCCACTGGCCTTCCATGCTTTGGTAAAAGCATTCCAGACATCAAATGTCAGACCAGGTCAGGACCAGCGAAGGACCCAATTTTTGCAAGTACATCACTTGTTTCTAATCTAATGATGAGGCTCACACCCAGAACACTCTTAGTTTTGTTTCTCTCCAGGTGGAGCTCCAGACTCTTGGGTGCCAGATGATTAAGCCCTGCTTCTAACAGGGGTTGGAAGCAGCTGCTCCCATATCAAATCTCTTTTTCTCTCAGCCAGTTGCGGCAGAGTCTACACCCAGCTGTGATTCGAGGTGCTCGCTGGCAGCTCTCATCTCCACCGACAACCTTTCATCTCGATTCTCTATAAACTTTTCTTAATATCTGCTTGTTAAACCTGACAGAATGGCATTAGAACAAAGCTAACCTGGCTGCTGAAATGCTGGCAGCATCATGTGTCAGGCCTTTTCGCTTCTTCCTTTGATAAAGTTTTGCCCGGCTATTATTGCCGAGGCCTTGTTGGATGGTTCTGAGGCCTCGAAGCAGAAAGGCATCCATCTGCCGCAGAAAGCTCAAAGGGTGATGTGGTCCTGGGGCGGACCTGGAGTTGAGTCATGTATTTCTTCCCCCAAATTATTCCCAGTGAATACCAAATCAAAACTCCCCATCTCAGGTTATGTAAGTACTTTTAAATCCTTTTGAAATAAAACTTTTAAACTTGGCTGTTCCACTTAAAAATCCCAGAGGCAAGGCAGTGCTAGGCAGTTTCATACAATGGACTCAAGGACAGTTGCTTTCTAGGGGTCTCAGAGTAAGTTAGTATTGGTGTGAAGAGAAGTTAGATCTTACAAAGGAAAAAACAACCTTGTTTGTGGCATGATATGAAGTCTCTGTCCCTCCCTGAAGCCCCTCTGGTGCTTCAGCTGACATGATCAGAGATCAGAGTGCTGTCTGGACAGTAGAGCAAGATTTGCAAATTCACATTGCTATGAAGAGGCCACCCTGTCTTCAGACTGGTCAAGAACCCTTTCGAAGAATAGGGCATGCCCACTGCAGCTGACTCCAGCTCTGAGGCTTTCTCTTCGGGAATGGCTTTCCACCTGAGGTCTTCATACAGAGCTGGTGAAGATTGAGTAAGAGCCATGAGAACTGCCCTCTAACACTTAACCAGTACAGTTCTTGCCAGAAGAGTCGGTGCTCCACAAATGGGTTTTGTCACTTGACTTGGAGATAAGGTTGACACGGTGAGTTAGAGGGAATGGTCGATCAAAAATTCTTCCCCCAAAAGAATATCAATAATTTAGTTTGCCAGATTTAGCCTTTAAACTCTGGAGTGGCTTCCACTCCATCCACCCCGATTCCCACCACTGTCCAGGAAAGGACTGCATAGTAGTATTTATAGGATCTTCATTAGCATGGTCTTCTGTCTTGGCTTTATAGCTGAGTTTTTCATATTCACTCATTTTAACGAATGTGAAGGCAAATATTAGATTTGAAATACTCTTTGCGATCATCCCTGTCTTCACCCATAGAACCTAACTGGTCTAGATCACAGTGAAACCTCTATGAAAGCTGTTGGCATTACGTCCCTGGCTGTGGGCATCATTTGAAGCTAAAAACTCAGAACACACTTTTCATCTCCTTACGTGCTTCTTAATATATGATATATATATGCAGGGAAGAGAAGGACGTTTTCTCAGAGCTGTGGGTGAACACTTTGGGAACAATGCTATGGCATAATACTAGTTAAACTCAGTTAATGTCAGTTTCAAGTTTAAGAACAAACAAATGAGATGCCTGGTTCTTCACTCCCCCACACCCATACTCTCCTCCTTACAAGCTATGCCAGGGAGAATTCCCATCCCCAGACTTTTCTCCTTATAAGGTGTGGTTTCTGCCATTAAGAAGTCTGCTTGGACATGGAAGACTTCAAGCACTAAATTATGTCTTCTGCTCCCTGCTCACTGGCAGCAACTGTGCCAGGGTCCAAAAGGGAACTGGGTAGGTGTGTCCTAATAGGAGACAGTGTTCCTCCTTTAATTGCTGTAAAAGCTTTTGAAGCCATTGTCTGGTGGATCTAAGGAGATTGATCCTGGAGGTGTGAGCTCAGACTGCAAGTCAGGAGCTCAGAGTTGTAATTCTTGGGTTGGCAATGACTCACTACAGGGCCTGCGGCAAACTCACTCATCTTCTTTATGCACCAATTTATTTATCTGCAAAACCTAGGGAAATTAACACACAATTTCCTGATGGGATATTATATGGTTTAGGCATTAATAATCATGGCAAAGAAGTTTGATGGCAAGCACCCCCAGAAGTTTTACTTGCTAGAAGCCTCTATGAATTTTTAGTAGGCTTTGTTGGTTTTGTTTCCAAGTCTGAACTTCCCTCTTTGGAGGACTTTAAATCTACAGTAAGGAAACCCAAGTTCCCTTGAAGTTTTGTTCTAATCCTGGTAAGCACAGATGATTTCCTTTAGGATTGTGTCACATGGTAGTTTGCAAAAGAGATCTTCTCACCTACCACAAAGACCCCCCACTGCTACCCCTCAGGCCCAGATGCCATGCAGGATGGGAACCAACTTCTGTGGTGGGACCATGTTGTTTCAGAGAGCATCTGTACGGAAAGCCTCCTTGTGGTCTTGGCAGAGCTATTACATCAACCAAGAAGCATCATAAAGACGTCCTCCTTTGTTGATAGTCTTCTTTCCTGTCTGATGAAACAGCCCTTTTGGGGATAAAAAAAAAAAAAAAAAAAAACTCAAAATGAAAAACAATGTGTCAATAAATGGAAATTAAATGAATGTGTTAGCATTAATTTGTTACATTCTACATGTGCTCCTCTGAAGAAGTGGTGTTTATATTCAGGGCCAGATGTAGGCTTCCAGTACGGTAAAGTAAGAAAGGACCCAAGAGAAACGGATCCAGCAGCCCTCACATGGCGTCCATCTCAGCTGCATCCTCCTGTACTTAGCTCACTTACTTCTCTCCTTGGAAAGGAGTGCAGTTCCTAAATGTTCCAGCCTCTGGGTGGACTGGCCTCTGCTCTTTGTCTTCCATATTTCAGGTCTCTTGGGTCCTGAAGCATATTTCTGTCTCATCTACTTAACTCTGCTGTTAAATCTCTGCCACCATGCCTGTCTCTTCAGCTCACCAGATTTCACACTCATTTGCCAGTGGCTGTGAAAGGAAATGACAGCAGAATTTCTCATGGACTTGGCTCCCATCCAGCATGGAAAACTTACTGAGTTGATGTCTCCCAGAGCCCGTCTTTAACTCAGGTGTCCCCGTTTCATTGGGCTCAGCAGATTTCCTACATCTGTGGTGTATGACATTGTAAAGAGTTCAATCTGGACTCTTTTCCTCCTTATGTGTCCCCATTCCATGTTTAAGCCAAGGAGCCTCCCCATAGGTTTGAGACTGAAAAAGTGCAGATTGTATCAGTCCTGCTTTTAGCAGTGCCCTGTGGAATAAGACACCTCCTGCTCAATGTTCCCTCTACTGCTTTTAAGGTGTGAACAGACGAGCAGGATCCATGAGCTGACAACCGGGCTGCGGGAGCACTAGAGATGGTGAGCAGAGCTCTGGGCTTAGAGCTCTGGAAGAAAACAATGGAATGCAGGCATTTCGTGCTCATTCATTCATTTACTCCTTTCATTCGCCCAGCAAGTAGTTACTGAGCTCTCTTGTGCTGTGCACCAGGTTGGCCATGGAGACATGACAGCTGACACCTACTGAATAACCACTGCCGAGCAGGCCCTGTGCTAAGTGTGAGTCTTCCACAAAGCTGAAGGACAGTGCTGTTGTTATTTCCCCTGTAAGGGGAGGAAATTGGCACTCTGAGGTGTTAAGTAATGACACACAGCCAGCAAGTGGTGGAGTCAGCATTCCAATGCAGATAGTTCCACTCAAAGTCCTGAGTTCTTAACAGCCACACCACACTGCTTGAATGTAGGACTCTTTACTAGACATTGTGGGGGATACCAGGACAAAGAGGACATAATTCTTGTTCTCTGGGAGGTAGTGGTAATAGAGGGAACAGATATTCACCGTGCTGCCACTTGTGCAGTTCGATCTTGGACACGTTACTTCCATGTGTCTCAGTTTTCTCATCCCTCAGTGGGATAATGTTTCCAATTTCTAAAAGTTATTTTGAGAATTAAATGCAGTAAAAAATGCATAACACTTAAGGTAATGCTTTGTTCACCCAAGAATTATTGATTATTATTGCTTTTATTATTAACTATTAATAATCACCAGAATAACAGTATTCCGTATGCAGCTACTATATACCAGACACCGAGTTAATCACTTAGTGATTGATCTATGGTGAATAGGCTCTATTGTTGATGTCCCTTTCTGTTCTTTCAGAGAAGTGAAGGTAGCCTAAAGAATAATTCTAACAGCAAGGAAATGAGAGAGCCTGGTAAGGCAATACTCTTTCCTCCTTAAGACAAAGAACGCGATGTTGAGATAAACTTTAATTCCACTCAGTCCCTTAGGAACAAAGAGTATCTTGGACATTGGCTTAAGGAGAAGGGGGTTAGAGAAAATGCTATAGTTGATTGGGGGGAGTTGTTTGAGAGCAGCCAGGGCAGTGAAGGGAACCAGAGATGAGCAGGAGGCAGCTCATGAACTCCCCAGGCCACTGCATCACCCCCTTTCTCTAGTGGGTCACTCAAAAAATGTCCTCAAAGCTCACTGTAGGTTTCCCTGCCCTGTGTGGCTGGAAATAAGGACAGGGTAGAAGTCATTGGGGCTCTCAGGGAAGGGCAGCGCAGCCCTTTCATTTTGCATTAACTCAGTTGACTAAAGGGCAGACCTCAATTTTCTCTGGCCTTTCAACATGTAGAGTATGGGTATGAACAAGGGGGAAACAATAGGACCTGTTTCGTAGGAAATGGGGGATCTTCACATTTATTTGCTGTGTTCTAGGAATGTTCAGGGATATAAATGCAAGAAGGAACAGTCTCTGTTCTCAAGGAATTTGAATCCTTTTCTTTGCTACCATGTTCAGCACTTATTCAACTCTTTGGCCTTATAGATTAATATTGTCATAACATTATCTAGTTTCTGTCCCCATCCCCAAATTCAGTTACCTGAAGACTGAGACTTATGTAACTGCTTTGATTGAGAAAGAAGAGTTTTTGAGCAGGAGATAGGAGTGGGATTTGAAAACACCTTTGAAGATTTTGTAACTGATTTTCCTGTTTTGCTGGGGGTGAGAATCCTGGAGTGTGACTGAGTTGCACAGAAATGATGAGCTGACCATGTACTCTTATTACATTCCCCACAGTGACTTGTCCCTTTAGTTTCTGCAAAGAGCAACTGAAGATCTAGGGCCACCAGAGTCTGAGGCAGCACTGACATCACAGGCATGTTCTGCCTCTTTCTTCTCACTTCCTATTCACCCTGAAAATGGACTTTCTTTTAATATTGCAAAATAATAGGGTATACCCCCCTTTTCATGCAAGAGCACCATTTCCACCTCCTACAGCTTTCTTTGTTTTAAATTGTTCATTCTTGGCAGTGATATTCTTAAACCAGGGAAGAATGAGGAAATTTCACTGTCTTGGTGAAATTACCTCATTTAGGAATAATTGGTATTCACAGAAGAGATGCACATTTTCATCCACCTAGTAATGAACAAATTAACAAGACACCTACTGAGTTGTGTTAACAAAATTACCAAATGTAAAAGGAACTAATTACTATCCACTTCATCCAGACAAACTCAAAACTGCATTCATAATGGGCTTTGTGGCTGACTTGGTGTAGACTGTGGAGAAAGGAAATGAACAGGGGCCTGGTGATCAAAGACTCTGTGCTTGGTGATTGTTTGGGAAGTGGTCCCTGCTTCTCAAGAAGGCTGAGATTACTTCCAGGGACCTTTCTTTCTTGCTGGTGAAGATGTGTACATTATGCATCCTTTCTTTTCAGAGACAACCGTTTGTTACCATAAAATAGGAACCCAAACCTCCGGAGATGAATACTTAGAAATAGTAATCTTTTGTGAAGAGATGTAGGCAGCAAACTGACTATGTGTTTATGGAGTCAGTTAACCAGATTCACAAGGAACTCCTGGCCTGGTGCCTGGGAGAATTTAGGATTGGGGAAGATTTCTGATAAAAATGAAAGTAGGACTCTTATATGTATATTGGAATTGTGGTATTTACTCACATCAAATACTTCCTTTTTTGAGGTGTTTGAAATAAGCTGGTGACAGTTTTATAGATTAGACAATTCAATTAATTAATAAATTGGGCTTGATTGCATATGATAAATATATATTTTTCAAATTTATAATATAGCTCCAGAGGAATTTGAAGTAACTTTTGGACTATTTGGTTTCAACTAAATATCTCAGCAATTGAAGTGGGAAGTGAAAGAACAAAATAGGTTATTTGAGATGTTAAGATGAGGTGGAGGAATTAAAGAGGTCTTTAGTTTCTTCATGCATTCACTCATCCATTCATCCATTCAATAAGTATTATTGATTTACTACTATGTGCTAGTAAAGTTTGAAATGCTGGGGATAAAACAAGAAATAAGACAAGTGAAATCTCTGTACTAAAACAACATAAACTCTGGAGAATAAGAGAGATAAAAAAGAAACAAAGAAAAAAAAAGATGATTTCGGAGAATGAGAATTAGTATAAAGTAAACAGATGATAGGATAAAGTACTAGGGTGGGGGATGGGACAACAACATGAGGTAGAGTGGTCAGGGAAGAAGTGGAGATATGTTCTTCTAGTCAATCTAGTGTTTGCTAGTGTAGATTTCAGGGAACAGTTTGAAGAGCTAATTAACCAAAGTCCTTACCGAGCATAGATTTTTTTATTAGATTTTCTGCACTCTATCATATTTTCATGGCTCAGTTACATGTATGCAGGCACTGATCGCACTTGTGTGCTCTGTAGCAAATTCCCCCCTCCCCCACCCCACCCTGGCTCCCCTATGAGGGGAGGGCAGGGCACTCTGCATTTGCCTCTGGGAAACCAATGGGGTAACTTTACAAGAGAGCTTCCCTGTTTTGCCAAATGACAACATATTGAGTGGATCTCAGCACTAAGACAAGCATACTTGAGCAGATAGCTCAGAGTAACTGTAGAAACAGGATCTGGAGTTCTAGGAAGAAATCCCTCAATCAGAGTTCCCACCACATAAACACATACACTCAGGGAAGGGATATGGTGGAGCTGCAGGCTGGGATCAAGTCCTCCGCACTGAGTTAGGGCTCAATGAATTTTGGTTGGCTGCATTAGTAAGTGAATGAATGATTGAATGAATAAATGGAATAAATTTCTAGCTCTTAGAAATGATGTCAGACATAGGTATGTGGAATCAAAATATGCCAATGGAAAAGCCACCACCACACACACAGACATGCACATGTACACACACATCTTATAATGCTAAGTTCCCCAAAGCAAAGCTGTGAAAAGGCACAGGGGGCCTTCTCTGGATTGGTCTGTCATAGAAGATTTTATATTAACATTTTTCTTCAGAGGAAGATGCATTTGAGACTTATGTTGAAGAGTTTAACATCCTACTTCTGAAAATATGTAAAATGTCTTTTATAGCTGGAGCCATCTCTAAGTAGGGCAAGTATGGGAACATTAGATTTTCTTTTTTGATAAAGCATAGAAATGAAAACTGGAGAAGGGGGTGTATCAGCAAAAACAGAGAACCAGTTAGTAATTTGGTGACCATTGTGAGGCAATGGGAAGAACAGCAGACCAGAATCAAAAGAGCTGCCTGGTGGCTTTGGACAAGTTACTTAACCGCCCTGAACTGTAGTTTTTAAAATATAGGTAGTGCATCACATCAATTTTCAAAGTATGATCTTTTGAGAGTTGAATTATACTGCATCTTTATACTTCTCTTGTAAGAGTTCATGATGACAGCAGCATTTAGAGTCTGAAAATCTTCTAATAGAGACATCTGCTTCACTTTGTTTAAAAGAACATGTTTAAAACTTTTTCCTTTTGATCACTATTGATATTATGGACCTGTTTTTCCAATAAATGTAATCTCAGGATACTGCTCCGGACCCTCTGATATCTGCACACATGCACACACACATGCCGTACATACATTCTGCATATCCACATCTCCCTTCCAAGCAGAAGAGGGCAATTTCTTCCCCGTTCCTCCTACTTTACTGACCATTATGCTTGAAATTCACTCTAAGGTCAATTCATCTCTTTTTTAAAGCTCTTGTAAGAGAAATTTACCCCCATTAAATCTCTTGGCAAGAGTCACAGCTTCCTAAATGTTCTAAAGAGCAGTTGTTACCAAATGCAAAATCAGGATTTTAGGTAAAAGAGGCTCTTACTGCCCATAGGTCTTTTTGTTTCTTTTTCTGAAATGGAGTTTCCTTATCTTGGATAATTCTTTTTATGCACATATAGAGGAATGTAAGTGTACGGTTTATGTGTAAATAGGTGTCATCTGCTAATTGCAGAACCCAGCTGAGGATGACACAGCTTTTTGCAGCTCTCCCTGAGTTCTGTCGGCTTTATGATCTCTAAAGGAATAGAATGAGTTTCATCTTCTTCCTCATCCTTTTCTGATTTGGTCACCACTGGATTTTCAGTTCTAAACACAGTTTCTGGCATAGAATTGATAGATGTTCAATAAAGCAACAGTGGAATAAATAAGTGAGGCTGGGGTGGGGGAGAAAGGAAGGGAGGAAGGAAGGGGGAAGGAAGAGAGGAAGGGAGAAAGAAAGGAAGGAGGGAAGGGTGGAAAAAGGAAAGACATAGTCTTTTGTATCCCCTACAATTATCATCTGAGTGGTTCATGCCTGTTTTCCCCATTTTATATTGTGTTATGCTATACCCTGGAAGATTTCTACCATCACACTAGTGAATGCTTATTTTACTTCCAATTATCTTATAGCATCTGCTTTTTAAGCTGATGGTGGCCACTTGTTACCAGAGACACTATGGAAGTAGCTAAAGGCCAATCAATAACATGCTGATACTTGTGGAGAGATTCTGTTCAAAAAACATAATTGTTGGAAATTTTATTCTATCATTTGGCTTGAAGCACAGCATGTAGTTGTGACAAGGGGACATTTGCTCTGGGGGTGAGTATGACATTGATAGGATCTAATTTCACACCCAATACAACAGGTTGAAGAGCATCACTACTACTTTGCAAACCTTGAGTTTTGTCTGCTGCCTGGTGCCTTTTTGTTGCCAGACTCTATTTCCTAGTTTGCTGTGCCAAAACTGGCAGGCTAGCAGCTTTTCAAAAAAATTAGGCAGAAGATAGAATTTTCTGTAGCATATGATGAAAGATGGGGAAAAAATGAAAGTACTGAAATGGCTTTATACAAATGCAAGGACATAGGAGGTTGGCAAGAAGATAACTGTACATCTGAGTGAAGGAGGCTATGACTACATTTAGATAAACAAAATCTGCTGAGATCATGTTCATTGCTAAGATGCATCCTTAAAAGATAAATACCTAGAGAGATTGGATAAAGAAAAAAATAAAGTTGAAGAGGTGCCATCTACATCAAAATGCTTTTACAAATATTAATGGGGCTCATACTTGGTGCTTAGCATTGAGATAATCACTAAATTGAATTGTGGCTTATGAGGCAATAGTATATAAAAGCTTTACAGTATACAATTGTCTGTTTCCAAGATGCTTCTGGTTTTGTGGTAGATGCTACCTTCTTCAAAGAATATCTAACACCAGGCTTTATTTATTGTATTTAAAATTATTTGAATGCATTTACATATCAAACATATAAATTGAGGATCCAAAAAGCAAGGAATAGACATAGTTTCAGTTACTATCGAAAGATTCATAGACAACCCTCACACAAGGCAGAAAGTACTCCTTACCGAATGAATTGTACTAACAAACTTACTAGGAATTCAGTGGAGGTAAGTATCACTTCTTCCTCTTACAGTCAAGGGAAGTCCTTTTGTCGAAGGTGGCATTTGAACTGGGCCTGGGACGCTTGGTAGGATTTCAGGAAGAGGAGATATATCTGGAGGATTAATGGCAAAAAGAAGTGACTGAGTAAAAGTGAGAGGACAGAAAAGAATGTCTTCTCTACAAGTTTGCTTCTTTGCTCACTTCTTCATCCCTACCTGGACACCAGGCTGGGGATCTATAAGTCATTGATGATTTTTAATTTTCTTTCACTCTCTAAATCTAAGGAATCATTGAGTCCTACTGATTTCACTCCTACTGGCAAAAACTTGACCTTCTTCCTCCATTATCACTGAATTGGCCTTAGAGAGATGGTTATCACCTTGTTACTTAGATTAGTGTAGATGCCTTTCGGTATTCTTTTTGTTTTCAGATTTTACCGTTGTAATCAACCCTTATAGGACTTCCTACCAGAGAGATGGTTCTATAACTCTAATCCCATGATGTTACTCCTGTTTAACAGTATGAAATCTAAACTCCTTAGCATGTCATGTGTGTCCTCCTTGAATTGATTCCTGACTACCTCTTCAGCTTCATCTGCCATCTTTCCCTTCACAGTGGTCTTTTCTCAGTAGGTACTGGGAAATTATCATCATTGTTTTTAGAGGGGAAATAACAATATAAAAGAGAGATAATAAGTTAGTTATTCTTTGCAGGAAAGATTAAAGGGTGTAATGATTATATACCTAATGTAAAGTCAGTAGATCTGGATTTGGATTCTAGATTTGCCACCTAATGGTTGTGTGACACTAGGGAATATACATAACTGTTATAAATCTTACACAATCCTAGTGAGGATTTAACTCAATGATGCAGGCAAAGTACTTAAGAAAATTGCTGGGACAGGGGCGCCTGGGTGGCTCAGTGGGTTAAAGCCTCTACCTTTGGTTTGGGTCACGATCTCAGGGTCCTGGGATCGAGCCCTGCATCGGGCTCTCTGCTCGGCAGGGTGCCTGCATTCCCCCCTCCCCCTGCCTGCCTCTCTTCCTACTCATGATCTCTCTCTCTCTCTCTCTCTGTCAAATAAATAAATAAAATCTTTAAAAGAAATTGCTGGGACATAGTACACTTAAACATATATAATAAGTATTAGTTTATTGTCTTTATCTCTTCTTTTCTCATTTCCCTCCTTCCTTTCCTAGCTTCCTCTCTTCCCTCCCTCTTCTCTTCCTTTCTTCTCTCCTTTTTCCTACCTTCTATTCCTCCTTCCTTCCTTTATCCCCACCCCCCTACCTTTCTTCTTTCTTCTTCTTACTTTTTTCCCTTTTCTTAGAAGCTGGAGACTCTGCTTAGAGGAAATAGGAGCCAGAATCAGTGTATGAAAATGGATTTTTGAAATAGATTTCAGATTCATGTCTAAGTGAAATGTATTACAGAACCTCAGGACATCATGGAAAAACAAAATCAAAAGTAGAACTGCATGAATGAAATACAACACAGATGCAAAAAGGATGGAAATATCTTTATAACAGATATTTGTATTTTATCACTCTAGTGTATGGTTAAGTATTACTCTCTACTATGAATGTTGAGGGTTGTTTCTGTTAAAATTGATACATCAATAAGACATTTATTAAGATTCTAATATTTCCAACATAGAGTTCATGGGCCATCATGTTTATTGGACACAATAGGGCCCATGCACTTTCCAAGTACTTGAAAAAAAGTTTATAATCTCGGAAACTAATACATCCACACAAGGAATAATTAAACTTCCAGTAAAACTTAATGCATGGAAAATTAACATGACTGAAGTTTGGGAGAGAACTGATATAAGGATTATGAGATTGTGGTGTTCTAGATATTTTCAACAGTGCCTAGACAAAGTGAAAGAATCCAAAGAAATAAGATCAAGATATAGGTAATGATTGAATGATTGACTATTGAGGCAGAATCTGTTTGGGGGAATATGTATAGACCTAGGCTTTTAAAAGGAGTGAGAGACAGGGACAGAGAGTATAAATTCATTCATTTTTTTTTAAGATTTTATTTACTTATTTGACAGAGAGAGACACAGTGAGAGAGGGAACACAAGCGGGGTGTGGGAGAGTGAGAGGCTGACTTCCCACGGAGCAGGGAGCTTGATGTGGGGCTCAATGCAGGACTAGATCCCAGGACCCTGGGATCATAACCTGAGCCAAACAAAGGCAGCTACTTAATCTTAATGACTGAGCTACCCAGGCACCCCTATAAATTCATTCTTATAACAGCCCTGTAAGGCATATACCATTGTGTTTGTCCTAGTTTGTAGAGATCATTGTTTTGTCATTCTCTTTTATTTATATGCCTTTTAAAAACTTTTCTCGATGTATGTTCATTATAGTTTGTTGCAATAGGTATGTATTACTTTTTAAGTTTTAGAATGAAAATTTTTTTCTTTTTTTACTTTTTTCTTTTTTTATTTAATTTAATTTTTTTTTTTTTTAGATTTTATTTATTTATTTGACAGAGAGGGAGACAGAGAGAGAGGGAATCCAAGCAGGGGAAGTGGGAGAGGGAGAAGCAGGCTTCCTACTGGGCAGGGACCTCGATGTGGGGCTTAATCCCAGGACCCTGGAATCATGACCTGAGCCAAGGCAGATGCTTAATGACTGAGCCACCCAGGCGCCCCTAAAATGGAAATTTTAGATTAAGAAATATGAGCCATGCAAAAAGTGGAAAAACTTTAAGTATTAGGAGATAGGTACTTTGGTTAAATAAAATAGTTGTAATTTCTCTAGAAATGAATTAAAGAAAATATAAGATGTCTTAGATGAAGAAATGTTTTAAATTGTCTTTAACTAAAAAAGATATCTGAGTAGGATAAAAGGCATATATTTAAAATAAGTGGGGAAAAGATGCAAGGACTGAATGAGTGAACTTTAGTGACGTTAGGTTAACTGTTATTAAGGAGGAAGAAATTCTCTAAGAAAATACATTCTTAAAGAAAGGTCATGGCAATATGATGAATATAAAATGGCAAAATTCCTGAACATTTATATTTCTAATTTTATTTAAACAAGAAAAGTGCAGATAAGAAAGTCTACAATTAGAGATTAATGAAGACCTTTTGGGAAAAGGAAAAAGTAATTGGCAGAAATTCTGAGCCGAGGCTTGAAATATGGAAAGTTAAGAAACCACATGAATCCAGGGGTGAAAGGGAATTGGTATCACTTATGAAGCTACTTATAATTACTTATGAAACATGCCAGAGGATTAGAAGCTTCCTAAGATGAGTGGGGAATGCAAAAGTAGCTCTGTTAATATTGGTCTTTCCCAGTAGGCGTGACATCAATGCTTAGTAAAATGGAGAGATGGTCACAAACATCTTCAAATAGGTGCAAATCCTTTAGGAGTCAGCCTGATGGAAACCACCCTTTGAAGTAAATAAGGCATTTGTTGAAGAGGACTGTACTGATTAGCCTTTGTAAGTCTTTAGAGTCTTATGGTAAATAATAATAAAAATAATAATGGTAGCCAACATTTATTGACTGTGTACTGTGTGCCAGGTACTGTTTTCTAAGCACTACTCATGTATACATTTATTTATTTTTCAAATAGTCCTATAAGGCATAAGTGTCTCTAAATGAGGCAAAAAGAGTTTAGTCACTCATTTGACAACTGTTTAGCTCCCATCTTGTTTGTGTTTGGCACCTTAATAATGCTTAATAAGGAACATATCTTGGTATTGATGAAAAAAGACAAAACTTCTGCTCTTTTGATACTGGAATCTACTTCCAAATATCAGGGCTAGTGCTATTAGAGCCAAATGTAATGGCCAGCTGCACATTGCTTAGAATGTACCCCTGACATGCCACAGACATCTGTCAGGCATCTGTTTAGGTCATTAATTCTTATTATCTGATGGGAGGTCATTGCTGATCTCCAAGTTTAAACATTCTCCAATGAGCTTAAGAATCTTACAGCCAAAAAATTAAGATGAGATCCAAGACATGGATGTGACTTTTTTATTTCCTTATGGATCTTGGAGGATGCACTAAGAAGAGCCCTTCAGAGGTATTAAATACTGAAATGGGCTATTTTGGAGCCAGACTGTTTAGGTTTGAATCCCAGCTCTGCCAGTTACTATCTAGGTGACTTTGAAGAAGTTACTTAATCTCTCTGTAAGTGAGGGAAAATAATAAGCACCATTGTTGAGTGTTGTGATAAAAATTACATGAGAATTTACAGGTGCAGAGCAAGTGTAAGATGATGAGTGTTAGTGATGATGTAATGATGTCATTAATGGTGATGATAATGATGGTAACAATGATAGAAAACAAGGAATATAGAATGGAGAAGTTTGTCTGTTGTTAGCCCACTCATTCTTTCTCTTCTTCCTTCCCTAAAGCCAACAGCTTGATATTTGGGGTCACTATACTACAAAATTTTCCACTTGTTCCAGTTCATTGTGCCTATCATCTTTGAGTAGAGGTAATAATATGTTAAAAAACGATAAGAATCACTACTATCCATTGAGGCCATTATGGTCCAGCCACCACCCTCAGTCCAAATCATTCATTAAATGTGTTTAATTTTCTCAACAACCCTAACAAAGAACCAAGATTGAGACAATTTAAGAAGCATATAGAAACAGATGTGAACAAGAATTTGAAATCTTGTCTGACTCAAAGTCCATGCGTTTTCACTTTACTCTGCAGTGGAATGGTGAAAAGATATAACTATGTAAAATTTATTAAGTGCACAATGGGTACTAGATGTGATAAATCAGAATATTATACACTCCACTAGCCCTCTCTATAGGAGCGGAGTGACAGAAGATGTGAATGCACCAATGGGTAAAAATGTAAAATTTCTATAAGTACAAAATAATCTTGTCCCTTTTTCTTTTGATGTGTTATTCATTTTTTAGAAAAATGACACTAAATTTAAAGATCTGGTACACTGCTTCTTAATTATTAATCCTTAAAGTGCCTAGATTTCCACTTTTTATTAATTTGTATATTCCCTAAGTCCCTCCATGGGAAAACTTCTATGTGAGGTATCTTATTCTTGAATTGATAGACTCTGTTGAGTATCTTATTCCCAAGTTAGTTCTCTATGGAATCTAGAGAACCATAGAGAAAGATAGGAAAGATCAAGATGCTTCCTTGGATGTTTCGACATTAAATGTGGATTATAAACACATACTCAGTTTGAGAGAACATCTGTAAGAATTCTCAAGTGTCATTCCTATTTTTCACCACAGCTAGGGGAAGAGGATTAAAAATAAAACACTGAAAAATTATCTGAAGTAAGAAAATAAACAATTTATTTTGAATAATTTCAAATTTATATCTTGTGGTTTTGATTTGCATTTCCTTGATGATTAGTGATATTGAGCATCTTTTTATGTATCTGATGGCCATTTATATGTCTTCTTTGGAAAAATGTCTGTCTGTTCAGGTGCCCTGCTCATTTTTTAATTAGATTATTTGGGGGTTTTGGTGTTGTATAGTTCTTGACATGTTTTGGATATTAACCCTTTATTGGGTAATCATTTGCTAATATCTCCCATTCAGGAGGTTGCCTTTTTGTTTTGTTGATGGTTTCCTTTTCTGTGCAAAAGATTTTTATTTTGGTGTAGTCTCAATAGTTCAGCTTTTCTTTTGTTTCCCTTGCCTGTGGAGACATATCTAAAAAAATGTTTCTACAGCTGATCTCAAAGATTACTGCCTGCGTTTTCTTCTAGGAGTTTTGTGGTTTCAAGTCTCACATTTAGGTCTTTAAATCATTTTGAGTTTATTTGTATGTATAGTGTAAGAAAGTGGTTCAGTTTTACTTCACACCTGTCAGAATGGTTAAAATAAAAAACAGAAGAAATAACAAGTGTTGGCAAGGATGTAGAGAAAAAGGAAACTTCATGTACTGTTGGTGGGAATGCACCCTGGTGCAGATACTGTGTGAAACAATATGGAGGTTTCTCAAAAAATTAAAAATAGAATTATTATATGATCTAGCAATTCCACTACTGGATATTTATCCAAAGAAAATGAAAATAATCAAATAGGTATATGCTCCCATATGTTTATTGCAGCATTACTTACAATAGCCAAGATATGGAAGCAATCTGTGTCCACCCAAAGATAAATGGATAAAGAAGATGTGATATGTGTGTGTGTGTGTGTGTGTGTATTCACAATAGAATTGTAATTAGCCATAAAAAAGAATGAAGTCTTGCCATGTGCAACAACATGGATGGATATAGAGGGTAGAATGCTAAGTGAAATAAGTCAGTCAGAGAAAGACATATACCATATGATTTCACCCATATGTGGAACTTAAGAAACAAAACAGATGAACAAATAAAATAAAAGATAGACAGGAACCGCCCCCCCCCAAAACAGACTCTTAAAAATACAGAGAAACAAACAGTTATCAGAGGGGAGGTGGTTGGGGGGGATGGGTGAAATAGGTCATGAGGCTTAAGAATATACTTATATTGATGAGGACTGAGTAATGTGTAGACTTGCTGAATCATATTATATACCCAAAACTAATATAACACTGTATGTTAATTATACTTCAATAAAAAAGAAGTAATAATTTCAAATTTATAGAAGAGTTAAAAGAGAATTACAAAGATCTCCATATTCCCTTTACCCAGATTCCCCAACTGTTATTTAAGCTTTTGCTCCATCATCTTTCTATCTGTTCCTGTCTCTATCAATGTCACTCTCTCCCAGGACAATCACACACACACATGGAGTGTATCTCCTCATTAACATTGGTATTCTAAACCATCTGAGAGCATATTGAAAACACAAAGCCCTCATAATTCTTAAAACTCTGGTGCATATTTCCCAAAGTCAAGGATGCTCTGCTACATAAGCATCATAAAACCCTCCAAATAAGGAAATCAACTGATAAGATACTACCATCCAATCAACAGATTCAATCAAGTTTGGCAATTGTCCCAATAAAGTTCTGCCTTTCTGGTCCAGGATCCCATCCAGGAACACTCACTGCATTGAGTTGTCACATCTCTTTGTTCTTCTCCAAACTGGAAGAGTTCTATGGTCTTTCCCTCTTTTATGTCCTTGATCAATTCTTAAAGAGTACAATTCTTAACATTCTTAAGTTGTTTCCTCATGACCAGACTCAGGTCACACTCTCTTGGCAGAAACACTATGGGAGAGATGCTGTGTTCTTTGCAGTACATCATATCAGGGGCACATAATACCCATCCATCACATCTCTGGTGATGTTAAACTTGAGCATCTGGCCATAGTGATATCTGGCAAATTTCCCCATTGTAATGTCAACATCCTCTTTTGTAATTGGCTAGCATTTTGCAGGAAAATATTCTGAGAGTACATACTAGTCTGGCCTCAACAATCCTCCACCCCTGCCTGAATAAATGCCATTATGAGAGTTATCTAATGCCAGATTTCTATCTCCATCATTTCTTCGACATTTATTAGTTGGTGGTTTATTTTAAGAAACAACTTTTGCTTTTCTTGCACTTACTTATATTACTATGAACTCATAGATTCCTACTTAATTTAATTGGTTATATTTCATTATTATCCTTATTTATTTTGCTGCTCAACCTCTTCCTTATGTGGCCAGTGGCAGTCCCTTTTTGTGTCTTTTTGACATCTTTCCATCATTCTTTGAGCATTTCTTCACTTTTTGATCACTGGGTGTTTCAGGTTCATTTTGTCCTTTCCCTGCCTTATCTCTGAAATCATAGATTTCCCAAAGAACCCAGGTTCCTTTTTGTGGAGAGGAATATTTAGAAACCAAGAAGTGGGTATTTAGTGTGATCAGTGTTACCAGAGTGTTGTTAATTCCTGGCTCTATCAGTGGACAGGGCTAGAAAAAAAATTTATTTTTATATGTATATATGCATATATATGTACATTTGTATTATAGAATGAGAAAGAAAAGAAAGGCAAAGAAAAGAAAGGGAACGGAAAAAATGTTAAACAGGATTTTAAAATATAAATAATAACCAATTTGTGTATTTGGGTCACATACTTGTGAAATTTGAATTGCACAGAGGGAAGAACATTAAGAAAGTAATAGGGGCAAAAACATAATCTTTTAGTGTAAAGGCTCTAATGGCAAAGAAATATTAGGAAGAAGACTTTTGTTATATAGAGAAAAAATTCCTTTTGGATAAAACCTAAGACTGAATATGCATGCTAGACCAAATTCTTTAAAGGGATGAAAATTTTGTCTGTTAATTTGGATTTTCCAAATCTTGAAAGTAATCCCGTGCCCAGTTTGAGCAACTCCCTAGAAAGAATTCACCAGTTTTTTAATTGGATGCATTTGATGGGTACATTTTCTGGGAGAGATATACAAAATCTCCATCAAATATGGTGGCAGTGTTAATCTGCAGCAGAAGTCAGGGCTTTCTAGGGTCCTTATCTAGATGATACAGGTCATGGCAAGTTAGAAAGGGCTAGAAGGTGAATTCCTAGGGTAAAAGGTAAAGCCATGCAGAGGAAGCCATATGGTCTGCCAGGAAAAGGCCCCATAACAAAAATATTAATAATAACAAAACAACAACTGTTTTGTGTATGCATGTGTTTTGGAACGATGTATGCAAATGTAAACAAAACACATTAATTTATTTTCTCTAAAGCATAAACAAACATTGCCTTGTTTGGCAGAATCTGCAAAATGCATATTGCTCCCTTTGGCTTTTTTCTTTGCTACAATAGAAGTATGTTTTGTATTAAATCCATTGTTACTAGGAAATTAATCCCAAAATATGCCAGTGTGGCTTTCCATAGTATTGAAAATGCAGCCTCAGCTAAACACAGCAGCCCCAAGGGAAAAAAAAAAAGGTAGAGTTTTCCCTTTAAGTTGAATGCAATGGGACATGTAAGAAGATGCTGGAGGGGGAGAGAGTTCTTTGAGCATCATAACCTTCTGGGGAGCTTTTGGTTAATGAGGGTATCAAACCATATGTGCATCTAGGAGACATACAATGAGGCATCACAAAAAGGATAGTTTGCCTTTAAAGTTGTAGGAAGGAGAAATGTGGGGACGCTGAGGTTATCTGCTAAAGTCTCTAAAAATACATCCTCCTAGACATACCTGTTTTTTTCCTTTTTAAAAAAAGAATAAATGAACCAGTAGATAAAGGGAGTGTGAATGACATAATCAATCTTGACTTTAGCCGAAGAGTTGATGAAGTGTTTACAACAACTGGAGTGATCATTAAATCTGAATGTGCCAAGGCAGTCACCTGCTGAATGGCCTTGGTGACAGAGTTGTGAAGACACAATGAAGAAGTGCAGGCTCTGAAGGAGGGTCTTCAAGTGTCTGGACTGTGACATGCTTTCTGCTAACTTCATACCCAAGTGCTGTAAGAGCTTCTATCTTTAGGCGTCCTTGGTCAGACTTTCAACAGAAATGTTTTTGGATACTTCTCTTAGAACAGTGAGGCTGTGATGAAAGTCAAGGAGAATTATAGCTATTGTCCAGAGAACAAAGGCTAAAACACCCAGACTTTTATTATTGTGAAGTTGCAGTACGTTTGGCCTAAATTGTTTGAAACTGGCCAGTATGCTTATGGTGTTCTGAGGACACTTTCATCCTTTCCCCATGCAAAACTGTAAGTTCCATGAGGGCAGGGGCTTTATTTATTTTTCTTGTTGAAGTATCCTCATTTTGAGAAAGGCATATAGTAGGGGCTCAATGAGATTTGACGGATTGGCTCATCATCACAAACATCAGTTGAATGCTGATTATTTATTTGGTACCAACTCATATGTCACTTTCCTTTTCCGTATGACAAGGGCAGAGGTAAAAAGCAGCATGTAAACTTAACTCAATGTGGTGGTGCCTTCTTGGGCAAGCACATATGATTTCTGCCTATTCTCCATAGTGAGCAGTGGGTAGGACAAAAACCCTTTTGCTCTCATGTGGGGCCAAAGCTCCTTGCAAGGTAGGACCTGACACTTGCCTTAGCAAATTTAACAAAGTAGAATTATTAATGGCTGCAGCCTTAGCCTGAACATTACCCCTCACGCTATGCATACTCCTAAAATCCTGTAATGGGAAATAGGAGCTTCAGTGACTCAGGACCAGAAATTGATGGACCTTACAAATAATGCTGGGCTGTATAACACAGAGCCAAAATGATTGGATATCATGCAACAAGGTAAATAATCCAAACAGACCTGAAGGCTTGTAAGAAGGATTTCAGAGGTTATGGTTGCAGACATCTTCCAAATGAATGAAAAGAGAAACTCATCTCTCACTGATGATGGTGGAAAATAGGAAGAACAGTCAAAAATGAAAATGAGCTAGTATCCCTGTGAGACCAAAGCAAGAAGATAGATTTTTCCTTTTTTTAATGTACCAGATAACTGTCAGGTTCTTGGGTTGTTTGCCTTTGCACAAGAACATTCCCTCAAGGGAGAAAAACTATAAAGCAAATGCTATAGTCCTGAGGTACTGTGTTAATTATGCCCTAATAGGAATCCAGTAACAATAGTAAGCTAGAAAGAAATCAGATCACAAACACCGGAATTCCATTGTCCAAGTATTTCCAGACAGTACCTTGGCATTGACCAAATTCTGAATTTTGGTTAGAATTAAGAGAAAAAAATTAATAGAAGGAGGTCTCCCTTTTTGGGCCCCTCTGGTATGATACCAGATTTGATTCTTCTTTAGCAACCTTTTATGTGAACATTGAAGAATCTCGCAAATGCTGCTTAACTAACTCTTCACACAGTCCTGTGAGTTAGTAATTTGGCCTCCCAAATTTCAGGTTGAATGAGCTGAGGAATCAAGAAGAAATGAATCTTATTACCTGAGAGAGAAGCTTTTTTGTTACCAATTCCCTAAGAAAGTGTTTGGGGAAAGCAAAACAAAACAAAACAAAATAATGATGAGGACATCCCTAAACTTTTGTAGTCAGATTACAAGAAAAAGGTGTTACCATTCTTGTCATTGTGTTTAAACCCTAGAAGAATAAGCTTGGGACATAATTTTTAAGAACCATAGAACTCTCTGTTCTTGATAAACTCATCTGTGAATCTCTTTTTTATATTAGCTTTCCTCTCCTGATCATTTATTTACATGTCTTTGACCAAAAAGAAAAAAAAAAGTCTGGTAATTTAATATATTCTGCTGTGTAGCCACATCTGATGCCACAGGGTTAAAATCTGGACTTAACTTCTTGAAGAAGGAAAAGTTGTGTTCACCGGGCTGGGCTCCAATCAGGATTTTTTTTTTTCTCTCTGTGGCCATGTGTGCTTTGTCCATCTACAGGATTTTAGACCCAAGTAAGTAAACATGGTTTGGAATAATTTATGTGGAGCATGTTTGGTAAATGTCTGAAATTCACTCCAGATTGGAGAGATTTCTTAGGAAGACAACAGCCACTCCCTGCCTGCAGTCACTGCAATGAGTCCTGCATATGGTAAAACCCATTTGCCATCACACATTCCACTGATCTGGAGCCAAAGTCCCCAGTGTGGTGCTGGGGGCTGGTTCAGTAAGGCTGCTGAAGCTTGCTAGGGGACTTTAAACCTCATACCAGGGTACGGATTTTTTCTTAAAGTCCTTAGGCTCTCACTCTGTGGGCACGTGCAAGTTCTCAGATACGTAGGGGTCATTGATTGGCCTGTGCTTGACACCTGTCTCATGAAGTGGTAGCATTTGAAAATGCAGTCAGATGCTCTCACTCTAGTCTGAGAAATAATGGTCATCATGTAGTTCTCAACACTAGCTCCCAAGAGGAACTTTCTGGGGAAAAAATTATATTTAAAGTATTTCTTTCTTCTGGGTTCTCTGTCTCCTCTCTCATTCCCTCTGTCTCTGTGTCTCTGCCACACAGACACACACACACACACACACACAAACCTGTATGTATGCATATACATACACATTCTTGTTTAGTAGGCACCAGCCTTGAGGTGCTGCAAGATCTCATCAGAATGAATTCCTCCCATGAAGATGGAAACCAAGCAAATCTGCCTTAGAAACCAGCCTTTGGTTTGGGTTGCCTCCTTCCCATCTTAGTGATTCTTTGAAAGCCTGCAGCTCTGCTTCTCCATCTCAAACCCTACCTTCATTGGGATCTCCAGGAAATCAGGCAGAAGCCCTTACACAAGTCCAGAGGACTTTCACAGAATCTGAAAGCCTTGATTGTAGAACAAACTGTGAGGACTTTCATGACCTGAATTTTTTAATTATCTACATAGTTGTGCTTTTGTTAAAATCCTCGAAGGCTACCTTTGTACTTACATGGAGAGTTCACATTTTTCTGCCAGTGCTTAAATATTTCAACCCTATGTGGAAAAGATTAAAGACTTAAATATATGATCACACTACAGATATTTTAATTCAAACTCACTAATGTGAGTGGATAAGCTCTTTATATTTAGAAGAATTTCTGTCAAAGTTTCCGGTTCTCTGGGTAGCATGCTAAAATTTATCCACCAAAGCCTTGTTATATCAGTTTTAAACCTTGAACTTTGGCAATTATTTTAAGAGAATATAAGGAGGAAAACTCGCAAAGACAGTCGTCTTAGTTAATTCATTTGCATTTTATTTGTTCTGTTTTGTTTGTTCTTTCATATGAACTGTTTTATTTTTCGCTCCGATGTGTACAATTATTTCCATTGTCCAAATTTCTTTGAGTAAGACCAGCCAAATTGCATTATTATGCTATACAAAAGCATTTGTCACTGGCTCGAAAATATCTTGTTTTACTCTGAGACAACATAGATAGCAAACATGTCTTTCTCACCGTCAGTGGGAGTGCTTTAAAACACCCAAGCTGAGGCTGCCTGGGGGTCTGACATGCTTCTGAAGGTGTAGAAGCCAGCTCGGCTCAGGCTGTTAAAACAAAAAAATATCCCCAAAGACCCAATCAGCTCAGTTCTTCTCTTCTAACTCCAAAGGGTGAGACTGAACACATTCTGAAACCAAGGAGGCAAGAATACACTTCTTCCATGACTTCCCCAGCAGGGAGTACCGGCATTCTGTCATCAAAATCCACAAAGGGAAGGCACAGGTCAGAGACTAGAATGTATTTCTACTTTCGCTGGACTTGTGCTTAGGAAATAAAGGACCCCAGCCCTTCCCACAGTAAGAGGAACTGCAGTGTCAAGCGTCTAGACTTTGAAAGAAATATGATTTGGTTCAAATTGTAGTCCTGGCACTTCCTATCTTGTATCGTGAATGAGTTATTTAATCCCTCTGTCTTTCAGTTTCCCCATTAATAAAATGAGGATAATTATAGGACCTTCTCCACACCATGGTTCTGAGAATCAAATGAGTTAAATGGGTGCAGAAGATAGAATTGGGTCTCGCATTCACTTTTTTTTTAAATATAAAATGACATATACATATGTGTATTCACTAGCATCTTTCCATATAGTTTAAGAATTTTGTCCAAGGTTTGGTTTTGATAAAAATTAGATTGTGTGATGCTTAAAGGTTTGTTAATTCCCATGTCACTCGATTTGTCTTATAGTCCTTATAGTATCTTCTAGCAATATTTTTTACCTGCCTCACTTGTAATTCGGCTAAAATTTAACAGAAACATACTAATAGAAGAGTCTTGTATTATAGAGTATTATAGATTGCTAGAACATTTTCAGATTTTGCTCCCTTTGAAGTCTGATAAAAGATTTTATTGTAGTCATTGACTATAAATATACCACATTTTGCATTCTGCAGGGTCAATGCATAACGCACAAACATTGCTACCAACAATAAAGGAGAATGTTCCTATTTCCTTTTATGTTAAAAAAATTCCTCAATACCCTTCCCAAGTTACCTTGACAACTGCTACATATTATTATTTAAAATGCCTAGCTCTGAATCTCTCAATTATGCAATTCACTGTGCAGCTTCAAACACATATTAACACAAAATGAAGGGAAAACACAGGTTCCCCTGATACTGTCTGAATACAGGAATAGTTTCTGATTGCTTTCCTTTTGCAGTGGATTTTATTTTAGTGACCGACTGGAAATATATCATGCTTTGCATTAATTTTTAGGGTCAAAATAAACACAAAACATACCAGAAATGTTCCCTCAAAACTTTATTTCCTAGCAACCAAGTCTGAATTTTAGCATAGCATCTTCACTAATTAGGAACCAAAGGAGTGACAGTCACTTAAATTTTAAATTTGAAATTGGCCACAGTTGAGAGGGTAGTAATAATAGTGGGCACTGGGTGTTGAGAAAGGTTATAACCAGTATTCACAGTCAAACTGTTTCTGGAGGAAAGAAAGAAAATTCATTGGAACATAAATACAACATAAATTTTGTTCTAGAAATGACATTTGTTACTTTATCAATATAACAAAACAAAACAAATTTCCCCTAAGTCTTATGCCTTTTTCTAATGGAAAAGATCATGGACTAGAATCTCCACCCCAATACACACATACACTTAAATAAGACAAAAATCCTGGTGGTTTACTGATCCTATTCTAAATGAATATCCTATTTAGAATGTGATCAATAAAATATCATTTAGAATAGGATCAGTAAAATGCTGAACACATTTTATACTTTGAAAGCCGCCCCTTTTTTTTGAGGGGGAATTCTTTCTTACCAAATTTTAAATTAATTACTCCTCTCCCCTATTTTTCTATGGAAAGAAGAAAACTGGTTTATTTATTAAATTATGATAATGACAGAATCATTATAGCACTAGCTACTACTGAGTGCTTATTGTATATTAAACAAGATAGTAAACTGTTTATTCATCAACAAATTTGATTCTCACATTAGTCTTATAATGAAGTACTATTATTACAGTTTTACAGAAGTGGAACCGAGACTTGGGGGTTATTTAGTGACTTTAAGATTGGAGGGTTAGACATCTGACAATGCTAGAATCAGGATTTGACTGGCTCCAAAGACTCTTCACCTTTCATTCTCTCTCTCTCTCTCCACATACATGCTTAAGAGATACTAAACTATCATGTATATATGCATGCGTAAGAGGCATTAAACTCACATCCTTTTGATTTTTTTCTTTAATAAAATTTAATTATACTCAAACCACATTTTATCCATACTTGCATTTCATAAGATATATCTTGAGAAAGAGCAAAAAGTGGATTTTGGATGCAAAAAGTACATTCATCCATTATGGGTTTATTCTCCAAGTAGAATTTAAAATGCCCATATAACTGGCCAGATTTAACATGTGTTGGAACTTGAAACTAATTGCTAATCGTACCTCTATCTCCTCCAGATGTTGAACCAGCTGATAAATATACATGGAATTTGATAGGGATCAACATATTAGAATTATTTCAGATAGCTTAGAACCAAGGTCAAATCCTGGTTTCTGACTCTTTCTCCTTGAGTGGAACTTACTCACCTGGTCACAGAGCAGCAGGGCAGTGACAATCCTGCCTGGCAGGGCTGCATAATCAATAAGCCCAGTCTGCACCACAATTCCTCAACCTCACCAACCAGATAAATCCTTCTTCCTTCCTCTTGAAGGAAGTGAGAGGTGAATGCATGAGCTGCAGTTTTTTCAAAGCTCAAAGAGCTCAGAAAAAGTCAGAGCTTCTCTTTAAGGGATAAGCAATATCCTTGGGGAAGTGAAAACATCTTCCCTAATAGAAAACAGATTAAAAAGTTGTAATCTTACTAGATTCAGAAGTTTGCAATTGTTTGTTTCACTAGGAAATAGTTTACATTATAATTCATTGTAAAATTTCTGAAGTCAGACATTAAATGCTGTCCCTTCTATTTCCTAGCTCAGGCAAATAAATACCACAAAGTCTCAGTTTCTTCATTGCTACCCTTCAGAGTTGCTCTGGATCTGAAGATTAATGAGAACATTTGTGGAATACGGTATTTTTTATATTGATGCACAGTCAATATTCAATATATATGTGCTATTATTATTAATAAATAAACGATTATTTTGGAAACATGAGTCATGCCGAATTAAATTCTATTTCCTCTAACTTGTTTTGAATTCCTACTTTATAAAAGTCTTAATATTATTTTATGTAATCTTCTCAAACCCTGAGTGTCACGTTTTTTTATTTCTAATCTCAGTACGTGAATTGGAAGGTCAAAGAAACTAGATACCCCATTTAGGTTCACCTGGTTAATCAGGAGAGCTGGGATTTAAACTCATTTCTTCTAACTCGATCTAGTTGCACTATCCAATCCCATCCAACTCAGATCGTGTTTCAACTTTTGAGTCCTTGAGTCAATCTTGTAAAAGAAATATGACATACAGTAAATGCTTATAAAAATCCTTGTGACTTAGGAACATATTTCTAAATAAGAAGCACATATTCAAAGTATTTTGTTCCACTCAGGATATGTCTGTGATTCTGTATCGACAACTTTATTGCTTCCAGGGGACCGAGGTAACTACAATAGTCTTTATCCTTGATGACCTTTAAGTTTAGTAGATTTAATGGACAAAAATAAATATTCTACCCTTGCCATAAAACTCATCATAAATGCTACTCTTTCTCCAAGATTTTCCTAATTCTGCAAAATGAATATATTCAAGGGAAACCTTAAATCTAAGATTTTACTTATATGCAAATACATGAGTAATCTTTCTCTCTAGATTCAAAATCTATAGGGTTAAGGATTAGTGCTATTATCTCTAGCTTTGCTACACCACTATCTTATAGAGTGGTTTCACTCGTTCTCTCTAATGAGACCCTCTAAATTACTTGTTGAATTGAATTCAGTATAAGAGACTTCATTCATAATGTAATTTTAGAACAAAGAAAACAACTATAAAAAGATAAAACTAATTCAATACAAATTTGGGTTAACACAGTCTAAATTAACTTACCAAACTAGGAAGCAAGTGACTACAACAAATAAAATGTTTCATCTGAGATAAAATATTCAACAAATGAAAATTATTACAGTTTAGGGAATTAGCTATGACTTTCTTTTCTTCTATGGTCTTAGTCTGAAGCCATCTCAGTTTTGTATCTGGTGCAGGGAGTGCATTTATCAAGAAACTGTTGATAGGTTTAGCTATTGGGAATGGGATGGTGATCTCAGTCACTCCCATTGGGAGTGAGATTGCTTCACGAAAGCTAAAGTGAAAATGGGATGATGCTGAATTGTGAGGGAGAGCAGCCAATAGAGAAAGTCAAGAGTATTGCTCCCCAGGTTCCATGAGGTCCAGCTGCTTTGGTAACACCAGGGGAAAGCTGTAACCCTCAGACTTGTTGGGGAATTCAGGTGGAAGCAGCAACTCCTGGGATCATGAATAAGTTTTTGAAATAGGAAGATTTATTTATACTCTAATGATTCATGCTTTCTGAGTGGTGAAAATACATTTTGTAGCATTCATTTTCATTGTGGCTGTCAAAGGGATGCTCACATCATGTATACCTCTTACTGCAAGAGAATCATAAGCCACGTCCCAGGCACTCATTTTAAAATGATAGATGGGGTTATCCTTTAATTGGGTGAGTGATTATCTCTCAAGTATCTTTGCAGCCATGGAGACTAGTTCCTCTACCTGACTATTACATAAATGTTTCTTCATGATATTTATATTAATTAATTGATTTGTTCATTTGTTCATATATTCGCACAATCACTGTAATACCAGCCTGAATTTATTTTTTTTAAGTTTTTTTATTTGAGTATAGTTGACACACAATGATACATTAGTTTCAGGTGTGGGACATAGTGATTCAATACCTCTATAATGTTATGTTACATTCACAAGTGTAGCTATCATCTGTCACCATACAGCACTATTGCAGTATCATCAACTTTATTCTCTATGTTGTACCTTTTATTCTCATGACTTATTTATTCCATAACTGGAAGCCTATATCTCCTATTCCCCTTCATCATTTTACCCATGTCTTCACCCTCTTCCTTCTGGCAATCCTCAGTTCGTTCTCTATATTTATATATGATTCTGCTTTTTATTAATTCATTTCTTTTGTTTTTTTTATGGTATCATATGGTATTTGTCTTTTTCAATCTGACTTATTTCACTTGGTGTAACACCCTATGTTGTCACAAATGGCAAGATCCCATCCTTTTTGATAGCTGCATAATATTCCATTATATATGTATATACCACATCTTCTTTATCCATTCATCTATCAATAATACTTAGGTTGCTTTCAAATCTTGGCTATTGTAAATAATGCTGCAATAAACATAGGGGTACATTTATCTTTTCAAGTTAGTATTTTCATTTTCTTTGTGTAAATGTCCAGTAATGGAATTATTGTATCATATGGTACTTCTTTCTATTTTTAATTTTTGAGAAACTGCCATTCTGTTTTCCACAATGACCGTACCGATTTACATTCCCACCAACAGTGCATAAGGGTTCTTTTTTCTTTACATTCTTGTCAACACTTGCTATATTTTATCTTTTTGACTTTAGCCATTCTGACAGGTGTGAGGTGATATCTTATGTAGTTTTGATTTGTATTTCCCTGATAATAAGTGATGTTGAGCATCTTTTCATGCTTCTATTGGCTATCTGTATGTCTTCATTGGAAAAATCTCTGTTTATGTCTTCTGCCTATTTTTTAATTGTAATATTTCTTTGGGGGGTATTGAATTTTATAAGTTCTTTACAGATTTTGGATACTAACCCTTTATCAGATATGTCATTTGAAAATATATTCTCCCATTCTGTAGGTTGCTTTTTAGTTTTGTTGATTGTTTCCTTCAGGTGCAGGAGCTTTTTATTCTGATATAGTCCCAATAGTTACATTTGCTTTTGTTTCCCTTGCCTCAGGAGACATATCTACAAAAATGTTGCAGTGGTTGATGTCATAGAATTTACTTCCTGAGTTCTCTTCTAGGATTTTTATGGCTTCAAGTCTCATGTTTAGGTCTTTAATCCATTTTGATTATGTTTGTGTATATTATATGTTAGAAAATGGTCCACTTTCATTCTTTTGCATGTTGCTGTCCAGTTTTCCTGATACTATTTATTAAAGACATTATCTTCCCCGTTGTATGTAGAATGTGTGTGTGTGTGTGTGTGTGTGTGTGTGTGTATACATTCTAGCTTCTTGCTAGATACAGCATATTGTATATCTACATTAGGGAGCCGATGATGGGGTGGGATGCAACATAATTCTTTGTTTCTCAGGGACCTAGTTCAAATGGATCCATCAATTACATTTTCCATCCCATTCCACTGATCATGTAATCCATGGTAATTTATAGAGAAATTATAGCAGCAGATTTGCTGACAGTCTTAGTTTTAAGGTTTTTTTCCTGCTTTTATGTTTTGTCCTTTTTTGAATTATAACAATTATATTATTGAGAAATCTGGAGATGTTTCAATGGAATGCTAGTAGATGGCATTTTAAAATCAGAAATATTTTGTGAGATTTCAAAAAATAACTGGAGTCACCTTTCCCAGACAAGTTCAAAGCAAATGACATGGTCCCATTCATGTATGTACATTTCATTTTTAATATATGTTATAGAATAATAATAATATAATATACTTTTGTGACTCCTCCTGCAAATTTAGAATCCCACTCGACTTAAAATGTATAGTACCAGGGCAGTTTTTAAATGTTTGTCATGTCCTTTTAAAGTGTGTTAAAATTTACATTCTGGTACCAGTTAAGATGAATCTTTAAAGTCTTTCTACAAGCAATCTCTATCATATTTCCTAAAGATAATTGACTGAAAATATATACTGGTCTTTTTCTTCTGTTCCTCTAAAAAAAACATTGGTTACATGTTTGGACTATAAACAAGGAAACCACCAGTCATACAGCAGTTGCAAATTTTAACAGTAGACTAAATATCTAGGAGGAGGTAAATGTACAAAGTGAAAGTGTACAAAGAGAAATTGTGTGCTAAAAGAGGATATAAGTATACACATACAGTATCTGGAAGAAAGAGAAAGAGGTTGACAGGGTGCAAGGAGCACTAGCTTTGGAATCTGAAGACCTGAACCTATACCTTTGTGTCTCTTTGTAATTAGGTACACTGAAAGAGCCATTTAATGTCTCTGACCCTCACATTCTCAATCCTTGAAATGAGTTCATTAGAATATTTATCCCTAACAGTTATCACAATGAAATATATCATAAAATGACATAATTAAATGTTATAAAAATGTCAGAATGAAATATAATATGACAATATGCATGAACCTTGAAGTTAGAATAAGCCAGACACAGAAAGACAGATGTTGTATGATTCAATTTTTTAAGTTTTTATTTAAATTCCAGTTAATTAACATATAGTGTGATATTTAGATTCAGGTATACAATATCGTGATTCAGCAATTTCATACATCACTCAGTGCTCATCACAAGTGCACTCCTTAATCCCCATCATCTATTTTGCCCATCCCCCTACCCTTCTAGTATCCATCAGTTTGTTCTTTATAGTTAAGAATCCGTTTCTTGGTTTGCCTCTCTGTCTTCCCCCCCTTTTTTCCCCCCTTATGCTCATTTGTTTTGTTTCTTAAATTCCACAAAGGAGTAAAATCATATGGCATTTGTCTTTCTCTGACTGACTTATTTTGCTTAGCGTAATACTCTCTAGATCCATCCATGTTGTTGCAAATGGCAAGATTTCATTTTTTATGGCTGAGTAATATTTCATCATATGTATATATACCACATCTTCTTTATCCATTCATTAATCAATGGCTACTTGGGCACATGTCCATAATTTGGCTTTTGTAGATAATTCTGCTATAAACATTGAAGTGCATGTATCTCTTTGAATTAGTATTTTCATATTCTTTAGGTAAATATCTAGTAGTGCAATTAGTGGATCATAGAGTAATTCTCTTATTAACTTTTTGAGGAGCCTCCATTGGCTGCACCAGTTTGCATGCCCACTAACAGTGCAAGAGGATTCCCCTTTCTCCACATCCTCACCAGCACCTATTATTTCTTACGTTGTTGATTTTAGCCATTCTGACACGTGTGAAGTGATATCTCATTATAGTTTTGATTTGTATTTCCCTGATGATAAGTGATGTTGAGCATCTTTTCACATGTCTGTTGGCCATCAGTATATCTTCTTTGGAAAAATGTCTATTCATGTCCTCTGCCCACTTTTTTTTTTTTAGATTTATTTATTTATTTGAAAGAGAGCATGAGTGGAAGAGGCAGAGGGAGAGAGAGAGAGAGAGAGAGAGAGAGAGAGAATCTGAAGCAGACTCTGTGCTGAGCATGGAGCCCAGTGCGGGGCTCAATCTCATGACCCTGAGATCATGACCTGAGCCAAAACCAAGGGTTGGGTGCTTAACTAACTGCGCCACCCAGGCACCCCGGCCCATTTTGTAATTGTAATATTTCTTGGGGGGTGTTGAGTTTTTTAAGTTCTTTATAGATTTTGGATACTAATCCTTTATCAGATATGTCATTTGCAAATATATTCTCCTATTCTGTAGGTTGCCTTTTAATTTTGTTGATTGTTTCCTTCACTGTGCAGAAGATTTTTATTTTGATGTAGTCATAATAGTTTATTTTTTCTTTTGTTTCCCTCACCTTTGGAGAAATATGTAGAAGGAAGTTGCTATGGCCAATGTCAGAGAAATTACCGCCTCTGTTTTCTTTTTAGGATTTTATAGTTTCCTTTTCTCATATTTAGGTCTTTCACCCATTTTGAATTTATTTTCGTATGTGGTGTTAGAAAGTGCTGTTATTTCATTTTTTTTTTCATGTTGTCGTCCGGTTTTCCTAACACCATTTGTTGAAGATATTCTTTTTCACTTTGGGTATTCTTTCCTACTTTGTTGAAGATTAATTGACCCATATAATTGTGGATTCTTTTTGAGTTTTCTATTCTATTCTATTGACCTATGTATCTATTTTTGTGCCAGTACCATACTGTTTTGATTACTACAGCTTTGTAATATAACTTGAGATCTGGAATTGTGATGCCACCATACTGTTTTGATTACTACAGCTTTGTAATATAACTTGAGATCTGGAATTGTGATGCCTACAGTTACATTTTTCTTTTTGAAGGTTGCTTTGGCTATTCGGGGTCTTTTTTGTTTTTAAGACTTATTCATTTATTTGACAGAGAGAGAGACAGCTTATGTTCCCTCGAGCACAAGCAAGGGGAGTAGGAAAGGGAGAAGCAGGCTTCCCACAGAGCAGCGAGTCAGACATGGGGCTCGAGTCCAGGATTCTGGGATCATGATCTGAGCCAAAGGCAGATACTTAACGACTGAGCCACCCAGGTGCCCCTATTCAGGTCTTTCGTGGTTCCATTTTAGAATTTGTTTGTTCTAGCTCTGTGAAAAATGCTGTTGGTATTTTGATAGGGATTGTATTAAATGCGTAGATTGCTTTGGATAATATAGACATTTTAACAGTGTTTGTTCTTCCAATCCATGAGTATGAAATGTCTTTCCATTTATTTGTGTCACCTTCAATTTCTTTCATCAGTGTTTTATTGTTTTCAGAGTAAAGGTTTTTCACCTCTTTGGTTAGGTTTATTCCTAGGTATCTTATTGTTTTTGGTGCAATTGTAAATGGGATTGTTTTCTTAATTTCTCTTTCTGCTGCTTCATTATTAGTATGTATAGAAATGCAACAGATTTCTGCACATTGATTTTGGTATCCTGAAACTTTACTGAATTTGTTTATCTGTTCTAGCAGTTATTTGGTGGAATCTTTCAGGTACAGTGTCCTGTCATCTGCAAATAGTGAAAGTTTTACTTCTTCCTTACCAATTTGGATGCCTTTTATTTCTTTTTGTTTTCTGATTGCTGTTGCCAGGACTTTCAGTACTTTGCTGAATAAAAGTGGTGAGAGTGGACATCCCGGTTTTGTTCCTGACCATAGGTCTTAAGCTCTGTTTTTCTCCATTTAGGATGATGTTAGCTGTGGGTTTTTCATATATGGCCTTTATTATGTTGAGATATGTTCCCTCTAAACCTGCTTTGTTGAGGGTTTTTAATCATGAATGGATGCTGTACTTTGTCAAATGCTTTTTCTGCATCTATTGAAATGATCATAATGTTCTTATCCTTTCTTTTATTAATGTGGTATATCACATTGATTGATTTGTGAAAATTGAATCACCATTGCAATCCTGGAATAAATCCCACTTGATCATGGTGAATGATTTTTTTAAATGTATTATTGGATTTGGTTTGTTAGTATTTTATTGAGAATTTTTGTATCAGGGATATTGGCCTGTGGTTCTCTTTTTTGGTGATGTCTTTATCTGGTTTTGGTATTAGGGTAATGCTGGCCACATAGAGTTAATTTGGAAGTTTTCTTCTTTTTCTATATTTTTAACAGTTTGAGAAAAATAGGTATTAACTCTTCTTTAAATGTTTGGTAGAGGGATGCCTAGGTAGCTCAGTCAGTTAAGCATCTGCCTTTGGCTCAGGTCATGATCCCACAGTCCTGGGATTGAGTCCTCCATCAAACTCCTTGCTCAACAGAGAGCTGCTTCTCCCTTTGCCTGCCTCTCTCCCACCTTATGTTCCCCACCTACCCCGGCAAATAAATAAAATCTTTAAAAACAAAATAAAATAAAAAAATGTTTGGTAGAATTCACCTGTGAAGCCATCTGATCCTTGACTTTTGTTTCTTGGGAGTTTTTTGATTTTTGATTCAGTTTACTTGCTGGTTATTACGTATTCAAATTTTCTCTTTCTTCCTGTTTCAGTTTTGGCAATTTATATGTTTCTAGGAATTTATCCATTTCTTCTAGGTTGTTCAATTTGTTGGCATAAAGTTTTTTATAGTATTCTCTTATAATTATTTGTATTTCTGTGTTGTTGTTATTTCTCCTCTCTCAGTTGTGATTTTATTTATTTGAGTCCTTTCTCTTTTCATTTTGATAAGTCTATCAAATTTCATAAGCTTATCAATTTTATTAATTAAAAAAAAAAACCAACTCCTGGTTTCATTGGTCTGTACTACTTTTTTTTTTATTTTGGTTTCTAGATGTATGATTCCACTTGTATGAAATATCTAGAAAAGGCAAAGTCGTAGGTACAGAAAGTAGAATAGGGTTTACTAGGTCTTGGGGGAGAAGGAAATGGGGAAGAATACATAATGTTTACAAAGTCTCTGGTGTGATTAAAAAAATTGGAAATAGAAACTGGTGATGATTGCACAACACTGAATGTAGTTAATGTCATTCAATATTACACTTAAAAATGGCTAAAATGGAAATTTTTATGTTGTGTCTATTTTAACATAATTTTTAACTGTTAAGTTTAATTTTGTTATTTTATATGTACTCTTTTTTTCTTTTTTTTAAGATTTTATTTATTTATGATAGAGAGAGATAGTGAGAGAGGGAACACAAGCATGTGGCAGCTGGAGAGGGAGAAGCAGGATCCTGGCTGAGCAGGGAGCTCGATACGGGGCTCAATCCTTGGATGTTGGGATGATGACCTGAGTCAAAGGCAGATGCCTAACGACTGAGCCACCCAGGCCCCCCTCTTTTATTTTTTTCAAGATTTTATTTATTATTCATGAGAGACGAAGAGAGAGAGAGAGAAGCAGAGGGGGAAGCAGACTCCCTAAGGAGCAGGGAACCTGATGCAGGACTCAGCACCAGAACCCTGGGATCATGACCTGAGCTGAAGGCAGATGCTTGACCATCTGAGCCACCCAGGTGCCCTATATATACTCCTTACACCAGTTGTGATACAACCTTGTTTAATAACTAATTGTTAGGGATGCCTGAGTGGCTCGGTAGGTTAAGCATCTACCTTCAGCTCAAGTCATAATCTCAGGGTCCTGGGATGGAGTTCCTGCATCTGGCTCCCTGCTGAGTAGGAAGCCTGCTTCTCCCTCTCTCTCCCACTCTCTTTCCACCGCCCCTCCCCCCCAGCTCATGTTCTCTCTCTCTTTCTCAAATAAATAAATACAAATATTTTTTTAAAATCCTAATTGTTAAATTTAGGCTGGCATTACAGAGATTGTGTGACTTGTTCCACTTAGCATAATGCCTCCTAAATTAGTACTTCCATTTCTACATCCAATGGGTGATTTTATGTCCTTAAAAATAGGTATAAACTGAATGTACTTTCCTTTTCTTTAAACTTTTCATATTTTCTGTATTTTATCTAGAGCATTTATTACATTTGTAATTAGAAAAGTCAATAGACAATATTTGAAATGTTTTTAAAAGGCAACTTCAGAGAGAAAGGAAGAACTTTCTAAGCAGAGGGCATGAGTCAAGAATAGCTTGGTCTATTCAAGCATCTGCACAAAAGCTGGTGTGTTCAAGAAGAAAGCTAGAGAGTGGCCCCCAAAGAGGCCATGGGGCCACAGCCAGATCACATAAGACCTCGAATGCCACACTTAAGATTTTGCTTTTGACGTTAAAAAAAAAAGCCATTGAAAATGCATAGTGAGTTTTGTGTTAAAAAGATCATTATTCCATCGTTTGCCCTTGGTTCAGAAACACTAGGTTTGTGTCAATCAGGGTGCTGATCATTTCTTTCTTGATCATGTAGATCTGTCTTTAAAAAGCAGCCAAAGGAGTACTATGGTGACTCTGATCCCCAGAAAATAAGGGAACTTAGTGATGTATGTGTGTGTTTTTGCACATGTGTGGTGAAGCATGTGGGAAGAGAGGTAATAACGAACATTTAAAAGACAAGACTTGAAAAGTATTTGTAAAATATTAGATAGCAAACTTGCTCTTTCTACAGAATGTTCATATTTCCTAACCGTAAATTCCAATGCCATTATTTCACCTCCCTTCTCCTATCATTTAAAAAAAAAATGACTATTTGCATCAGAGTTATGTAGACTACAATCACATGGCCTGATCATTGGGAGTAGTTTATTTATTTCTGTAATGACAGCCATTTTGTGGGCTCTTCATCTTCAGAGCCATAAATAGTGGGATGACTTGGATAAGCAAACCAAAATGGAACAGAGATAGCAACAGAAAAGCATAGCTCTTACATGTTTTCTGGGCACCTTGTTTTCACTCTGGTATGCTTGGGGTTCTGGGATGTTATCTTCAGAGATGAATAATTTATAAGATCAAAATGGATTACTTTCTATGTCTTACTCTCTTTGGTTTCATTTTCTCTTGTATTCCAAAAATGGTTTGTAGGTAAATCATCATTTCCATGGCTAAATAATAGCAAATTGCCACCAAGGCCCATTCCTACCACTGGCAGCATAGCCCCAGGGTTTCACAACTCAATCAGCTATCTCTAAATCAACAGAGCTCAGCTCCAGAGGAGAGTGATCTGGGAAGCTTTTCTTTTCAATTCTCATATGTTTTGTTTTAGCTTAATGTGTTTGTCTGGATACTTAGACACCATGGTGATAGGCGTCATAGAAATAAATAGAAATAGACAGAAAAGAGCTAAAAAATAAAATGAAAACTTGGGAAGACTAGAAATGACACTTGTATCTGAGCACTTTTTTTTTTCTAGAACTCAGTGAGGGGGAAATTAAAAAGGGACTTTGTGTCAGACAGACGAGTTAGTGAATAATTTTTCTAACAGTGTTATTTTGCTGACACTAGACTAAGGGAGCTCATTAGCATGCTGAGACTATTTAACTCTAAAAAATAGTGCTTTAGCTTTTGCTTTGCTGGATATTCTTTCTGTCTCAGCTCAGCTCAGCATTAAAATAGTGGTAAGCCAGTAAAAATTGGGCAGTGTGATGTGGTGGAAACAGAAGAGTCTTTGGAGTTAGAAAGAGAGTAGTGTTTGAATTTTGGCACCAACCTTTATTACCTAGGTTATTAATCTTCCATTAGGCTTACTCTTCTTATCTCTAAAATGTTCATACTAATACCTACCTCAAACATTTGTAGCAGGTCAAAACACCAAATTAATGCTTGTATCATAGTTCTGGATATATAAACGTTGCATAATGTTCATTCCATTTCCCATTGTCTACAACCTTGTAAGTTGTTTGGTTTTGTTTAGTAAAATGAGTGCTCTGGAAGAAGGAATAAAACACCCGACCTACTTTGTGTCTGCTGAATGATGGTTGCCTTATAAACGTAAGAATTACTATTTTTTTGTCACTCTGTCTACTGTCTCTCCAAGACCAAAACCAAGACCAATACCAGTTTCCATGCTAAGAAGGTCCAGAGTGAGAATCTTTCCTTCTGAGTTTCACAGATGCAGCCTGGCATATCTGTATGAAAACACATAATTAGAACTGAGGCATTGGATCAGTTAGCTTGGGGAAAAGCAGCATTCGAGAGCTCAGAACTAAAAGAGCCACACTATGCTCTCCAGTAAAACAAAAATAATCAAAATGCCTGGAGAAGATCCAGTTGAGGGTTTAGATCCGACATTTGAGGCAGGGAGTGGATATGTTTCTCCTTCATGTTAAACATGAGTCCAGAACTGTATGGCATTGCCTGATTTTGTGGCTTTAGAGATAACAAATAAAATATTAAACTGTTTTCATTATTCTAGTTCTAAGTGACACTGAATCCCTGCAGAATGGCGAGTAATAAACTTATTTCTTCTTGCTTATTAGTCTACAAATGCTCTCACTGGCCCTGGTGGGAGAGGAGGACTGGGACAGTTTCTAAGGAAGGTTTAGAAAGCCAACTGCAATATAGCTCAGTCTCTCTTAGCCAGTACACCAGAAAGAAAGTCTTTCATTTTGTGTCAGTGTGTTCTGACTACTGTGATTTACTCAAAAAATATGGAAAAGGGTTTTCTTTTTTCTGACATTATTACAAATGATTTACATTGATAAAACTCTGGATTTCTTGGGGACCATATGATAAATGGAGCTTGAACCCCCTTGTAGGTGCTAAACTTATTCCCAGGAAGCTAGAATCAATTCAGAATCCAGCATGGCATAGAAGTAGTTTTCAATGCTTTTTTCCTTCATACTTCTTACATCTCTTGAGCATCCTGTATCACTGCTTTTCCTAATATTTTTGTTGAGAAAACAAACAAATTTAGATGTCCTATTTTAGCTTTGTACATAAACTTAAATCTAAATCCTCAAATATCATGTCTTCTTATTCCTAATCAAAATAAAGCTCTGGGAGTAATTGGTGGGAACAACATGCAAGCAAATGGAATGTCAGAAAAGTCCTTTCTGTAAGCTTGGGCTGATGCCGTTAGCCCCAGGGAAGAAGTAGCCTATTCCAGAATGAGAAGGCATGTGGCCATACAGATTCCTGGTACTGATGTCCAAAACCAAACTGAATGCATAATGACAACAGTTTGCATCTTTGGATGAGCTGAGGCTGCTTTCTAAACATTAGGCAAATTCTCTTGGTTGGAAAGGAAGAATCCAACTTGGGAGAACTCCATCAGTCAACTTATATGTATCGACTGCCTATAATGCGATTTTTTGTGCTGTTCTCAGGAATGTGGAGGCTGTCAAAGGAGAATAGCATGGTTTTGTCCAAAGCAACTTATACTAGTTAGGAAAATACAACAAATATCCATGAAAAATTAGTGAATAATCAAATGCTAATGTATGTGCTGCTGACTTTAAGTGTAATAGGAATTCTTAGAAGGGGAGGATCAATGTATGCAGAAAGAATTGGGAAAGTTTTCTTGTAAGAGATTGGAGCTGAGATTTTAAGAAGGGGTATGGAGGAGGTAACACATCACAGACCTAGGAAACAGTAAATACTTGCATTGGGCTGTGATGCACATGGCAAAGAAGGGCCGTGAAATGTATGGCAGGAAGGAGTTGAAATAAAGATGAAAATGTAAGGTGGGATCAGACTATTTGGATTTGATATGGAAAGCTACTAAACAGTTTTGAGCTGAGGAGTGATCTGGTAAAAATTGTACTCTTTTGAAAAAAATTCTAGTAACTGAGTATAGAATGAAGTTAAGTTGATGTTGATCTCTAAGAGACTTTTAATAAAGATGAAACTAGTCCTCTAAAAGTAAGCCAACTGGGGTGCCTAGGTGGCTCAGTCGGTTAAACATCTGCCTTCAGCTCAGGTCATGATCCCAAGGTCCTGGGATTGAGCCTCACATCGGGCTCCCTGCTCAGTGTGGAGTCTGCTTCTCCTTCTTCCTCTGCCTCTTCCTTGGCTTGTGTGCTCTCTCTCTCTCATCCACTCTCTCTCTCTCAAATAAATATATAAAATTTTTAGAAAAAATAAAAGTAAGTGAACTGGTGGGAAGGGGTGAAGATTCATATATTTGAACTTGATTGTCAAAGCCGTGGTTCCTCTGAGGTCAGAAAAACATCAGAGTGGTTAGTATCAGAAGCTTTGAATAGTATAGGCTTAGTTTTGATCCTTGGCTCTGCACTTCATATATGTTTGGCCTTGCCTGAGTGACTTAACTTCTCTAACCAGGTTCCTTACTAGTTGTGGTAGGCAGAATTAGAAGATGACCCTCAATGACCCTTACCCTTCTATAGTTCCTTCCTGTTAAGTGTGGACAGACCCTGTGACTACAATGAGGACTTCCTTGATTATGTTACATTGCATGGCAAAGGGGATTTTACAGATGTAATTAAGGTATTGATCAGTTGACCTTGAGTTAATCAAAAGTGAAATTATGCAGATGGGCTAGACCTAATCATCTTAACTCTTTAAGTATGGAGTTAGAGGTCAGAGAAGAGAAATCAGAGAGATTGAATGTGCCAGAGGGGTTCTCCTGGTGGCCTCCATGAGTTCTATAGTTTCAAAGACATAAGCTTGAAAGAGGAAGTTGAACCTCAGATGAGACCACTGTTGATGTTGATACTTTGATTGCAGCTTTAGGAGACACTGAAAACAGAACTCAGCCACACTCTGCCCAGAATTCTGACTTATACAGTAAGTGTTGTTTTAAGCCACTGAGTTTTTGGCAATTTGTTATACAGCAGTAGAACATCAATGCACTGGTGAACACGGATAATGAGAGTAGTCAGTCATGTTGAGAGAATTCAATGAAATAATAGTGATACTGAATGTAAAATGTTTAGTGCTGTGCCTGGCATGTAGTAGCTATACATTAAATATTAGTTATTGTTATTAATCTTATTGTTTTTATCATTAACTTATGAGTATCAATGGGATTAGCAGAAATATGTTCTAAAATTAACAGTTATCTTAAAGGAATGAGTGATGGTCAGTATGTAGATAGTAATGATGGTATTTCTGAGCTCTTTGAGTACATCTGCTGGTCAGATTGGTTAACCAGTTCTCTTCCTCATGCTAACAAACTGTTAATTATTCCACTTGGTAAACTCTAGCTGATTGTTATAGTTGAAATAATAGAGCAGCATCCTGACTGCATTAAAATCACACATCCATAGGCCTAATGTGTTTGACATCATCAGGAATCAATCACTGGTACTAGCTATTAAGATAAGTTGTTAATACATGGCATTAGTAATCTTGCATGTCACACAACATGTACGGGGGTAATATCCATGTACTAAGAAATACTATTCAAAATATTTAACAACTGGTGTAACACGGGCATCGTAGACAACCAGCACGGCTATGCTGCAAAGCTAAATACCAACTCTGAATGCACCATAAAAACATAATCTGTTGCACTCAGTTTTCAGTGACAATGAGTCTCCATTCTGGATCAGCTACCATGCTGGATGATGGGTGCTCAAGATGGACTCCCACTACTAAGGACTTTACAGTCTGTTAGAAGAAAGAGAAAGGAAAGAAAGTCATTGATGACAATACAGTGATAAGTCATACAGTACAAGCACACACTAGAAGTTCCAGGCTCTGACAGCAAAGGTCCAGAAAAGAAGTCTCTTAGCTCAGCCTTAGCTTGAGTCATAAAACAAAGTTCTGCCTGGAACTTGAATTCAGTCTTGCATCTAGATCAGTGGGAATTACTCAGACTTCACTGGAGGGGAGGGTATTTCATACACAGTGGAATACCTGAGTATTCCAACTAACTGTCTGAGTTAGTTGGCATGAGTGACAATGGTATACTCAGAAAACTTTTTAAGAGAATACTGGAGTGAAAATCATAGAGGCCACATTAAGGAATATGTTTTTATCTGATGATGTGGGGAATATTTTAAATATGGTTTAGACAAGTTAAGATTTTTATTTTCCAAAACAAAGGTAGCAGTAATGTAGATAATAGTTTAGAGACAGACAAAATCAAAAGCAGAAATGCCTGTTAGGGTGACACTGTGGTAACACACAGGGGAGCAAAGATGGCTTGAATCAAGAAAATCCTGGTGGAAATGTAAAAAGAAAGAAGAGAATAATTTAAAGAATTACTTGGAAATAGAACCAAGTAGAGTTAGTAATTTCTTAGATGTAGAGGTAGAAGGCATGCAAAAAATTAGGATGTCTTTCAATTTTGGGTGTTGGTTGATTATGTGGATAGTTGTGCTATTTACCAGGAGAGATAGTTCAGAAAAAGGAAGAGACTAAGGAGAAGCATACCAAATTTCAGGTGCCACTTGGATAGCCATGTGGAGATGTCCATGGGACAATTAAAAGTATTGGTTTGGAATGCAAGGATAGTCAGGGGTATAGATTCAGGAGTGCAAAAAACATTTGATAATTGCCTACTCAGAATTAATTGCCCTTTCCTCCCTCTGTAGCAGTACTCAAGCTTTATTTCAGGTCACCCCTTCCTCATTCAGTCCATTTCTTTTGGAGGAAGTTGACACTTCATTCTCTAGAAGTGGGACCTGATTAATGTAAACCAATCTGGCACATTCTATGAAAACTGTTCTACTCCTCTCTTCCCCTCCCTCCCACCCTTCCTTACTTCCTTCCTCTCTCTCCTTCTCAAAAGAAGTTATATTATTTCATCCTTTCATCCCTCCTTTCTTTTCTTTCTTCTACTCACAATCTTTGATATTCTAACTGGTACAAAAAGTTGTTAATAATTATGAAAAGTCTGATATTTTATTCTACTTTCAAATTAACAAGTTAGCTTACCACAGTTTCATGGATCATGGGTGATGATAGAAGATATAAAACTCTTGGATCCAAATGAAGGACAGTTCATTACTCATAGCAGTAACAGTAGCCAGAATATCATCATGGTTTGTACTATTTTCCACAGTTCCAGTTTCCACAGGATGACTTGAAGATGTCACCTATTTCTCTGTGGGTTGCCTTATAGGAGTGGAAATTTGAACTTAGGAAACACCAACCTCTTGTAACAGGCAATAAGCATGGCTGCCTTTTTTTAGGAGGAAACACTGTGTATGTTTCAAGGCTGGTCTCTATTAAGATGATAGTTTCAGACAAAGGATAGTCAGTGCCTTACTTCACAGGACATGAAAGAATATGAGAGACCCATAGAGAATGTTCTTCCGATAGGAATCATCAACATTGAGATGATACCACAGGTTGAGTATATAGAACATATACACAGTCTAGGAAATGAAACCCAGGAGCCAGTAGCATTTTAGGAGTAGATAGATAAAGAGGTACCTATTAGGAAAACTGAGAAGAGGCAGCCAGTGAGGAAGAAGGAAAGCCAGAAACCAGTGGAGAACCAGCGGTTTCATGAGGCAGGAATGGGTGTCAGTGCCAAATGTTACAGAGAGGCCAAGTAAGATGTACCAGTTGGTTTTGGCAATTAGAAAATGACTTCAGCAAGTGGGGGTAAAGTTCAGATTGCAAGGAGTTGAGAAATGAGGAGGTGGAGGCAGTGGGAAGAGAAGTTACTTTCAATAAGTTTGGCTCATTGAGAGGCTGATCCTCTGCCAGGCACATTAAAGGAAGGATGACAACATAGGGGTTATTTTTTTTCCCAAGGTTTTCATTTCCTTTTATGAAAGAAAACACATCACAACTCTGTACATATGGCTCTAAGTGTCATCTGTATGGATGTATAACACAACACTCCATCAAGGCAAACATATATTTCACACTCCTTAGCATTCAGGTACAGAATGACAATACAAGGCAGAACACAGAAATTATTTCCTATCATTGGGATATAACCTCAGTTGTGGAAAGGTGGTGGGGCTGCAGGGTCTAACTGACTTACGTTCAAATATAGATTCCATACATTATTGGTTGTGGGATTGTTAGCCTGGACCTAAATGTCTTCATTGATTTTTTTTTTAAAGATTTTATTTATTTATTTGACAGAGAGAGGGAGAGATCACAAGTAGGCAGAGAGGCAGGCAGAGAGAGGGGGAAGCAGGCTCCCCACTGAGCAGAGAGCCCGACGCAGGGCTCCATTCCAGGACCCTGAGATCATGAGTGGAGCCGAAGGCAGTGGCTTAACCCACTGAGCCACCCAGGTGCCCCTAAGTGTCTTCATTGTTAAAACAGAGCTAGTAATAAATAAATATGGGGTTCTTCAGATCAGGTAAAGCACTGAGCACTGGGCTTGCCACATTCATGGTAATTATTTTTAAAAAGTGGAACCCCTTAAACTACTTTGAGGACAAGGACTAACACCGCGATATAATTAGTTATATTAGCTGTTGGAGAGGCAGTAGGGACAGTTTGGGACTTGAGATTTAACTCCTGGGCCGCCATTTTCCCCCAGGCTATACTAAGGAAGGGAAAGAGAAACCTCCTTCCCACTGGCCTTCTCCATCTCTTTACCACCCTCTGGCAAGCTTGTGAGTCAGTCCTGCCAAGCTTGGTTATCAGTTATTTTAACTTCAGCTTTCATGATAAAATTATTTCACGTTTTAAATTAGACAAACTCTATTCTTTTTTTCACCTTGGATAAATCATCCTTCATTTAGAGAAAACATTTGTAACTCTATTACGAGAAGTATAATAGTAATGCTTGCTATGCTAGTTTTATGTTCCTGCAATGTATTTTTTTTTCTTCTTTCCCTCAGACAGGCAAGTGCAAGGATGGGGAACCAAATTGACAATTTAGAGGCCTATGTAGGCAGTGGGATTCGTTTTTTACTATTTAACATATAAAAGTGATTTTATTAAATTGACGTTAAATGCATTGTTATGGGGCATTTATGACATCTCATTTAAAGAATTGCTGTGAATTTAGAGAGTGTTGATTTGCAACCACCAAGCTGTGTCATGAATGCGACCTCCAGTATGGTACTTAGCAACTAGTTAAACTAAAAAGACAAATATGAGGCTTTTACATTTTTAATTTAAATCTTCTAAATATAATTGTTGCTACAATGCTGTCAAAGTACGGTACAACAGTCTGCATTTTAAATCTCTAAATCTCATTGTCATAATTAATTTTATAAATAAAAAGGTCTGTGCTGGGGGTAGGAGATACATTATTTGTTTATTTTTTAACACAAGAATGGTACTGGTTGTCTCTGCAATTCAGTGATGGTTTAGTGTGACGTGATTTTTCAGATGAATTATTAATTTACTTATGTCAGTAATTTTGTCCAAATATAATTTAGACTTTAAAAAGTTCAATTTGGAGCACTTTGCCAGCTATAATTTAAAATCCCTTTTTATTTCTGCCTTATAATATTTAAAGATGATAAAATTAGAATTCGTTCATGCTTGAGTCTTACTGAGTTATTTGTGGATGCTCTCTTACTCATCAATCTGAATGCATCATTTCTTTCAGGCCACTATTTCACTGGAGAGGAATCATGAGTTAGATATTAGCAATCATGTCTTCAAAGCCTGGCTGCTTCCTTAGGTTGTACATGCTCTTGCTAGTCCCTTAGACTCTGACTATGAAGAGGGGGCTATGGTTCCTTCTCTACCTACTAGAAGTGCTCTAGTTAGTATCAGAACCAAGGACTGCTGAACAGAAAAGAAGGAGGGTAAACACCTAATCCAACGGCTTAGTCTATTTTACAGATTATTAAATGGACGTCCAGAAGTAATGAATCACCGATGCCCTCCCTTAGGGCAGAAAAAAAGATTTGCTAATGTATTTGACTCTAAGCTCAGTGCAAATGCTACTATAATGAAGATATCTATGCAGTATCAAAGGGTATATTGAAATCACAGCACAGTATGTCTTTGAAAAACAACGGGAGAGTAATTAAATCATCTAGAATTTTTGTCATCTTCTTTGATCTAACATTGGTGTTTAGAAACACTGAGTTTTTATTATTCATTTGGATGTTTGCTGTCACTTAGAATCAGTGTATGGTGTATAAAGGGACAAATAATAAAGTGTTTAATAAACTAATAACCAGAGCAAGTAAATCAGGATGACGTCTTTATTGGGTTTTTAAAAATCCCATTAACATGATCGAAGTTTTAAATAACCCTCTTAAAACTTAGTTCATTTCTTAACACTAAGGCTATTTTGGAAGAAAAGAAATTCCCTCAAGTTCTCCACAACGTATACTGCAAAAATCTTTTAAAGCAGATCAAGAGTTGATGAAGTAGCATGTCGCAGATTCCAAGCCTTCCAACCACTGAGGTTCACATACTTTTCATGAGAAAGCCCAACGTCAACATGACTGCATTTATAGACCGCACGTTGTCTGTACTATTTAGGAATTATTTTAACACAGCGAATGGGCAATAGCAAGTTAAATATTAAACAATATTTAAATTAGAACATAAATATAACATGCATTATTCAGCACTAAGATAAGCTGATATTCCCATCAGACAGAAGGTCACTGCCCCTTGGTGATCATCCTCTCAAATTCAGGCAGTACCAGTTCTTTATAATGAAGTCAGCTCTTTGCAGGAGCAATTTGCATCCGGATAGGGAAAAGGGACACATCATCTGTTTTCAGCACAAGCACTTTGTGCTGGTTTGATCCCTTTCAGTGTGCAAGGTGATGATTAACCATGCTGCCTCTGCATATGCATATTCAGAGATGGGTTTTTTTCCTGGGAATTTCCCTCTCTGAGGGGACCACAGAGGCATCTCCCACTTGGCTCACAAATCGTGACCCCTCCATGGTGCCAGTGCAAATAGATCAGGAATTTACTTCCTCTTATTTGACCTCTCATATTCTGCTTCGCCCTTGTTTGACTGGGAGTCAGGTCCCTAATCAAAATTAACAGCCTCTCCTGAAGTTGGGCATGTTGACACTGTTCAGCAGAGGTGGGAGCCCGGGAGGTACAATCTTCATGGCTTGCTGCTCACACGGTTTTCAATCAGTTTCTAAACATACCCCAGGTGCATAGTAGTTCCCCTCAGCTCTGACTGATTGAGTGCCATGCATTTGTTTGCAGCTCTCTGTGCCCTACTTTGTAACAATGCTAGCTGGAATGATTAAGGTGATTATTGCTGGTCTTTGTGACTTTAGTAGTTAGATTAACTTTAAGACATGGAATTAAGTTATTTTTCCTCAAGAGTGCTTAGGTAGATGGATTTAAGAAAAATAAATTATAGGCTACAGAACTTTTGCTCTATAATGTTAATATATTCAGTGAATTTGAATATTAGAGCCCAGGAGTGCCACCCCTAAAAATTGCAATACTTGCAGGAATCCCCAAAAGAAGTTGATATCGTATGGACAGTCTCATGTCTTTGGAATTGTTTTCTCTCCTCTTTCCTCCTTCAGGAGCAATTATGTGAATTGCTTGTCCCCCAGGGGTAATATGAGAGGTGAATCACTTCTCTCCTTCTTCCCCACAGAGATGATGAAGCATTTGCCAACTGCCAGCTCTATTAAGCCCAGAAACTTGGGAGAAGTTGCCAGTTTGACAGTATCTGCACTACCACTTCCTCTTAATATGAATATTGATTGAAAAGATAAAGGCCAATAGAATAGATCAAGAAGAGCCTACATTTATAAAACATTTCTTTTCCAGTTTACGAAAGACTTTCATTTTGCTACTTTCTTGTTTCTCTTTCTTTCTTTCTTTCTTTCTTTCTTTCTTTCTTTCTTTCTTTTGTTCTTTTTTTGTCAACTCACAATATCCTTATGGAATGAGTTTATTTATTTGTTTATCAACAAATACTTATTGAGCTACTGAGCAGGAAGGTGCTAGGAGTATAGTCAATACCTTTATAGCATTTTCAGTCTGGTAGGAAATAATCGTATTAATCAAAGAATTACACTTAAAAAACAATGTCAACTGAGTGTGAAAGAAACAGTCAGAAAATTGCACATCATATGGTAAGGGGGAATCACATATTACCTGAAGGGAGCATATCAAGGAAGAGAGAGAATATGAGATCCAAAGAGATTAAATATTAGGTAGAACATCACCATGGACTCCTTTTATTGATTCATAACCAGATTTCCCAAGCATGAAAAGCAGATAGTGAATATGACATGGTGATAGAGTTTCTTTCTTTTATGATGATATTTTTAACTGGTACAAATCGCTGAAGAAAAAAAGCATACCAATTCACAAAATTGTTATGCCCAGATTTTGAGATCCCCAAATACCACCAGGGAGCCGAGTCTGATGCAAAAGCAAAAGAGCCCTTTATTCAAGCTAGCTTGAGCTCAGTCTCTCACACTCACCGTTGCGGTGGCATGGTGTAGAGAAAGAGCGCAAGTTTCAAAAGGTGCAACAGTTTTAGAGGGGCCAGTGGCCAATGAGATTGTAACACACAGAAAGTTGCTTAGTAACTGTTTGAACTAGCCTATCACCCTGGCCAGAATTGGCATGCAAGTTTGGTGGGAAAAAAGGCAGAGTTTATATTTTTTCCGGGTCAGGGGTTCCGCATTCCTATTGGCTAACCCAAATCCAACCCACAGGTGGTCTGGGCCAATTAGCTCAAGGGAGGGCTGAGCCACACTCAGACCCTCCCAGAGGCAGGTCCTGTTGGGGGGGGCGCGGCACACACAAGAAGGTGGGTGTAAGCAAAAGGAGCCAGCCCTGCTCTGCTCCTTCAAAAATAATCTGTAACAATGACTTTGTTGTAATGAGATTGCATCTTCAAGTTTTCTGAGAAATTCAGAATGATGATTCAGAGAGGTGGTTTCATTTGGGTTGCAATTTAAGTGGAATTTTTTAAAGTATAGTGAAGTATTTTGAGGTATGGTGATAAAACGTTCAATTACATTTAGTGATAATGCTATTTTAGAAAATTTTCTCATAGTATTTTTTGTATGTTTAGACCAGTTCCAAAATGCACATTGCAAATTACTGTGTGCACAACCATTTCATAGTGAACTCATGAGGAAAATTTGAGAATTTAAAATTGCCTCAAGTGGAAGACTCAGAGCCCATGCAGTTCCTTGATTTGTTCCTCTGATATTGGCAGCCAACGTGTGCTGTGTGTGTGTGTGTGTGTGTGTGTGTGTGTGTATGTTGAAGTCTTTTCTGTTGAAGCAGAAAGAAAGAGTCTAATGAACAAGAGTATAGGAACCTGACTGAGTGTATCTAAATCCTGGTCTCAGTGCTCTGGCTTTGTGAATCTGGACAAGTTTCTCTCTTTCATTCTGCATCTATAAAGGTGTTAATCATTGGTTATTACAATGATTAAGTTATAGATGCATTAAAAAAACTTAGTTTATCCTCCATCTCAATGATTTAAAGATCAAAAGAGAAAGCATTTCCCCATACCATATCAGCTTTATAGTAAACCATTATGAATTTAGCTTTCATTAATTTATCTAAACTATTTTTCACCAAGTCATTGGCTGAACTACCGTGGGACTAATGAGTCATATAAAATCATCACTAGATGTGGCTTTTTTTCTGCCTGGTAACTTTTTTTTTTTTTAAAGATTTTTATCTATTTATTTGAGAGAGAGAGAATGAGAGAGAGCGTGAGAGGGTGGAGGGTCAGAGGGTGAAGGAGACTCCCTGCTGAGCAGGTAGCCCCATACGGGACTCTATCCAGGGACTCCAGGATCATGACCTGAGCAGTCACTTAACCAACTGAGCCACCCACTCTCCCTGCCAGGCAACGTTTTAAAAATAAAATTGTGTGCAAGAATAGATGAGGAGACAGTTGACGGGTTTGGGGAAGATGTGAGATATAAGGCCCTTGGTCAGGATCTTTCCTCGACCCTTGGAAGTCCTCAGGAGAGTTGTAACGAATCCTCTTCTTTGTCTCTCTTACTAAGAGAGACAAAAGTTATCTATGGAAAGATGAGAAACATTGAAAGGTATTCTTTTTTTTTTTTGAAGGGTATTCTTATGAAAGACTAAGTCAGAAGCATCATACCTGATTTCATCCTATTGTCTCCCACCAGACCTTTTTCTATTTATGTAAAGTGAGCCCTATCTCCATTATGGGCTCTGTCTTACACTGCTTAAGTTAACTGATTATACCTTGCTTTGAAACCAAAGAAGTCACCTGTCTAAGGAATGGGATCCTGAGGCCATTCTTATCTTGAATTCTAATCTATTAGAATTCTAATGTCCCCTGATTTTCCTTTATTGCTAATGTTTAGCATCATGGCCTTTTTAGCCCCAAGGTTGAAATGGTATAATGGAAGGCGCATTGGGTTTAGACCTAGAAGACCGTTATGCTGGAATTACACCATGGGAAAATTATTTTACTTCTCTTTGACCAGCTTTTTTTCTTCTCAGTTTAATGTCTTTCTTTCTTTTTTTTCTTAAAGTAAGCCCTATGACCAACATCATAGGGGCTTGAACTCATGACCTCGAGATCAAGTGTTGCATGCTCTCCTGACTGAGCCAGCCAGGCACCCCCTTCTCAGCTTTAATATTGAGATAATATTACATAGCACCTAAGACTGTCTTGAGGGTTAAATGAGTGAGAGCTGTGCATGTGGAGAAAAACAGTAGACACTCTTGAGCGTTTAACCGAATCTGAATTTTAGTGGCCTCCCAATAAACAGTCAGACTTTCCTAGGCTGAATACTTTGTATTCTCTCCTCTTAAGAAATTTTGTGTTATTTTCCCTTAAATTCGTCATCTTAAAATAACCCTTATTAGATAATATTTTAAAATAACCTAAGTAAAAATCTTTTAAAAGTTAATCCAGAGGTGATTTTACTGAAATTCTTCCTCATCCTCGAATTCTAATTATTTTTTCCCCAATCAAATGTCTTTTTTTAAAATAGCATATTTTCAAGGCCATAAGTGTTCCATACAGAAACTAACCAATTATTTTTTACCATAACCTTTCATAATAAATAAGAAGCCAGTAGAATTTCCCTTGGTTTGTAATGGGAAACACTGAGCTGTCAACATTTATAGTAGTAGATTGTTCCTATATGAAAGATACTTACTTAAAAGTAGGATAATTCCATAAAAATTTATGTATCCACAAAAAGTCATATTTATTTATTTATTTATTTATATTTTTTAAGATTTTTATTTATTTATTTGAGAGACAGAGAAAGTGAGAGAGAGCATGAGAGGAGAGAAGGTTAGAGGAAGAAGCAGACTCCACGTGGAGCTGGGAGCTCGATGCGGGACTCGATCCCGGAGCTCAAGGATCATGACCTGAGCGGAAGGCAGTTGCTCAACCAACTGAACCACCCAGGTGCCCAAAAAGTCATATTTAAAATAGCTGCTTTATAAAATCTTCACCTTATTCCAAACTATATTGCTTTTAGATCTCTTCTGGATTTTTTTTTCCTTTAAAAAAAAAAGTTTTTAACCTGGACAAAAAAAAAATTGTGGTGTTTTATGGTCACAGGCCAGGTTTATTAAAACAAATGAATAAGTGAGCAGTGTTACTCTGACAAACCATTTACTACCATTGACAGCCCTTGTTACTATTTTGGCTATTCTAAAAGATCAAATTCAATTTCAAAAGACAATGGTTTGCCAATATTGACAAAATCCAAAAGAACGTGTAAGGGACAATACTAAAATGAACATCCCAAAACTATTTTGAGAAATGCCATCATTTGTGGAGTGAGTGCCTACTTTCCAAATTAGACTACCCTGAAGCAGACAGCACTCATGGGATTATATGAATCATGATGTTCTTGTTGTTTCATAAAAGTTAATCACTTTAAAGTTATAGCTCACATAACACTTGATTTCCAATTTTTTCACAAAAAAATTCAATCATGATATAATTAATCTTTTTGGAGAACTGAACTCCGAGGAGTCCTGAAAAATCCATCAAGCCTTATTCTTCAGTGGTTGGAGGTAGTGATAAGGAACTGGTATTGGGGAGGGCCTGTGGCATCTTCCCAATCAGATTTCACCAAAGCAGTTCCAATTTTACTTATTGCTAAGTTTGACTTATTGGGCCTTAGTAAGAAAATTTCATGTTAATATAGAGTTTTGTGCTGTAGAAGTTTGAAAAATGGATGAGTTTTGTCAAGGCCCCATTTAAACAGTTCCTAATGTCATTGAATGCCAGAATGAGAAGCTTTACAGAGATCACTTTAAGTTGGTTGCTTATCCTTCACATGGAAGAAAAATGAGAATTATTTCATATCCCCAAATAAATATAATATAATAATAACACAAATGAATATCTTCATTTATTTATTAGCGTCTCATTGGGTTAGAATAAGATAGTCAGCTACCTGACTTTCAATTTGACTACCAGGAACTGTTGACAGATTTTTCAGCAAGTAGCAAATGACCACTAACTAAATACAAATAATAATAATGGCTTTATATTAGACCTATCTTAGGAGATCTTTTAGATGAGATTTCTTCATTGTGGGTAATGGTGTATCTCTCAGCTTTTCATATAGTGTTTTGTTATTCTGTTTGTTTCTGTTTTTGGTCATCTTTGTCAGAAAATGGAGAAACATCATCTTATAACCATTGCTTACCAAGAGTAAAAGCCACCATTTCTAGGGCTACCATATGTGAAATGCTGCCTCCATCTGACCCTTGTCTTTGCTCTACATGTTTATAAGAAAGCCCACCACAATGGGCATAATGATAGCAGTATATTTGATGTTTATAGCAAAGAGAAAGTCAGGGTTTGTTTGTTCAGTGTTCACTTCATTGCCCCAGAAATTAACCAGAAATACTTGGTTATCATCAGAATCCATCTTACAGGAGTAGCCATAGTTGAGTCTCCTCCCACTTTTTCCTTCCTGGGTGAGTGAGTCTTTCCTCTAACATGAAAGGCATGGGACCAGTAAGCCAAATGTATTCTTATCCAACTGTCAGTGGCTTAGACATCATCGCTTTTAGTGAAAAGAATGAATGATTTGGAGGGAGAAATATCTGGGTTCAAATCTCAACTGTCTATCTTGTAGAGTTAGTGTGAGGATTAAATAGCATTAAGGACACACTAAAACAAATGGCTGCTGATATAGTTTGTTAGTAAAAAACCCTCTCAAACCTTTAAGAGGATGACATAAAATATGTGAAATCTAAGTAAAAGTAGCCATATTTGTAGCTTCTAAATAAGCTATCTTAATGTCATGCTGACAAAACCTGTGATTCCTAGTTGTTGTTTTAGTTACTAGACTATTTTGCTGCTTGTGACTTGTACAGAAAGTCCTTGCAGGAGGAGGGTGAATGGACATTATGAAGGGCCAACTCCAGAATAACTTCTCACTTTCTCACAACATTTTGTAGTTCCCTTTTTGCCTAAAACAACAGATTACTTAACAAAGTCATTTATGAAAACTCAACTGATAGCCACTCTCTCCCTAATTTGACAATTATAAACATTGTCTTGTTCTAACTTTACCAACAACTGTTACGTTCATCAACAAAAACAAACAGGCCAGAATGCAGGATATCATCCTGCTGGGTTTATTTAATGCAAATATAGATCCATTTATAAGTAAATTTTATCTAAACCTGTGCCTAGTATCAATCTGGTCTTATAAAAGATCAACAGTATGAGACATATTTCTAATATCTGGTGTTTATCTGGCGTTCTAAAGATACAACCCAGTGCTGAAATAGAAAAACATTTCATCACCTTTAGTTGGTGGTTTCTTTTCCCTACTCTGTGATGCTTCAATTTTAAGGCTTATTTTATAAGTTCTGTTTGGACACTACGTTAACTCTCAGGCCACAGAGTATTGGCAAACAGTTGATTTCGTTTTTCCCATTGGCATAGCTGCTGTTCACAGCAGCTCTCCCTCCCTCTCTTTTGTTTAAATTGGCTACAGTGTTTCTTGCTTAAGGGATTTACCAGAATGTGGCCATACCTGGGACCGAGCTAAACTCATGATAAAGAACTGGAATGGGAAGGCTATAAACTGACCACTGGATGGGTAACATCATTCTTTCAACTATTCAGAAAAACACATGTACACCACGAGCCCTGACTTTCAGAGGTGGAAAACCAACTGAACATATGGTAAAGTTAAAAATTAATATTAATAAATGGAAAAGTGATTTCCCCAAAAGACATTTCATTTTAAGATTGTCCTCTACTGGAATGATTTATTTGACTCTGTAATCTACTTGGAATGGGCAACAGGCAGAAAATGGTAAAGAACACTCAAAGCAGAAGCAAGAAAGCAATGACTTTGTAGCTAAGAAGTATATAGATTCAGATTCTTCTTTGAAGGCTATTTACACAGTTGGCTTAAAAAAAAAATACTTGATTTCTCCCTCTTTTGAGTCTCAGATTAAAAAACGTAAGAAAAATGCTTAGCAATCCAAGGCTTTATTACAGTTTATTTATGGCTTTATTTGCATATTTATTAGGATGGAACTTGAGATGGAAAAGGAAATAGACCTGACTTGTGGAAAAACTAGGTAAACCAAGACAATTCTGCAAGTATCTAGAAGAATTTTATGAGACTGTGTCAAATGCAGCACTTATAAACTTAACAATAAATACTATAACTAGACCAATGTAGACTCTTTTCTATATCTGGATTACATCTCATTATGGTATCAATACGAAAAGTGATGGAATTGTTAATTCAGTGGTTGTTAAATTGAATGATTTCAGCCTTTACTGAATCCACCAAAGTGTCCCTCTCTTCCCAGCTTACCATCTGTCTCCTTTTATATCATTATTAACGCAGATTTCAAACAAACCTGAAAATTGTCCTTCAGTAACGTATTTTTTCTTGTCCTAAGGTTTTTGGTTTGATAGTCTATTGGCGAGTAACCAAAACTGATTGATTGATATGGCAATAAAATTGCAAAAGCAAGCATGATTCGGTAAAGATAGTTGTGTAAATGTAACATTAGCAGTAAATATTGGCTATAAACTGATGCTATCACTAATTAATTTAAATAACAAACTTGTTTATTTGCACCTCATGAGCTAGGCCAGTAGTACACAAAGGATGGTCCAGGGGACCCTGGAAGTCCACAAGATCCTTTTAGGGGATCTGCTATGTTAAATAGAATTACCTTCGTAATAATACTAAAAGTGATGTTCATTTTTTGCTCTCCCACAAGTGTACAGTGGAGTTTCCCAGGGACTGCCCAGGATTTAATGGCATCATCTTTCTGATGGCTAATAACAATATGTGTGCTTGTGGATTCTTGTGTTTAAAATTTCTATTTTGGGGGTGCCTGGGTGGTTCAGTTGGTTAAGCGACTGCCTCCGGCTCAGGTCATGATCCCGGAGTCCCGAGATCGAGTCCCACATCGGGCTCCCAGCTCCATGGGGAGTCCGCTTCTCACTCTGACCTTCTCCCTTCTCATGCTCTCTCTCACTCTCTCTCCTTCCTAATAAATAAATGAATAAATAAAAAATCTTAAAATTTCTATTTTGGGATGCCTGGATGTTTTCTGTTTGGAGGTGCCACAATTAAGCCTCTGCCTTCGGCTCAGGTCATGATCCCAGGGTCCTGGGATGGAGCCCCGTGTCAGGCTTCCAGCTCAGCGGGGAGCCTGCTTCTCCCTCTGCCTCTCCCCCAACTCGTGTTTGCTCCCTCCCACTTTCTCTCTCCCAAAGAAATAAATAAAATCTTTAAAAAAAATTTCTTTTTTTATTTTGATTACAATAAATAGTTATGGATAACAATAATCCACATAAACAAAATCCCTTTGGAGTGCCTCAGTAACATAAAACATGTACAGGGGTTCTGAAAGCATCTTCTTTGAGAATTTGTGTTAAGCAACATAACGGTGAAAAATGGATAAGATGCAGATGTTACCTAGGCTTTGTCTTAGTGTTCTTCTTTCTATATAGTACCTGAGACAAGAAGAGAAATTCTTAAGTCTGTTATTTCTAGCTATCCATTCAGTCCATTCTTCATCGTTTGGGTTTGATGGCTGTGTTTTTAGAGCTAAGTTCTCTCTGCGCTCAGTGCTTTAGAACCAACAGTTTTGTGTAAATGAAAGTGCTGGCCTTGGGATGCATTATGCCAAATTTGTATCTCTCAAGAGTTGTGTGAAGAGGAAATGTCCACATTTGCATTTATGAGAATATGCTACTTGATGGTGTTGATAATTGGCCTGTTGGAGGTGGTGAGATACACATTCTTATACTCCTGTGGCATGTACTCTCATAGAAAACCAGCAGAGGAATCAAGGAAATATAGAGATTACCACTCTGTAACATGTATTTATGTAACTTGGTTATGGAATTTAAAAACTGGTGATCTCAGAAGAAAGAACATAAAAATACAGTCCTAATGATGGAGTTCTTTTTTTAATTGAGCATTGAGGTTTTAAAATACATTTTATAAATGGAACTTAAATCTTTCGTTTAAGGCCTCAGTTATATCTTGCTTTCATCAAACATTTATCAGACATGTACTATATATGCTCGACATTTCAAATGCACTGATAAATACTATATGGTTCCTCAGAGAGCACACAATTTACAATCCCAGATGCAAAGTGACATAGAAGCAGAGATGAGAGTCTTTTATTCTGCCCAGCATTACTAAAGAAGATGTTACAGAGAATGTGTAATAGGTGTGGAAGATGAGATCTGTGTTTCAGGTGAGGGAACATCACCATGAAGACATAGATGTATTAGAATTCTAGTTTTATACAACAGGGACCAATAGCCAATTTAAGTAGGTTATATGGGTAGGAAAGAAATGGGCTGGAAATTTAGGTTGGGACCAAATTGTGAAGAGATTTGTAGGCTATTTTAAGTGGCTTGAATTTTATTTGATCGTCCACTAGAATTGCACACCCAAAGGTCTTACATGGGCGAGGCAAATAAAGTGATATAAGGGTAGGATATTATCCCCATCCTTTTGTTGTTTTGTTTTCTGATTTTGAAACACGTCATTTTCTTTGTCTTTATTACAGTGATGTGCTGGAGCAGGTATGAAAGGCCATTGTTGATTCTCAGCCTTGAGTTCAGTGATTTTATATTGGTATCTTCAAATCTAACACAGTGGAAGTATTTATACCATGGAAATTGTCAAATGTGACAAATCAGAATATTTTCTTTTCTGTTCCTCTTTTTGTTTTTTGCTGTCTACTAGCACACCACTCTTTTCCACTTGATGAATGTGGAGAGAAATACTTCCGTCTCTATATTTCTAAAATTGAATAAGTAGCCCACTAGGTGGTAACTGACAAGTGCAAATCTGAGAAGACCACGTAGACTGTGGTGAACAGCAGTGTGAGTACCCTTCCTTAAGTAGAATAGCAACCTCTCTGCTCTAGTCTAGATATAGAAAAGGGTCTAGTATTTTCAGACATCTCAATTTAACAAGTAAAGACAGAAATCTACATATATTGAGATAAACTCTCTTGATTTTTCAATATGAGAAACTAATTAAATAACGTAGTAATAATTATCAGTAAACTAAATTTCAGTCTGCCTTTGCTGGAGGTAATGAGAAATCATTAAAGGTTTTTAAGCGGTGTGACAACACGATAGGTTTTCATTTCAGAAAAGCAAGTCTGGAGAATATGTGGAGGACAGATTGAAAAGAATAGAGGCTATGACCCTGCAATTGCACTACTCGGTGTTTACCCCAAAGAAGCAGATGCAGTACAAAGAAGGGCCACATGTACCCCAATGTTCATAGCCGCAATGGCCACAATAGCCAAACTGTGGAAAGAACCAAAATGCCCTTCAACAGATG
>CM052798.1:148599073-148639554 GCA_028533885.1 Nasua narica | reverse complement strand
GATTTAGTCAACAGAGTGATTGAGGACCAGTTTTCTGCAGAGACACTCTCAAAGCAGACACCCAAATGGTGGTGGGACAGTAGATTTATCCTCATAAAGGACAGCATTAATATTGATTCCTTTACTTGGGGTACCTTTGGAAACAGCAGAGCATTATGCTAATGTGAAAGATGTTACCTAGATCAAGTTCACTGACATATTTGCTTTTCAGATTTAAGCCCGGATATTGGCAGATGAGTTTTATCTGTGCTGCATACCTGATGACTGCATTTCAACAGAATGAAAGATTTAAAACAAAACAAAAGTGCTTTTGAGTGCTCTGCAAAGCCAGTGAAAATGAGCCTTGGCAAGGATTTCCTCCAAAGGTGCCCAAATTACCCTTCCTTTCTACCTTCCTTACTGGTTTGGGTAAATAAAATATTTATGATTTAGTAATAAAACCTCCCAAATACTAAGCTCTTTTATATGTCCATAAGGTGTGGGAATCTTCAGAAGAACTGAAACTACCAAGACTTAACCAAGGCCCTTAAATGGGAATGTGCAACTCTTGAATTCCCTCCTGATGTTCTCAGTTTCCAAGAAGCCTAAATTACTACTTGATTGGAACAGCGCAGTCAAGGACATATATTGTCTTCTGTTGAGTTTTCCCTTTGGGAAAATATCTAGATTGTGTCCTTGCAAAGAAAAATCTCCATATGAAAAATTATTTGATGTTTTGTTTCCAAATTTGGAATGACTGGATTCTGTTGACTACATGGTTGATTTAATTAGCTGTATTGGGTTTTTTAATGATACATATATATGGCAGCTGCGTTGACCACTACTAATATTCTTTGTCATTACTATTAATCCTGGTCCTAACTCTTTCTCAGTTGAACACAAAGCATCATACCAAATGCCAGGCATCTCATGCTTCTCTGGACTCCAGCTGCCCCCAGCCTCTCAGGCTCTCAAGTGCATATTTCCATGCCTTTTGTTTTTTGCTATGTAAATTAGGGCAATATAGTAGATGTCTGCTGCTGCTGTTGTGAAAATTAATTGAGAAAATGCACATAAAATGATTGGCAGAGTGTCTGGCACACAGAAAATATTCTAAAATGTTGACTATGTTGGTATTCCCTGAGAGCATCATACCGAAGATAGCATTTTTGTTATAGGGGATACACATAGGACAAAGTCTGGAAGGGTCCTGGCCACAGATCTTCCATGCATCCTCCATACCCTCTCTCTTTATAGTCAGAACAAATCACTCTCTTTTAGCACATTAGTGTGTTCACCAACCAGGAAGGTCTCCCAAGCCTTAATGTTGAGAGTTTTTATTACATATGCAAGATTGATTAAATCATTGGCTATGTGAGTGAATTCAGTCTCCAGCCCATTACCTCCTTGAAGATCAGAGATTGGTGAGGCCCAAAGTTCCAACCCTCTAATTACATGGTTGGAGTTTATGGTGACCAGTCCACATTTTGAGGCTATTTAGGGGTTCACCATGTGTCACCTCATTAATAAAACAAAGATGCTCCTATCATTCTTGAAATTCCAAGGGTTTTTGGAACTCTGTGCCAGGAACCAGGGACGAAGACCAGATATATTCTTTATTACATAGAGAGAACATTTAAATTTTACTATTCATTGTACTTTCAGCCTAAATATACACACTGAACCAGTTTCCCACTATGGAGTTCCAGCAATACTTTACTTCTCTTCTAACTTTAGGTGAGTTCCCAGCCCCAAAATGTATATCCTGATCTATATTCTCTACTCAAGATTGTTAAGCTCAATTTTCCAGGATACTAACTATCAGTCCCCAAATTCTTGTTTTCTGATTCTTCTGTGAGGACTGTTGGATTCTCTTGGGAATAGGTCACATGGTGGACTGTTTAGTTGGCTCATGGTTCTTCAAACACAGGAAGATTAGGATCCTTTTGGAGAGCCTTGCTACACAGACAGGACTTCTGTTTGGAGCAGACCAGTTCAATTCTCCTATGCCAAGCTATCTTAAAGAGCTTCTGGGTAAGGCACTGTTGTTGTTTAGAGGAGAAAGTAGGCCACTAGGTATATATCAAGAGGCCTGCCAGGGAAAACTGACTCAAATCTCGGGGCTTAGGTGGATGGCTATATACCCATGTATTCGTCTGGTTATACTATTAAACAATAACAGACATTCCTTTATCACTTTTCAAAATGCCTTTGTCTTAATTCTCCCATAGAGCTAGAAAAAAATCCATTTGCAATTTTTAATATCCTGTGCTAATTTCACTAATCCTAGAAAAACTGGCCACATTTTTAGAAAATTAGCGTCCCAAAGAAATTTTGATTTCTTTAGAATTTGGGATCTAGTTTCAAGTTCTTTTATTCATTTGTACCAATTCATATCTAGAGACATGTGTGAATTTTCCAAGTATATCAGATGCCATTTGGTAAATAAACGGTATTCTCTAACTCCAGAAAAATCAGTAGTCTCACCTGTTTGAATACTTAACTCCAGAAATCCTTTGTTTACTCTGACCTTCCATAGGATCAGGTTGACACATGGATGCTTAATCAAGTACTTAAAACAAGCATAAATAACAGAGACTTCACATGTGTAATATTCATAAACTTCCAGATTTGTTTTTCAAGTTTCTTACACTAGAACATCTAAAAAAGGTCATTTAGCGCATAGTTTAAATTTTAACACTTCAGCCTTAGTTCTTGAAATGGTTTTGGGAAATCATACAAAGGGCATTATGTAACTCCGGGGTGATGTAAGCAGATGTTTTATATATTTGCATAATTCTATCATATATTTGTGTAACTCCAGAGTTAAGTAGAATTACCCTGTTAAATTTCAGAAACATTTGTACAATTCTTTTCTTTCTGTTTTTTCTTCTTGCTTCTTAAAAGTCAAGACATTTTAGTGCTTAAAAAAAACTGGATTTTCAAGACTGAGATCATAGTTGTATAACACCAAACACAAATGGAGACATAAAATATATTAGGAATGAACACTTAAAAAATTTCCTAGAGTGGCTAAATCACAGAAGTATAAAATTTCTGGAATGGAAGAGTCTCCTGAGCCTTTCACAAAATACAGAAACCACTTCCTACAGTGAGATTAAACCATACTCAACTTCTATTTGCCTCTGATAAGAAGGATGGCAACTGAACACATTGGGATACATTTTTAAATCTCATTTAGGATAGTGTATTATTGACTCTACTTTTGCATAGTTGATGAGCCCTTTATTCATAGATGAGAACATTTTTATAACATATGTTTTTAAATAACAGTTTTTGTTTGGAGAAAAGGTGCTTGTCCTATTTGTTTCTGTTTTTATTTTGTTTTTGCATTTAAGTTGGCTGACTTTATCCAGTTTAGCTCTGGTGAGTTTTGAAACTACAGTTTTAAAACTACAGTTTTAAAGAAAATTGATACCTGTAATCACTCACTATTTATTACTACGTAGAAAGAATCAAGTTTGCACAAAATTTTGAAATCTGACGTTTTTAGGACATAACATGAATTCAAAATAAAGGCAATAGATGAATTTCATGTTAAGCATAAAATAGTACTTTTATCCGGACTGCTATTTATATATACTTTTTAAGAAACACTATAGAAATGTCATATATGTCGGGTGGATTTATCTAATAATAAAACATGAACATAGAGATTTGAAATCCTCTATAGAGTGATCACAGTGATAAAAAAAATAAAAAGTGCTCCCATCAGTGTAATTGCACCCCATTTCATTTCACATGTGATTATTTTATTTTATTATGTGCGTATAATGTTGTTGGGTGCTGTGGAAATTAAAATATAACTCCAACAATAGGCACTGGCAGTTATTTGCCATCTACTATGAACCAATAAACCGTGAGGTGCATCACATAAATGTATTATTTTTCCTACGTTAGGCACTTGAGAACCAGTGAGATTAAACCACACGACTGGGCACACAGTTGTGACACATAATGTTTTTAGCCCATGGATGTCAGATTGTGAAGCACTCTTTGCATATTGTTGTAGAAGGCACTGTCCCTGTTCAAAAGAGGCTCACTGCCCTATTGGTGACATTGCAGTCACACATGAAGCCATCAGAATTGCATTCAGATCAGGTACCAATTTAAATGGTATCGATGAATATACTAGTTCATTGAAGAGTCCTCTCTTCAATGAAGACTTTCCATCTTTAACGTCCATTTATGTCTCAAATTCTCTTGTTAAAATCATATGCTCTTCCTAACATTTTTAATTAAAGTTCTCAGTATAGAATATTCGACATTACAGAATGGCACATGTCTGTTTTGTGGTTATCTTATAATCTTTTGACTTTACTTTCATCTCAGTATGTTTATGGAACAACATGGAGCATTTTATCTACCAGAAGTTTTACAGGAGAAAAGTAGTCAAAGCAACAGAATAATTGTATTTATCAAGGCAACAAAGAGTCCTGGGGTCACAGGTTCTTCTTAGGGTTACATGGATAGCTTGGAGGATGAGAGAGGAAATTCTGAAAGTTACATCTGGCCAGTGGGTCGAATGGCAGGGTGATGGTGAGGAGAAGAAAGTAAACAGGGAAGGAAGATGGGACACCTTGGGGATATGGGGAAATGAGAGTTTGCCTTAGCTCCTACCCTGCGTAGGAGCTGTGGGCAAAGGGATAAGTGTCTGAAGACTTACTCTGCTGCACCATGAGTTGTACGTGACATGTAGACGTGTTGTGCTGCAACACATCTGTACTAGTCAGCATTCTCCAGAAGAATAGGACCAATTGGGTGTGTGTATAAGAGAGATTTATGTAAAGGGAATTGGCTTACATCATTGTGGGAGCTGGCAGTCTGAAGGGCAGGCTAGCAGATGGAGACTCAGGGAAGAGTTGATGTTGCAGTCCTGCATCCAAAGGCACAGAATTCTGGAGGCAGAATTCCCTCTTCCGTGGAGGACCTTAGTCTTCTTCTCTTAAGAAGAGAAGGATGAGGCTCACCCATATTATGGAGAGTAGTCAGCTTTACTCAGAGTCTATTGACGTGAATGTTAATCTCATTTAGAAAGATACCTTCACAGCCTCACCTAGACTGGCATTTCACCAAGTATCTCGAAACCGTGGCTGAGTCAAGTGGACACATAAAATCAACCATCACTTCCACTTCCAGATATTCTCTGAGTGAAAGTTCCTTTAGAATTCGATTTCTGTTAGCCATGATTCTTTCTTTTTATTTGAGGGAGGGAGAGAGAGAGCACATGAGCAGGGGGAGGAGGCAGAGGGAGAGGGAGAAGCAGGCTCCCTGCTGAGCAGAGAGCCTGATGTGGGGCTCAATCCCAGGACCTTGAGATCATGACCTGAGCCGAAGGCAGACACTTAACTGACTGAGCCACCGAGGAACCCCTGTTAGGCACAGTTCTAGGTGCTGGGGATAAGGAAATGTATGAGGGAAGAGACCGATCAAATTTTAAGGTGCTTACATTCTCAAAAAACAAGTTGACATAAATAAGCCAGATTTCGGGTTGTGAGAAGGGCAATGAAGGAAACAGCCAAGGCGACATGACATGGGGCTGGAACCTTGGTCACTTAACTGATTGTGACCTGGAAGACATGCATTTTATATTCCAGTCCCGGAGGACACTGATAGTTCACTAAGGCAAAAGTGTCACTAAACTATTTTTCTTCTTGTGTGTGTGTGTGTGTGTGTGTGTGTGTATAATGCACTCCAGTTATGATTATTAATTTATTTCCCTCCTGCATGGGTCAGCATACTCAGTGTTTTATTTGCAGTGGTGAGACATCTCTCTGAGGAGGTGACATCTGAGGTGAGATTTAAGCCTAAAGATACAATGTGAGCAGGACGGTGGGTGGCTGGAACGTATTGACAGGGAGAAAAGCCAGCAAAGTAAAGTTGGAGGCTGGGTTGGAGCTGGATTGCAGTGATTCACTTTTATTCTAAGTAAAATGAGAGGCAATAACATGCTGTTGAAAGGTTTTATATTGGTAAGTGACATCATTTAACTTATTTTTTTTTTATTATTATTGTTCTAGCTGTTATTTAGAGAAGGCCTTGTAGCAGGATAAGAATGGAAGCTGGGAGGCAGGGTCCAAGTGAGAGGATGATCTTAGAGGTGATCATGAGAAGTGAACAAATACAAACATTGTAGTAAATTAAGTGGTTTTAAGTGAGAGACTTCGGGAAGGGGAAGAAAAGGAGGTTTTTAAGATATTGTGTTATATATCTTAATTCGATTATGTCTTTCGTCGCAAGTGGCAGTTGAAGTTAAAATACTAATGAGCTACTACTCTTCAAAGACGTTCTTGTTCCCTTAAACCCCGTGTCCTAAATCATAAAATAACTTAATACTTTTTAAAAGATAAAGTAAATTAAGGCTTTTTTGAATAATTCAAATTAGCACGTGAAGGGAGATGTTTGGATGGGCAGAAATTTCGGGACTTCTTAATTGTCAAATCTGTGACCATGTACTCAATATATATATAATGTTGGCATTGCTGATGATGTTTCATTGAGGAAATGGGGAAAAATAACTTTCCTTTATATAAATATTTGTGACCATTTTATACTTGGGAGGTCTTGATTTTCTCCTTTTCTCTTAAAAAGTCATTACATTACATTGTATTACTGATCAGTTTCTCAGTATCAATGGAGAAAAACAAAACCCAGTGTAAAATCATTCTTATGTTGAAATGGTTATCCAGAAAGAAGCATTTCTTGGTACATGATCATTAAGCTGGTGTTTAGTATAGATTACTGGATGTGTATGTCTGCAGGTGCACAGACATTACATTGGGAAATCAGAGAGAAATTTGAGTTTTCAGCAAATACTGCAAAATGAGCTTTTCTTATTGTTTAAAAGGCCAAGTGTTATAAAATGATTTGGAAAATGTGAAATGTAAGGATCTCTATAATTATTCTCCCCAGCCCACTGCCTTCCATCCATCACTAGATCATTGAAACAGCCTACTAGCTGACTTCTCCACCATAAGTATCTTTAAATCCTTTCTTTGCACTACTGTCAAAATTCTTTTCCAAGAAAACAAAACACCTGGTCCTTGCCTTCAGGATAAATTCCAAACATCTTAGAAGAAGAGACCCAACATCTCTTAAACACTGAGTGGGGGATAGGCTTAGGCCTAAATGGTTTATGTATATCATTGGCTATTTATTTATTTATTTTTATTTTTATTTTTAAATATTTTATTTATTTATTTGACAGAGAAAGATCACAAGTAGGCAGAGAGGCAGGCTGAGAGAGAGGAGGAAGTAGGCTCCCTGCTGAGCAGAGAGCCCAACGGGGGGCCAGATGCAGTGCTCAATCCCAGGACCCTGAGATCATGACCTGAGCTGAAGGCAGAGGCTTAACCCACTGAGCCACCCAGGCGCCCCTATTATTGGTCTTTTAGAATGAACTATGAACTGCATCTCCCAACACTTTACACCTTTACCTCTGATCTCTAATTATAAGACAGAATCACACTGTATTGACAATTATATCTTTTCAGACTGCTAGCCTCAGAGCCCTTTTTTGAGTAAAAGGATGATGCTGACTTGTTTTTGCTTTCCATTGTGATTAGCAGAGTAGCTGGGAGATAGTAGGAACTCAATAAATGAATGAAGTTTATACTATGTTTTATAGACTCCTCCTTAAGTCCAAGAAAGGCCCTTCTGGAAGCTTCAAAAGTAATAGTTGCTAACTTCTTGTCCTCTGCTCAGTGTTCTAGATGTTTCTTTTTAGCTTACTAGGTGTGTAGATATGAACAAGTATCCTTAAATCAAGTAACTTGCCCAAATTTTGTCTAGTTTCTGTGTCCATGAAATGGGTGACAATCAAGATAAACTTGCAGAGATCTTGCAAATATTAAATTAGGTAGTGTGTATAAAGTATCCAGTACTGTATGTCAGCAATATCAATGTGCCTAGTACTTGGTAGATAATATTGTAATTGTTACTTTTTAAAGAATAAATCAATATTGTAGTGCTTCATAAATTTATTAAGGACTTAGGTGATTCTGGCACAAAGACATTCAAAACTTTGTTTAAAGAAATTATGGAGTATAGCTACAGTTAGTATCCCTGAATGTATTCCGAGTCTGAAAGAAATTAGATTGAGCTTTAGAAAAATCGGGGAGTTAAGAAAAGAAATAATATTTTAAACTTAATTTGCAAATAGGGCAGAATCCAACCATTACTATTCATGGCTGTTGCATTGGAAAATCTGGAACTTTTTTTTTTCAACTGATATATTTTTCTAAATTTATATGTAAAGTTGCCTCTGAGATCACATTATTTTAATGGTTGTCATTATTATTATCCATTTAAATACAGTGGAATTTAGTTTGAAGAGAAGCTATAACCTTTCTTTATTTTAATTCACATTCTGTACAGGAAAACCATGACTTGCAGGTTCAAAGGAGAAAGCCCTTAAAAAGGCTTGTAAAAAGCCTCATAGTCTTCTTAGACATCAAATAGTTCAGCAAAACAGCATTATGATGATTTAAATGTAAATGAATTAGAAACATATGGATCACATTCCCTTGGAAATACACATGGGTTTGGAAATTAAGGGGAACTGCTTGACAAAATGCACTGCACTTAGCACAAAATGTTTGAATAATGGGTTGAATTTTTTGCCAAATCCTGAAGGCCATGGGTTCGTCCTATGGATATTTTCACAAACCCTGTGGGTCTTGAGGTTCCTTGCCTTTGAGAATTACATTCCCTGTCAAGATCAGCTCCTGTCGTGATCGCTTTTGTCCCCGTTCCTCACCATGCACTCGAGTGTGTAGTTATGAAAAGAGATCAGTTTCAAGAGCATGAAAGAATGGGGTACAGGGGGAGGATGTAGTTGGAGTTTCTCACTTCCCTTTTTTCTTTTCTGTTTCCTCTTTTTTCTCTGGCACTTTCCCTTTACTCTTTCTATCCTTCATTTCTCCCTTATTTTGTTATCTCTTTCTTCCCACCCCACTTTTTCTTCTTTCTTGCTTGAGCAGAAGAATAGATAAAAACAGGATGCTTCTAAGGGAAAGCTTGCAGTAGCATGGAGGAATGAATTATGTGTTGTCTTATCATTTCTTTTCTTCAGAATTACTCCCTGTAAGTTCCATCAGAGAATAGAAGATTCTGTAAGTCTTCCTCAGTGGATCGCTTAGCTTTTACTATGGCATAAGCAGAAATGTTTGGACTTATTTGTGTTTTAAATATTTTAGCATCTCATGAAAGTAGTGTCACTCTGATTTAGCTTATTTTAGAAAGCAATTTATCATTATTAATATCTATTCCAGGGATAATTAATTAATTTCTATAAAATGAGTTGACACATGGACTATCAGAGAACTAAGGCTAATGCATTGCTGCCTAGCCTGGGTGAAAGCAGGTGTCACAGTAACAGGATCCGGCTTTTGTGTATGTGTTACAAAATATACTGCCTCTTGATAAGCAGCTACAGAATTGATAGTTAAATCTATCTGCATGGATTTGCTTCCCATATGGAACTAATTGCCTCTGGAATAGCTAAAGCCAAAAGATCTCTACGATTTCAAAAGCTTCTCTTATCTTTCGTCTCGTATGGCTGTTGACAGGAGCGAAACACATCTATCCTCATTTATTATATTGGTCTCATCAAGTGAGGACGTGTTGATGGGGGACTGTTACAGAACCAGATGGTCCAAGTTGGTCTTTTATGTTTCAAGCATTTCCCTTCTTCAGTTATAAAAGTCCAAACAAAGGCCGTCCTGTACTTGGGCTGATCCCCTAGAATCTTCCTTCTTAAAGGACCCAGTACAGTCTCTTGCTGGTGCTGAACAGGCCTGCTTGAGGACCCAGGCACTGGGTTTCTGTGTCCTTCAATCCTATCTCATAAGGATTCACTCGCTCTCTCCCTCAGTGTGATTGGACACTAACTGGGGGATAATGAGCTTTTCTGACTGTCTGGACCCTGACAAAAGGCCCTCGTCTCTCACTTCTCAAGTGGCCACCATAGTACTACCTCCGGCTCCCCCTCTTTCCCCAAAGGCATAGGTCAGAGACCTCTACACTTGAAATCTTGACAACTAACAGTATTTTACTCTCTCTGTATCTGATTGTGCTAAGAAGGGCAGCGCTTGACCTTGGTATTTCTTCTCGAAACCACTCAGAAAAGTAGTGTAAAGATAAATAGGTAGCCATCATCACCGTTGTACTCATTGTTTTGTCATCTTCTCAGTTCACGTTTCTAGAACACGTACCTGTGCCAGAAATAAGTACTTTAGATGTACGAACCCATTTAATCCTCTCAGGCATCTTAGGAGCAAGGGCTATTATCATCCCCTACTATAGAGAAGGAAAATAAAGCACAGGGATCACAGAATCAAGTCAAGAACAAATGTACTAAATTTTATAAAGGCCATAGGGGCAGGAAATACATAATACAGCAGTAATACAGCAGGTCCTCACCTACACCTGAATCTTCAACTGCTTTTTCCCTTTTCCCAGAATAGGTTGAAAAGCTTTCAGAAATGGAATTTCAGCCATAAAAGCCCAAAATCATGGACATGGGAAATGCTGCTTGAGGAGGAAAGGGGAGAGTTTGTCTCTGGTGCTCCTCTTTGCTACACTGGGAAAATGACTTATACTTTCTGTGTTGCAGTGTTCTCATCTGTGAAATGGAAATAATAGGGTACGTTCATGTTAGGGTTGTTGTAAAGATTAATACATGATAGTTAGAAGTATCTGGCACCAAGTCAACCCTATAAAAAAAATGCCAGTTATGGTATTATTATTCTACTAAGAATGTCCCCAAATGTCCCCCGATGCACTATTCACATGTGAGAAAGAATGGGCTAGTGGATCACTCTAGAACTGTGTATTACATTGTCTAATGGGTTCCTCCTCTTTAGTAGCCCTTCTTATACTCAATGCATCCAAACCAATTATTTTTTTCATCACATCTACCAATTCTTCTGCTTTTCCTATTTTGGTTGGTGGTACTAGTATATTCTAGTATAGTGGTCAAAGTGAGAAACCTTGGAATGGGATTTTACTTCTCCTACAAGACCATATTTTTCTCACCAGACCAGTCATTAAAGCCTTTTGATTCTACTTTTAGAATGTTTTTCAAATCCATCCCCCTTTGTCAATGGCCACCACCCAGACTGAGATCATTTCAGTGGCCATCAAGCAGTCTTTCCTATTACCCTCCTCCCCTCCATTCCATTCAAAGTATCACCGGAAAATTTACATATATGTATAAAACTCCAATGATGTTATTCTCATGAATGTCTCCCCATTTCTAGAGAATGAATCTCAAGCCGTTGGTGTGTACAATATTTTTATTTGCCTCAAATACACCATGCATGTATTTCCATACCACTGGGTCAACAGTCATTCTTTGCCCTCTATTTGAAAGATCTTTCTGAGAGGAGACTAAATCTCTCTAAGCTTTAGTTTCTTAACCTTCTTAGCCCCCCACCTGAAATACGTAGATCAGAAAAATGTTGGGAGAATAAACGGTCTGAAAAAACTTTGGGAGAAAAAAATGCTGGGTGAAAAACGGTCTGAAGCACTTAGTGTAGTGTTTGAGCTTGCAATGTGAACTTAGGCAATTTATTTAACTACTTTGTGCCTTATTTCCACTTTCATAAAGTAAAGAGAGTACCTATAGCATAAAAATATCATGAGAATTGAATTAACCAGTATGTGTAAAATGCTTAGGGCAGTGTTTATTATTCCTGTCTTATTTTTCTTATTGTTCCTTTAACTCAGTTATAAAATACCATTGATGCTAATTTGTGTTACAGACTGAGAAGGGTTTTGGGGGGATTTATTATAGTTTATAATGTACATTTTATACATTCCGATAATACTATTGCATTAAAATAGCATATATTAAGGCAGAGACCAAATGTCATTCCCCATGTTCTCTGTCTTCTGATAGACTGATAGACTGACCTATTCGTATTTCCTGCTTCCTTAGTAGTTTGCTCATAGTTCTATTATAGCACTTTGCTGGATGATAGATGAATCATCTGAATATGTGTTTGCTTCTTCCACTAGAATGTGAGACAGGAGTTGGTGCCTTGTTCACTTTTTATTTCTTCTCAACCCCTATTATCCTCCCTGCCACCCTGAGATGCCACCTCTGTGCCTGGCAACCAGTAGGCATTCAATAAACGTTGACTGAATGCATTCTGAATTGGGTAATGAGCCATTGTCCCACCTTTGTGGCTGCCTTCATAAATACCTAGGGTTTAATTTGGGTCTGTGGCCATGTTGGATGAGCTTCAGAGACCTGAGTGTTGTCACAGCAGTGGGGACTCCACACATTTGGCTTCTAGAACATTTTGACAAGAAAAATGTCTGCATTTCAAGATACCTGAGGGCTTATTCCTGTTTTTCTCAAACACAGTCAGGCTTTCATGTGGTCTTACACTTGCTTATTGATACCCAGTATTTTTCTTGTTGGGCCAAATGTGGCAACACATTATTTATTTGACACTGTGGTAATCCATTCAATTGGATGGAAAAGAACATATTAGTCAAATGAAACTGATGTCTGGTAGCCATGCACACTCACCCAAATAATCTGCCCCTGGACCCGGTTCTCCAGCTGCTTGACGCCAAGCCATATTCTTGCTCAGGGATTTATTTTCCCTGGCCCTGCTGGGATACTAAAACCAACTTTCCGATTCAGCCTTAGCCTCAGCCTCCAGCCTCTGGACAATAGCAATACTGTGTGATGACTACTGAGGACAGACTAAGAGGGATGACTGTTTTAACAGCACTTTATGACTCCTCAAGCTGGACTGGAAATATCACCACAAGGAGAAAAAGGTATTCGCCAAGGAGAGGGGTTGTCTCTGTAGTCGGAATTGAGCTGGAATCAAAACCACAGACAGAAATAGGGCTGAGGTCCTACAGCGTAAATTCCAGGAACTGGGAAGGAAGTTTGAGGACATGGCCATGGGGCTTTCAGAAATGTGCTAATTGCGCAATATTCACAACGAACCAGAGAGAATGATAAAATAATAATAAGATGAGTGACTAAATCTGTGAGCTAATGATTTGGGGAACAATCCTCAAAAACTGGTAATAAAAGAAGAAAAAAAGCATTCAGCAGCATCATGATGTCTCACTAGCTTTCTGCTTTTCTATGTTCTCCCTTCTCAGTCCCTCTTTTTCCCCTCCTGTTCAGAGTAGTGAAGCACAGTAAGTCTGCAGAGCGTTTATGGGAGCCATGTGTGCTTTGTGATATCCTTGTCCCTGACTAAAATACAAAAGATTGGCATCTATACCTAGAAATTCATTGATCTAATTTGCTTTCAAATTGAGTGTCCAAAAAGGTCAACTCCACTCTTGTGTCTTGCTCCTGAACTACAAGTACTATCTGAAATTCATTTCTAAAATGGCCAGTGAAAGGAGCAGGATCTTGCTAGAAAAATTCTTACTTCTTATGAGCCAACAAGAAATATCTAGTCATTAGCCAAGGGTCAGCAAGTGGCTTTTTCAACCTGTGTTTGGCAGAAACGTTAATATTTAGGATTTCTTGCTTAGTCAGGTCAAGTCCAAGAGAATGTCCTAACGAATATATGTGGGGAGTTCTGCCACGCCAGAATAGGCTGCCAAAAGTTTTGTATTCATGCAAACCCAAAGGACCTCCTGGAAGAAGCACTGTCAGACTTACCATTATTTCCCAGAACCAAGACTTCTGAACAATGAGAACAAAGGCTGTCTTAATCCTTGGAGCTTTTAACTTTATATGGCAAGGAACTCATTGGAGGGAAGGGTGGAGGAAGGATATACCATATGTATTTTATGTCACATATCAAAGACAATAAGTTGGCTGTTACTTTTTAGAGTTGTGTTAAGGAGGATTCAGAGGCTCTATGAAGACCCAGTGAGAAAGAGTGGCATAGTCAATAAGCAACATCTGTTACTTCTGGTGTAGGTGCTTGGGTTTCATATTGGTCCAAGGGGGGGAAAGAAAAGGACTTTGGGATGTCATGCTATGTGGTGCCACTCCATTAGGATCAGCTCAGTCAGGGAAACTCCAACTTTTATAGGAGAGTAGTCTGTAAAAAAACAGCAAGTTTCATCATGTTTATACTAAGTATAGTAGTGTAGTAATACATGGTTTAGTATGTATTAGTATATATATTATAGTAATGTGTTAGTATGTATATAAGTAATGCATATATAATATATAATGTATAATATATATGTCTGTATATATTATTTATGTAATAGTAATGTAGAAAAATCAAAAGAAGAAAACCTTTTTGGGAGCCTGCTAAGGAAATGTAAAACCAGTGGGGAAAGAGCTCTGCCCATTTTTGTAGGAACACTATCCTGAGAAACCTAAGCAGGTCAATTCTTGGCTTAAATAAGAGGGAACTGAGCCACAAGTTAGAATCAGACATAATAACAGAGGCAGAAATAAGTCACCCAAAAGATGCAGTAGATGCCATCACTGAAAACTTCAAGTTAAAATGATAAACTCAACTTGTTTGAGCTACCTGAGTTCCCTTGGATCACCATAGTGTTTATTCCCTGTCTAACATAACTTCTGTTTGTTCCTGACATTTAGACCTGCACTGTCTAATGCAATGGACTTTAACTATATGTGGCTTTTTAAATTTAAGCTTTTTAAAGTTAAATAAAATTAGAACTTCAGTTCCTCACAATACTACCCACATTACAACGGTTTAATAGGCACATGTGACTGATGGCTTCCATATTAGCACAGATATAGAATGTTTCCATCATCTGGAAAATTCTATTGGACAGTGCTAATCTAGACCATATAATCTAGAAAGAAAGGGTGTCTTGGTTGATAGAACTACCTTCACAGGACTAAGAACAGTTGGCCCTATTTATTCAGAACCATTCCTCCTTTCTGATACTGCTGTGGTGGCCATTTCTTGCCCAGTCTCAATGCTGGACACATGTAATTAATCCTGAGTCGATTTGGACCTGCTGCTGCTATGTTAGGTATTTGAGGAGGAGGTACAGCATACTATAGGAAAGGTGATTTGGGGGATTGTCTGTGGTTTTCTTAGATGTCAGTAGCATTAAATCTGGCAGGAATTTGTGATCGGATACGATTCTAAGTGTTGATCTGTCTTAGCTCAGTCTTCATAACAACCCTTCAAGGTGGGCAATTCCATTCATTTTTAACAAATGAGCATGTTAAAATGTTAAGAAACTTAACAAAGACACACAACTAGGAAGTGGCAAAGCAGTGATGTGAACACGAGTTTGACTAATTGTGGATGCTTTCTATTATAGCATATGGCTTACTGGGGAGAGAAAGCAGGTATGTACAGAAATCATTATAATAAAAAGTATCACGAGGACAGATTCCTTGATGAGGGTTCCAATTTTTTTCCTGACTTTATAGATGGGATGGATGCTGCTACTTGTTTGAAATACAGCATTTGCCACCTAATTATTCGATAGGTGAATAATCTTCCAAAGTGTTTATTTAGTACTCAAGAGCCCCTCATCCTATATTAACAGTGATATTGGTGATAGGAATCTTCTGAATAGGTGGGCTCTGAATTGCATGAAAACTTCCTGGTGATTGTCATGAGATTTGCAGATTTTAAAATCTGCCATGACCCAACATTGACACCAGGATGTTGAAGAACCAGTGAACCTATCCAGTGTTGTTAGACAAGAAGCACTGTTCCAAAGAGAGCACTGGGTTTCCTATGCTTCTTAGGGGTTTTCTAGTCTTCTTTATTTCTTGCTTTGCCCTCAAGACCTTCTCATTTTCCTGCAGCAGTGCCCCAAGCTATTCTGACAGCAAAGCTGTTTGCTGATCAAAGAATGGGTTCATTGCCTTGAGAAACTCCTTTTTTCACCTCACCTTCCATGTTGCTTTCCAGGTGTGTGAGAGCTTATATATGTGAACATTGGCACTCCTGCAGAGAAGTCCTTCATATGCCTGATAACAGAAAATCCTGAACAAACTCTGTTTCTCTATGATTTTTTCTTTTTTTCTTTCTTTTTGAGAGATAAGAATGTGTACACATGGGTGGGGGTGGTGAGGGATGGAGGAAGAGGGATAGGGAGAGAGAGAGAGAGAGAGAGAATCTTAAGCAGGTTCGATACCCAGCACAGAGTCAGACCTGAGGCTGGATCTCACAACCATGAAATCATGACCTGAGCAGAAATCAAGAGTTGGACTCTTGGGGCGCCTGGGTGGCTCAGTTGGTTAAGCAACTGCCTTCGGCTCAGGTCATGATCCCAGAGTCCTGGGATCGAGTCCCACGTCGGGCTCCCGGCTCCGCGGGGAGTCTGCTTCTCCCTCTGACCTTCTCCCCTCTCATGCTCTCTCTCACTGTCTCTATCTCAAATAAATAAATAAAATCTTTAAAAAAAAAAAAAAGAGTTGGACTCTTAGCCAACTGAGCCACCCATTTCTCTATGACTTGTAATGTCACCTCGAGTTAGTTAGTTAGTTGGGATAAGGGGTGTAGAGAAGAGGAGAAAATTCTTGAGTTTTACACTGAGACTTGAATTTACTCTTGAATTTACATTGATACTTACAAAGAATTTCAAAATCAATTCACTGGATTTGAGCTACTTGCCTAACTCACTGTGGCTTCAGAAGTGTCTGTCTTGAAAACTGTTGAAGTCACATTGTGCTATATCCCTCTGAAAACGTGAATAACCCCATGTCGTTGTTTTGTGAGATTACACGCTCTTAACTTTGAGTTTAATTTATTTGTTTACTTTGCCTTTAATCTGAAAACATTCTTCCAATCTGTATTACCATGCTGGAAAATGTGCTTGAAAAGTTCTTTTCTAACAATTACACAAGCAAAGAAGGGATTGTTTCATTTCAAAAAATGTTTTTGCCTTATTTTGGTTATGGTTCCCCCTTTTATTTTCTACCATCTTTGGAAAACTGGTCAAGCATCAGGTGGTATTAACTTGTTAAATGGTGTCACCAGAACTTTGCATTTATAGTAGTATTGTCCAAGAAGCAAGAATAGGAGAAAAAAGAATGGGTAAGATTGCCTGTGTCAGGCTAACTGAAATCCAGTAGTGTTTTACCATTCAGGTAATAGGAATTCTTGCCTCTCCAGTACTTTTACTAGGAATGCATTCATCATTTCCCATTTGCCAACAAAGACCAAACTTCAAGTATTAAAGAATAATAGTTGTTGAAATAGCAGTAACTTTTCTATTTTGCCTATATAGGTAATAATCTTTCATATATGTTAATACATAACTAATGAAATCTTTAAACAAAGTTTGACAATTCATCTGCTTGTTTAAGGACAGGCTGTGAAGGAGTGTTTAAAAATGTCTTTATTTTTGCAGCTCCTTCATATGTTATCAATAAAATCAAGCATAAAATTTAAAAATATTAGGATATAATCTCTCCCATATATCATATTTTCAGGGAGGGTTTTTTTTTCTTGACTTATAGATGTTAAACTTTGATCCATCAGAGAAAGACTATACCTCTCTTAACTTCAATGATACATATGCAATAATACCCATAAACATCACTTTGAATATTTTCTATTTTGTGTTTTAAATAAATTCTCAATGTAATTATTTGAACAAAATAATTTGTTCTTAGGTATCAATGTCCCTGTTAAATTATTCTCTATTTTTTAAAAATTCCATATTTACCATGTACTATATATGTCCTCAGGATTTGGGACATTTTCAAAAACCTCTGTTTTTATTTATAAAACATTTGTTCATAATATTGTAATTAGAGGCATACATACTGGAGTCTTTCTTTTAAAACACTTTCCTTTTTTTTTTTTAATTTTTTCAGCACAAGGAAAACTTTCCATCACCTCTTTTTCTTTAAACTGGACAATTTAAAGGACTGCATTTTCCATGTTATCCGTATTGTTTATCCCAGAGAAATGTTTGTGTTTCTTTTATTTACCAACTACACAGAGTTGGCTTTTTCATGTAATTTTTCATATCTCACAGTCAGTGGCTTTGCAGAGAAAGAGAGGCACACACACATAGGGGGCTGTCACTGAGGTAGTTTCATTTTTAATCTCTAGCACATCTCTTCTCCAGTGTATCCCACTGTTTCCATTTAGATCAAAACAAAAAAAGCATGTTATTGTACAAGGGACGGCATCAGTGTGTTCAACTGGTTCTCCACTGTCACTCAATTTGAAGACAAGTCTAAGTTAAAAAAAAATCTATGGATTTCTAAAAGTCGTTTCTATGTGTGCATTTTGATGTCATTGCTAGCTGTGTAGCCATAAGATTGAAATCTCCATTTTCCTTCCCAATCTTTCTTTCATCCTTACTTCACAGTTTCTATTGCTAGAGTCAACGTTCTCAATTTCCAAGCTATAAACTGTAAACGGTCAACTTTGATTTACAAGTCTGATTCTTCCCTAGAATGTCTAGATAGTCTCTGTTTTTACCTTTTGATTGTCTTCTTGCTTTGATTTCTAACTCCATACACTCCTGCTATTCAGGTGCTTACAATATCAAGCATAGGCACTTGCTCTGCTTTTAATTCATTTTTCTCTCCACTCCAGTCCAGTCCACCAATCATTTACATGCAAAGCTATCTGATGAATATTTCTTGAGCATTTTTTCTAAGGGCATTAATCCCATTCCTGAAGGTTCTGCCTCATGACCTAATCACCTCACAATGGCCCCATCAATTTCTCTCTCTCTCTCTCTTTTTTAAATAATTAGCTTTCCTTCTTTTTAAAAAAAGATTTATTTATTTATTTTAGAGAGTGAGAGAGCATGAGTGTGAGTGAGGGGCCAGAGACAGAGAGGGAGAGGGAGAGAGAACTTAAGCAGACTCCTCACTGAGTGCAGAGCCTGATGTGGGGCTCCATCTCTCTGAGATCATTACAGGAGCAGAAACCAAGAGTCAGATGGTCAACCGATTGATTGAGTCACCCTAGCGCCCCAAGGCCCCTTCTCTTAATATCACCTTGGGGGGGTTAGGGTTTCAACATATGAATTTTGGGGTGGGGCACACAAACATTCACACAATAGCACTATTACTTATAGAAGGCATCTGAGTCTTTTCAGCCTGCCAGGTACTGAGTTGCATGCTTTAGCAACGTAATCTAATTTAACCCTTACCACAACTAAGTGGGTATTATGTCCACTTTTCACACAAGGAAATAGCAACTCAGGTAGATTTGAATAGCTCCCACAAGGTTACATGGTGATAGAGATACAGCTTAACCAAAGCTATATTTGTAAACAACATTCATGCCTCCCACAAATCTTTGCCACTAAGCAAATTATTGCACTATATTTTCTTAAGTGTGTCTTGAAGGCTTTTTTTGCTATTGTCCTTTTTTTTTTTACACCATTTACGTAGAATGCCTTCCTCTCTGTTCAATGAAATGTCATGTATTTTTTGAAGCCTATCAGAAATTTCACTTCCTTTATATTCTTTTGTTATTTTTTTAATTTAATTTTTAATATAATTTAATTTTTTAAGTGTTATGTTTCAGGTGTACAATATAGTGATTCAAAATTCCATATAACACCCGGTACTCATCACAAGTGTCCTCCTTAATTGCCATCACCTATTTCACCAATCCTCCCACTTCTCTCCCCTCTGGTAACCATCAGTTTGTTCTCTGTGAATGAGAGTCTTGCTTCTTGGTTTGTCTCTCTCTCTCTCTCTCTCTCCTTCCCTCTCTTCCCTTTGCTCATCTGTTTTGTTTCTTAAATTCCACACATGAATGAAATGATACGGTATTTGTCTTTCTCTGACTGACTTATTTCACCATTATACTGTTAAGCTCAATCCATGTTGTTGCAAATGGCAAGATCTTTTTCTTTTTTATGGCTGAATTTTATATATATATATATATATATATATATATATATATATCACATCTTCTTTATCCATTCATCCATTGATGGACACTTGGGTTACTTCCATAATTTGGCTATTGTAGATAATGCTGCTATAAACATCAGGGTACACGTGTCCCTTTCCATTTCCTTTTTAAAATCTAACCTAACTACCCTATTCTAAAGGAAAACATGAAATTCCTGAACACATAATTCAATTTGCTGATGAATTTTTAAAATCCCCATAGCAAATTTATTATTGTCTTGCGCTGGCATTGATATTTTTTTGTTTGAATTTATTTTTTACATGCTCTTATGTTGTAGTAATTATCTAGGCATAACATCAGTAGCTTGACCTCCCTACAGTTTCTTAAGCATAATAAGTGACAAATATTTGCTGATTTGATTGTTTAAGAAATTCAGTCAGTTTGGTTGCCCAAACTGGTTGATCTGACTATATTGATCAGTTCAGTCATGGTGATAAAGTCAGTTGTTTATATAAAAACCACCATGGCCTTGACACATTGTGACTTCAGATGCAATTTAGATATTCATCAAACAGAAAAATAATATTGGGTAATAAAATTTGGCACATAAAAGTGAATTCTAAAATTCATAGTTTTATGGTAATATTAGGTTTATCGTTGTTATAAGTCAATGAGAATAAAATTATATATAGAAAAAAGTTTTCAAAAAAACTTGTGTGAAATCAACAAATATTAAACAATACTTGGTAGACCAAAGAGTAATTTTCTGTGTATTGCTCATAGTCTGTGTTTAATATGTAATGTACAGTAAATCCAAATTGTAAGAAGAAAGCTGATACCCCCTCCCACTTGCCCCCCAACATATTCAGCTATTAAGTCACTATACTACTCTCAGATTCCTTAAAAATTCTGAGTGCAACCCATCAGCCAATGGAGAAAACTAGGAAACATCCTTGCCATGTTGTGATCCTTTCATATTATCATTCAACTTTTATTTGAACACCTCCAGTAACAGGAAACTCAGCACTTTTGAGTAAGTCCAGCCCTGTGTTACGCATTTATAATTGCTAAACAGTTCTTTCTGATCATAAGCCTCAACCTTCCTCTCTATAACGCTGCCCCAATGTCCCTTATTCTAACAATGCTGTTTTATTTTAGATTAGATAAATTAAAACACACTTTCTGGATTTTTCCCAATGCAATTCCTCTATTTGACGAGACATATTCTGTCTCTTCCTGATTCCCCCCTCTTCTCTCCCCTCCACTCCAGGCAGAAATCTCTAGTTCATTCAACTAGTAGTCATTTGATGTAGTTTCCAGATGCCTTCCCATCCTGGACTTTCTCCTCTGGATATCCTCCTCCGTCGCAAGAATTCAGTAAGCCAGATGTGGCCTGAGGAGGGCAGAAAACCCTGAAACTATAACTTCTCATGCTTTAGAAATGGTATTTCTGTCATTACAGCCTAAGTTTGCATTAGCTTTTAAAACAGTAGCGTTATACTCATGGCTTTTATTGAACTTGTGGTCTAAAGCCTCAGGCCTTTTATTTTTCCCCAGGAAGTGTAGTCAAGCCATGTATTTCTCATCCTGTCCTTATGTAATTGATTTTTTAAAAAAACTATGTATAAAGATTTTCCTTTATGCTTTTTTGACTTTTATCATGTTGGTCCCCCAGAAGTGCATGATGGGACAACTGAGAGAAAACCACAAGATTCTTGGCTGCTCTAGATGCTGAGAATCTGGAAAGGCTCTAGTGAATTACAATAGGAGTTCCACTCAATAAACCCCAAGCCCTATGGATATTAAAAACATAAAAACAAGCAAACCCAAAAGAAAGCCCCAAAAGCCTCTTGCTGCTGGGAGCTGCATTTTACTTTCAGTAATACCAAAATTAGAAGACAAGAAGGGAAAATACCTAAATCTTCAGTAATTGCGACCTCCTACTAGGACATTGCTTTTTAGTCCCAGAAACTTCCTGCCTTCATGCACTTAGTAAGAGACCTAGTAGATGTTTTCTCTTCTCAGGGCCAATTAGTACATATTCAATAGTTTCCCCTTCCCTCCGTTAGCACATAAATTACCTTTTGCCCCCCAGTCAACAACTTCCAACTATTTGTACTATCAAAGCTCTTGTCTCCTAAAAGCTATTCTCTCTCCCATGGAAGAAGGGGAAAAAATATCTCTCTCTTCCAAATGTCCAGATCATTGATAAAAGTAGCCTTTCCCCCAGCAATTATGTTAGTTTTTATATCCTCAGCCCCTTATTCCTTCCCTACATTTACCTTTCTTCTATTCATGATTTTATGGCTTGCTTCACTCATTTAACATTTAATAGGAACACTGAATGTTACTAAGCATTGCACTTTAGTAGATGAGGCTTGTCTAGCATGGGAATGCCAGGAAGGTTGAAAAGCTCTCCTTCCCACTTGGATAATCAATTTTTCAGATGATAGGGGGCTGCAGGGAGTACAATATCCAAGATACTGTATTACATCGGGGCAAGATAATGTTTGTGGTATAATTCTTGCTCCGGAGTTCCCCATGGGGTCACACTGAGGCTAGAATTCTGTAAACATCTCTGTCTAGCTTCATCCCCTGCCTATCTAGCTTTTTTCGCTGAGAGTACTCCCACTTTAAATCGTTTGCACACAATTTCCATCTCAGGCTGTGCTTCTTGGTAGAACAGAGGCTTTGGAATCATAGCACTTCTTTAAAAATTAAACTCTAGAAGAGCAGATTCAATTTAACTTAACAAACATAGAGGATGATCTAAAAAGCTGAATTTTTTCTGTAGACTAGAAGCTTTTTGAGGCCAGGGATGAGGTCTAATTGACTTTTCTCCCCAGCAGCTAGTCTTTGCCACACTCAACATACATAACAGAATGTATATTCTCTTATGGAGGCACTGTGATGAGCAAGATGAGGCCCCAGTAAAAATTAAGGTTACAGGGCGCCTAGATGGCTCAGTTGTTAAGCGTCTACCTTCAGCTCGGGTCATGATCCCAGGGTCCTGGGACTGAGCCCCGCATTGAGCTCCCTGCTCAGTGAGCTGCTTCTCCCTCTCCCACTTCCCCTGCTTGTGTTCCCTCTCTTGCTGTGTTTCTCTCTGTCACATAAATGAATAAAATCTTTAAAAAAAATAAGATAAATAAAAATTAAGGTTACAATTTTAGTGGGAAAAAATTTGGCTCAATACATTATAAAACAGGTTTGAATGTAAGAAGTACATAAAAACACAAATGCAAAATATTATGGGGCATGGAGGAACGAAAGAATAATTTCAGTTGAAGGTAAGGTACAGATTGGGGAATAAAGCTGAATGAAAGATGAAAATGATTTTAATAGAAGAGAAAATAATTATTGCTAAGCAACTATCAAGTAATGTCTAGATGGTATGCCATGTGCTAGGTTCTTTACATGTATTACTTTATTTTATGTTTACAGAATATCTGTGGTGTAGAAATTATTTTTAGCTGTGTTTTACCAAGGAGGTTTTGAGACATGAAGTAATGTCTAAGCCCACCCAGCTAAGAAGTAATGGAGCCTAGATTTAAGCCTATTCCCTTAGAGAAGGATATTGCAAGAAGAGGGAATATGATAAATACAGATAAAAGAATGAGAAAAGTAGGGGCACCTGGGTGGCGCAGTAGGTTAAAGCCTCTGCCTCTGGCTCAGGTCATGATCTCAGGGTCCTGGGATCGAGCCCCGCATCGGGCTCTCTGCTCAGTGGGGAGCCTGCTTCCCCCTCTCCCTCTGCCTGTCTCTCTGCCTACTTGTGATCTTTTTCTCTCTGTCAAATAAATAAATAAAATCGTAAAAAAAAAAAAAGAATGAGAAAAGTAGTCTATCAAAATGGGCTTAAGTCGACAGAATAGAAAAACAAGTCTAGAAATTGGGATCAGATTATAGGAGACCTGGAATACTATGGCTAAGAAATTAGACTTTATTCTACAAACCCTGGGGAACACCAGAAGGAGATTTAACAGGGATGTTGAATCATAATGCTTAAGAATATGAGTTCAGAAGGAGGAGAAAAGATGAACAAGTGTTTCAGGTTCTTCAAAGGAATGTAGCTACATCAATAAGTTTAATTGTATGCATATTCCTGTCTGGCCCCTTTCTGCCTGGTTTTTACTGGATTTGGTCAAGTGGTTCTTAGATTTATAAATAATTTTGTTAGGAGCCTTGATTTCCTACAATTTTGATATTATGATACTCTCTAATTTGACTTTATTATCTATGCTACTTTGTCTTCACCCTCTTCTAAAAATCCATATGGCATCTATTCGTTTATTTTGGTAACTAGTATGAAGCTCTCTTGAAAAAAGGCAAATGAGTAATGCATTGCACCATACTAAGTAAAATATTTTACTGATTGTCTTCCCCTGATCTCCCTGGAAGGCTCATTTGAAATAACCTAGCAGTTGTGCCTTGTTTCTGATCTGGTCTTTGCTAAAGTCTTCCAAATAACTCTGTAACTTCAAATAAACCTCTGTAAGGTTTTCTTTCCTCTTCCTTCTCCTTCCAGTCTTCATTCCAGTGTTTTCTGTCTCTTTCTGTTTTCTTCTTCATTCATTATCTAGAATCTTGGAGAAAAATATGGAAGTAGGAAGGTGAAGAAGTCTCAAAAAGTTATAGGCTTCCTCTCTATCTCTGCCTCTCTCCCTTTTGCTTGCTCTTATTTATTTTGCAACAAGTATTGCAGTATTTATAACCCACATCTTCTTTCAGTTGCAGAGATTGTCAATTAGAGAGATTTGCCTTTGCAGAAGGCACAGTTTCAGTTGAGCTCCACATGACAGGGTGAGAAGCTGAATGACACCATGATTTTTTTTTTCTCCTTATTGAGGCTTTACCATAGATGCAGTCATTTAGGACCACTACATTCTTAAATTTCTTGTTTTACAAATTAATATTATTAATCAAAAAGGAACTAAAGACGTCCCAAGTAAGTCTTGCTGCATCCCATAAATACCTCAAAAGGAAGTATCTGCTTCTAATTTCCATGTATGGGAAGGACTCACACTGCATCTCAGATGGTTGTGAGAGTGTCAATGACTGTGATGAGACTTTCTGTTCTCCCAGCTGAGAAGACTTAAAGAAATTGTAATGGAGTAGCCTATTTCTGCATGAGGAGGACTGTGGGGGAAATTTTTATTCATTTTCTGTGTCTTGCATTATTTAGCCAGCCACCTGATGCTCCTGTCACGTAGTAAGTCCAGAAAATTACTGTTTGCTGAAATTTCCACTGCTTCAATTTATGTAGAGGTGTAAGACAGTTGTTTCCTGAGTCTGGACTATTTCTGATTACAAGAGACAAAGTCTGCCTATGTTTGATTTCAAGTCCACCCGGTCACATTTCTAACCTGCCTTTTTTTTTTTTTTTCCCCTTCAATTTTGTCACTTAATGTATTGACCCAACTTTATGAGTCAGGAACATAAATAAAACCACAGTTATCATGCATTTCTCCTATAGAGAAATGGAGTTTGATGATCCAAGTGGTGTGTGTGAGGCTAGAGAAGAAAGTAGAGCCATATCTTGGAAGACAATGCAAATAATCTTGCCTGGAATTGAATTTGCTGTTATTTGTCGCCTCATGACCTTAGATCTTATTATTAAGTTTGCCTTATGGCTTAGAAAGAATTGTACAGACTAATTTTCTGTAAGTCTGTTGCTTTATAGCTAATCAGCCTTAAACATAATTTTGTTTATTCAGACAATTGTCCCTTGATTGAGTTAATCTAACTCTAATCCACATGTAGTGAGTGTTACAGCAAACCAAAATGAGCAAAACTCTCTAACTCTGGTACTTTTTTAAATTTATAATTCCCAGAGAACACTGCTAATGTTTTCATTTTATTATTATTGGCTTTATTTTGTTAATATTTTTGTGACCACCACACATAAGACACCCAGTTGAATTTACATTTCAGATAAGCCATGAATAAATTTTAGTATGAGTATGTTCCAAAAATTGCAAAGGAAATACTAATACTTGGAAAATTGTTCATGTTTTATCCAAAATTCAAATTTTAGTGTTCTGTATCTTTATTTGCTAAATATAATAAGCCTATTTACTGGGAGAATTATAATTTCATGTAATTTTGTTCTTTTCTATAAGTTCATTTTAATAAATATAAACACTTAGCTCTTGTAAGTTTTTATACAAATAAACAAGTTAGGGGAAAATCTTATTTTAAGCTATATATTCTAGTGTGTGATTCTGATAATATAGTCAGTATGGTTAAAGATCCTTTAGAAACACACTGCAGTTATCTATTTACCTGTCTGTGACTTCCATTAATCTGTGATATCAAAAAGAGAGGTACCATAGTTCATTTTTTTGTATTATATAATGCTGGCACATAGAAGGACCTCAATGAATATTTCTCTAATATACTTTGTATACTATTACAAAATAGTAGGCTGGCACAGCAGCAAAAGTGTGTGTGTGTGTGTGTGTGTGTGAGAGAGAGAGAGAGAGAGAGAAAGAGAAAAGAGAGATTCAAGTGTGCCTAACATGTAATGGATACTGACTTTGTAGTACTCCACTAAGACCACAGTGCCAAACACTAAGTTGCTATCTTCCTTTTATAGAGAAGCTTTTCACTGGAGTGTGGTTCAACACCAATCAAAGTCTATCTGTAAGAGTACATCAATTAATTTATGTATCAGCTAGATACTGCATCCTCCCTTTAGAGACTCCAGAAAGGATGAGTTAGTAGAAATTCTTCATATAGTCCATGTTCATTTTCTCAAACTAAATCTTCATTTCGGAAAGTCAATTTGTAATGTGGTTAGCCATATAACTACAATACTAGCTCCTGTCCTGCTCTTTTAGAATTCTTCACTTCCCCTTCTCCTCCCCTTCCTCCTGAGTGTCCCTTCTCCTCGAACCTATGTAGGCCTCCACTAACAGCATTTGACTTAAGTGACAATTTGTGATTTTCCATGTAAATGCCATAAATTTCTACTTTAGTCTCTTGGGACCCTTGCTTTTACAACCCTGACACGTGCTGTGTTCTTAAGCCTAATCAGCCTGTGGAGAGCCCATATGGAAATGAACTTGGGTCCCAGCACACTGCCCTGTCTGAATAGATGACAACCAGTTCTAACTTACCGGTCGTGTGAAGAGTCATCATGAAACTGCATCTTCCAGCCTCTAGTTGAGCCTTCTCTGCTGATACCATGTGACACAGAAATGGGCCCTATCCAAATAGCAGATTCATGAGCAAAACAGATAATTTTTGATGTTTTTAGCCAATAAATTCTGCAGTAGTTTGTTATGTAGCAATAGATGACAAATAAAGATCTTGGCACCTATAAATAAAATGTTTGCTATAACAAAAGCCTAAAATATTTTGCTTCGGCTTCAAGACCAGATAGCAGGCAGAAGCTTCAGGAACTTTCAACAGGTTCTTAGTGAAGCCTAAGGGCCTTGAGGAGAAAGTAAACAGAAGTACAAGTGGCCTAAAGGAGACTGATAGTGAGGGGTTTGAAGAAACTAAGGAGAATGTTATTGGAAGTTTGATAAAAGGAAAACTTAGTGGCAAAAACTTTGGCAACTTGATGGCCTGTGGTGACTTAGAAAATAGGAAAGAAACAGTGATATAGTTGAATATTTCCAAGAAGAATACAGAAAGTGGCACCTAGTTTCATCTCACTGCCAGTGATAAAATGTGAGGAAAGAGAAATTAGCTAAAGAATGAACTATTGAAAATAAACTCAAGACTTGGGGTATTTGAAGAAAAAATTCTTCCTCACCTGACCTCCCTAGACAACAAGTTCACGTTCAAGTCAACAAGTTCTAAATTAAGGGGGCCTTCAGGCCTAAGATTAAATTGAGGATGGGACCATTAAATCCTTTGTTAAGACTTCAGAAATATTTAAATATTGATAGAAATTTTCAGATAGAAAACAGGCTTCTTAGGGACCTTTCGGGTAGAAAATAGGCTCCTTAAGGACCTTAAGTGTATAATTTACAAATTCTCTTCTTTAATTAAGAAGGCTTCTAAGAATCTCAAAGATCTTGTTCCATAAGAGTCTCTTAGAGAGTACTAGGTAGAGAAGGAATGAACTCAAGAAGAGTTACAATTTATAGATAGGACCTTACTCAGATGGGTTTTATGAATTGATACATAGGAAACCTACAATATTTTTTTAAAGAATTACATCAGCTTAGTCTGAAAAGAGCAGAGACAGTATGAAATGAAGAGAAGCCTTTGTTTATGAAATTTCTATGTGTAGGAAATAGGCAAACTGCTAACACAAGCTAGTTTTTGTAAAAAAGAAAATATGACTCATAAGGCAGTACCAAGAACCCAGAGGGAATAGCCAGAAGATGTGAAGAATAACTCCCAAAGAGTTGGATTGAGTTCCAATCAAGGAACTGGCAACATGTACTTGGATGGATGTCAGAATTTCAAAGGAGCCATATCTGCAGTATGCAAATCCTGTGCTGATCCTACCATCATATGTTGGGTACAGAAAGGACAGATAAACTTTCTCTTTAAGTTTCAGGTTTTGGGTTGAGAATAATGGTACTTAATAAGATATGCCTGAGGATGTTGTGCCTGAGGAGCTTGAGCCAATGCTGGATCTGATTTAGCTTATAAGATTTTAGAGCTCTAGCTTAAGCCTAATGCCCTAAGATGAGACTGGGGGGTTCTTTGGAGGAAGAGAGTTGAGTGTGGGAAAACTGTAAATTGTGGCCAAATGGGAGACTGTGTCATATTGCATTTTCCAGAGATAGATACACATCTCTTGTATCATGTGTTGTTTTAGAACCTTAGCACTCCATCATTAAAAGTGGATCCCGTGGCCCCTCCCCTTGAATTTAGGCTTTTGTAATTGACTTGAGCAATGAAGTACAAAGAAATTGCAACATCCAAGGATGAGTCATATAGATACCATATTTTTGTGGGATGCTTATTCATGGACATAACCACAGTGCTGTGCAGGGGTCCACGGAGTCCATAGATGAAAGTGGGTTCTCTGGTGCCGACTCATGCCTTCCCAGCTGATGCTGTTTGGAGCAAAAACAAGTTAATTTCACTGACCCCTGCTCAAATCGCTGATTTGTAAGCAAAATAAAATAGATATTTTATTTTTTGTTTTAAGTTGCTAAATTTTGGGTTGGCTTGGCTTATTGTGCAGCAATAGAAAAATAATACACCAGATTACAATTTTGATAAAGTCTGAGTGTTTCCAAGGTCTTCATAGTGACACGTTTATCAAACCTCTCTTAGAAGGAGGTCTGCTTGCATTTGAAAAAATGTTATATATTCATGATTTAAATTCTTTTAATTTTTTTATCACATGCACAATTTTTTAAAAAGTCATGTAGTGCCATAAGGCTTTTTAAAACAGACTAATATTTACTGCCTCTCTCCCTCTCATCTCATTTAACTTCTAAGTTCAACATCTTTCAATGCTGAAATCGGGCATTTAAAAACTAATTGGTTAGTGCTGTGGGCTTACAGGACACTCAGGTAGCCCACAAACTTTTAATTGTTTATTTTTCTCTGAGCTAGTTGGTTTAGTCAGTAGGGGAGCCTACAGTCTTGAGTTTGAAGGGCATGTGTGACTGGTGCTGTCTTGCAGCTGGAGTCTTTCAGTAAGTACATTCACTTTATTCTTTTGTTTTCAGTTTTGAATTTGAATGATAGCCTTGTCTCTGGGCTCTTAAAGCCAGAGCTTCCTTTGTTCAATTACCCTTGAGCAGTGGTTTTTGAACATTAGCATATATCAGAATCACCTGGAAGGCTTGCTAAATGACAAATAACTGGACCTCACCTCCATAGCTTCTGATTCAGTAGGTCTGGAGTGAGGCTGGAGTATATGCACTCCTGATAGGTTCCCAGACCTGAGATCTCGAGACCATACTTTAAGAAACACTGCTCCAGAGCATAATCCTTTGGTTTTGCATGAAGGTAAGTGAGACCTCTCTAACTGCACAGCGTGGTGGTCTCACTTAACAATGTTAACAATCCTTCTGTTTCACCAACCCGAACTTGACTCCTGATCTCAGTCATACATGTGGCCTCTAATTCCTCAGACTTTCTGGGATTCTTTAGGGGAAATAAGCAAAGTTCTACTTTGGCTTAGTCTCCCCTCCCTCCTTATAACCTCCTGTAGGATTATTGGAATGATTGGCTTGCTCTCCATTAGATAGTTTGTCATTTCTCCTCTCCTCCCTATACTTTCCATCTTTAAATTCTTAGGATAGGGTTACTAATGACCTTATTTTCAGGGATAGCAAAGTCTGAGTGTCTTTTCTTTCCTTCTTGCTCTTTTGGGGTGTTATTTTGAAGGGAATAAGCAAAAGAAATTTTTTACATTATTTTAGTGGAGTGTTATTTTGAGTACAATAATGCGAAGCATTCTTGTCATCATTTTGAAACCGATGAGTACCTCCATGATATTTTGACTCTTGCTAGTTTTAGTTTTAGAGGGCATTTTTGTGAGAACTAGATATTATTGAGGTAACATCATTTGCAAGTGGGAAATCCATGGTCTATAGTAACTTTTATTTTACAAAATTGCCTTTATTTTACAAAGTTGCCAATTACAGTTGCCTGAGAACTAGTTTGTATTTAAGATGCACTTAGACTTTGCCCTGAAAATTATAGCTAAAACAGTGATTTTTGCCCTTCTGTTTTCTCACATCAATTTTTATCTTATATCGCCAGAATGTTTATTTGGCTAATTCTCATTAATTCCAAATTTCAAAATTTGGAATGAAATTCATGAAGTGCAGTCTTAAATATCTAGAACTGTGCTATCTAATGTGGGTGCCACTAACAATATGACTATTAAAGTTAAAATTAAAATTAAAATTTAGTTCTCCAGTCATATTAGCTTCAGTTTTATTCAAATGTCACAAGGGTAGTGGCTACTGTAATAAACAGCTCAGATATGGAGCATTTCCATCATAACAGAAAGTTCTTTTGGACAGCACAAATATCAAGTCTCCCTTATTTGCATAAGGGGGGAAGAAAGGAAAAGAAAGAATGACTTTGATTTTGAATGAAAACACTCTTCTGTCCATCTTATACATTTTACTGAGGAACTTTTGTTTGAAAATATCAGTGTCTTCAGTATCTGTTCAGAACAATCAAATACCACATTTTTGGCTTGATAGTGGTAATGTGGAAGATGGAAGTGATTTACTCCAAAGTGCTGGGTGGATTTGTGTTAAATCATTCACATGTTGTTAAGGTGGAGATATACTCCTGGGACTGGAGGCTCACCTCCCACCCCAGCCCACCCCATCCCTTTCCCTACCTGGTTAGCGTCAGGAGGAGATGTGTTGAAAGGCTGAGCCACTGCAGGTGTGCCTTGTCAACTGGGACTCCAGCTCAGTTTCTCAGATCAACACAGTGTGTGGCTTATGTGCAAAGTGCCTGCTTTCAGCTGGGAAGTGTGTGCATCAAGGCTAAATGGCTGGTTCCAAGGCAGAGCAACACACTCATGGATTCTGGCTGTATGTTTGTTGACCTTTGGATCCCAATGTAATTGTTTATTGATCAAATAAACATTAGAGGCTATTTATTGGGTCCCAATGGGGAACTATTATCCCAGGCAAAGAATGATAAATATGTTTGTATTTCTGTGGCTAATTTTTTAAAATGTTTTTTAAAAAGTATACTTAATCCTGCCAATGCAACTGAAACATTTCTAATAATTATTTGCTCAATAAAAAATATGTACATAAAAACAAAATTGCCTTATTGAAGTATCACAAAAAAATATTCTTTCTAAATCAGTAGGGGGAAACCAGAGAGCGAGAGAGGGAGAGATAATAGAAGTGTTGATTTAGGTGTTAGATATGTAATCAACTATATCAATTATTTTATAAATTATATTAATTACATTTAGTTGTCATATATTTAAATTTTCTCTTTCCAGCTGCTTGGAACTTAAAACATTCTTTTAAAGCTGCCGTAGATTTTTTTTTTTTAACCATAGAAAACAACCTCAATACCCAAATTATATTCCTTACTATTCAGTTTGTTGGAAACTGGTGATATTTACCTGGACTTGTGAATGAATGCCTGCCCTTAACCTAAGGCAAGATTGTGTTGACTATGATGAGTCATTGTTTGAATTGGTAGAAATGGCTTTCCTGATGGATATCTTTAAGAAGGTATATCCTTTCCCCTCTCTCCCCCTACCCCCATTTGCTATTTTCAGTGAGTGGGATGATCAGACTGCTTAGATTTAGAGTAAAAACAAACAAGCTAGTAAGACCCATTCAAAATCAATTTGAAATGTTACAGTTATAGATGAAGGTAAGCTACAAATCAGCAAGATAAGTATCATGGCAGAATTACCTCTGTATCTCAGTGAGGATATATTATGTTTTCTGTTTATAGAGCTCTATAGGAATAGACAAATAACAACAAAAGAAGTATAATAATGATAATGTTCACTATTGAATATTTGATTGATATGTACTAGACACAGGGTCAGATATTTTATACACACACACACACACACATATATACATATATATATATATATATATATATATATATATATATAAGTATTGTCCTTACAACTGTCAACAATTCTGGAGAATAAAGATTGTTATTCCTGTTTTACAGGAAAGAAAATGTGAAACTTTTTTTTAGTGCCTTGCCCAATGTATCAGCTAGAAACTAACGGTGTCCAGGACTCAAACTTGTCTGATTCTGTAACCTACTTTCTTAATCATTTGCCAAGCATTCAATACAACTAGTGGAATAGAATTTAGGGGTGTTAGGATTATGGATCCTGAAATACTATGTGGGTTAGAAGTTAAATGAGTTTTAACAATATTATTTTTTAAAGTTTTTGAGAAAAACAAATTTTCTAGGAAATACAGTATATCTCTGTATTCCGAGCACCTATAGTGAGTGTTCAATGAGTACTTACTGAATTAATGAATTAAATATTTAGGGTCATTGTATAACTGTTACAACTTGGGGTATCCTGGGAGGTCTTTAGGCTAATATATGAATATTATCACTTGCATGAGACACATAGCCTGGTGTATGTAATTACTATGTAACTCAGAATTTCTCTGTGTATTTTGTATACATGTACATGTAATCTTCACTCATATGAGCTATAAATTGGTGATTTTAGAGGTTTTCTGGAAGGCAGTGTGTATTGCAGTAGAAGACCATTCTATCTCTAATTAGTAGAGACTACTAAATTTAGGGATTGATAATGTTGAATAAAAGCAAATTCATTGGTATGCGTCTATAGTAGCTATTTCCAATATCCTTATTGCCTCAGAATGGCCCTCAGTTAAACTGTACATGTTAGAATCTTTTGGCTCAAGATCATGTATCTCTTAAACCACTGAAATATTTTAACTGTCAGTTTGGATAGTATTTTTACTTTCATTTTGCTGCTTTAACCATTTACCACCATCTTAGTGGCTTAAAAGAACATAAATTTATTATTTCACAGTTCTGGGGATGAGAAGTCCAAAAATGGATCTCACTAGGTTAAATCAAGGTGTGGAAAGGCTGTGTTGATTTCTGAGGGCTCTTGGGAAAATCCATTTTCTTGCTTTTTCCAGTTTCTGGAGGTGCCCACATTCCTTGGCCCATAGACCCTTTTTATCTCCAAAGCTAATAATAACCAGTGGAGTCTTTCTCACATTATATCACTTGACACTGACTCTTCTGTCTCTCTCTTCTACCTTTAAGGACCCTTGTGACTATTGGGCCAATCTACATAATCCAGGATAATTTCTCTAGTTTCAGGTTAGCTGATTAGTGAACTTAATATCATCTTCTACCTTAATTTCCCTTTACGGTGTAACATACTGTATTCACGTGTTCTAGGAATTGGAGATGAGCCTCTATGGAGGGCTAGTATTCTGCCTACCACATGTAGAAGCAAGAATATGGAGGTATTAAGTAACAGACTTGCATGTAATCCTTAAGTCTGCATTAGCTATTTGATCTTGGGCAAATTACTTAACTTCCTTGAATTGCCTGGGTGGCAAAATTGAGTTAATAATCTGTGACTACCCAGGGTGGTAATGGAGATGCTATAAGTGTTAGAGAATTTAGGGGTCTTTAACCTGTGAAAGAGAATTCTCTTGTTTGTCATCCTATCAAATATGAAAAAACTTCTCAAGGCATATGGTAGGCTATAGCATTTTTAGATGTCCTTTATTCTTTTCAAGTGAAAAGGGTAACATTCATCCATTTAATACCTTCTTTATAGCTCATTACCCAGTCCTGTCTAAAAAATGATCATTGATTAAAGGCTTCTTATCTGTCTTTTTTACATCAGTTCACCATAAAGGCACCACGTAATGGCACAGTTCTTAAAGAAACAAGATTAATGAAACTTGTAACAATTAGAGAAAAATTGATCGATAAATTTTGCTGACCAGGAATACAATAAAAGTTCAAGAAACAGCTAGATCTGTAAAGAGTGATCTAATTGCTGGAAACCTTAATGCAACTGAGAGAGTATTGAAATAGGTCTTCAAATAAAAGAAACAGAATTAGCAAAAATAACAAATAATGGATAAGAAGTATGTGGGGGAAAGGAAGAGCACTATCTAACAGAATAGAGGTCATGTCTGTTAAAATCCTAATACTGTTCAACTTGGAATATGGAAATGTGTCCTATAGGGACTTGAAAGCCAGACAGAAAAGGTTAGAAGAAAAAGGGAGACGTGAAGATTCTTGGTTAGGAACTGATGGACATGAGCTTATAGAAAGCCAGACAGGCATAGAGTTGAGTAATAATCTTTCCTCCCCATGCAAATATAAATAGGAATTGATATTGACCAATGCATGAATCATCAGAACTAAGTCAATCTCTCTCTCTCTCTTTCTCCTTCTCTTTCTCTCTCTCATGCAAACATTTTTGCTTATAAGAGAAACTTTTAGGAAAAGAAAATATGACCCACTGACAGACTAAGAGGTATTCTTAGAGCTATTAACTCAGTATGAAGAGTGTAGGGAGGAGAAAAGGGAGATGTTTATTGAACAAAACAAAGCAAAATTCTGCATTTGAGATAACTTTGTTCTTTGTAATCTGATGTGGTCTATATTTATGAGTTTGAATTTAATGATCATTTCTGAAAAGAGTATGTGTTTTTAGAATTCTTCTGACCTTTATAAAAATAATAGACTTCAAAGAACTCCAAATTTCTTCATCTTTAATATTGGACTCCTATTCCTTACCTAATAGTGATTTTGTGAGGATTAATGTAGATAACCCACCTTTATCAGTGAGTAGTTTCTAAACAAATCTGGGCAGCAAAAGAGAACTCACTGGCAGGATATGGGGCAGGAGAGTGAATGAGGCAAGTCCTGAGATCTAGGGAGAGAGGACCAAAGGGTCATATATTCAAATTTCTACCATTGGGATATCTCATTTCTACATGATTTGTGTCCTCGAACTATTTTGTTCAGGATCTAAGTTCCCAGAGGAAACAAAGTCTGATGAGCTCAAGGTCACAGTAAAACTTCCACTGGACAAAATTAAACAGGCAAGGAAGACTTTATTTGAGGCTATTGCAGTAGAGGAGACTAGAATTTAGTCTGAACTTAACTCTGCTGAAACAAAGGGGAGTAAGGTTTGTTAAGAGGCGAAGTGAGGAGTAGATTGCAGGCTGTTTGTATATACTAACTGGCTTTACCGAAAAGAAAACTTCTTGCATCTTCATGGCAGGAGGTAATTTACAACTTGGAACACAGGCTCCCACCAAACTTAATCTCCCAACCTACCATAGAGACTGGGACATGGGGTTGTTCTCTTCCTCGATGATTACACCTCAAAGGGATGGCTCCCAGATCCTTGAGAAAGAGTCTCGGGTCGTAAACTGGCAAGAAGCTTGAAAAAGATTTCTATCTCATAGCATTAGAGAAAGAATTTACAATTATAAGCCTAATAAGGAAAATGCTCTAAGAAGGGAAGCATTGATGCCATCTTGGTCACCAGTAGAGTCCATGAACCTACCTTGGTCATAGTGGTGAGAAGAAATGTGTGAGGAAACATCTTGATTTTATATTCCAATCAAGACCATCTTGATATTTATATTCCACATGGAATGAGGAAAAGAGACCTTTTCACAGCATTTCATTCAGAGGAAGTACAATCCTACCATCACAGACAATTTAAATCTCCAGTGTGGCCCTTTAAACTTGCCAGATGGAACATTGTATTGCTATGATACACAGCAACAGATCTTAAAAAACCTTTTTATTCATCAGTCTCCCTCAGGGTGATGCATTCTCTGTTCCCAAAGTTTCCCTGAACTGCTCTTGTTAATCTCTCCCCTTATCCCATTCTCCACCTCATTTCCAGATCTATGTGTTTCTCTTCAGAGGACCATTTGCCTCTCCTCGTGCAGATATTTCAGGCCTTCCTGCCTTCTCCAGTTCTGTTTTCCCATCATTTATTCTAATGAACAAGCAACACTGCTGCTTCCTTAGAAGTTAGAGCAGGCACATTAGGCTTTGGGTACTTGTCCTTTTATTCTTCTGTCCCACAAATCTGAGAGACCATCCTTCAGATAGTATACATGTCTGTCAAGGAAAGTCAAGATGAGAAGTTACATATCTTGTTCATTATATCTCCTCAGCACCTAGTTAACATGGACTCTGACTCAGAGTTAGTATCTTAACTTTTTTTTTTAATTGGGCTCTTGAGAAACAGAATTTCAAGGTTTTAAGGAATCTCTGGTTCATTAGCAGGAACAAACAGGAGGTATTCTACGAATGTGTTTGGCAGCTGTCCAGCAGTGCTCAGGTGTCCCCGAAAGCTTTCCAGAATAATGATGGAGAATGAAAGCAATTACTTGAGTACCTTTAGTAGTACCCTTACTATCTAGTGTCCCAGCTGGGAGAGACTATTCAAGGAGCTGGCAGGAGAAGAGAGGAGAGAGGAATGGAAGTGAAAGAAAGGGGAAGAAAGGGGGTTTGAACATGGCCACCATTGGCACTGTCACCATCCCAGACTTTCCTCTTGTCTCAGGTATCAGACCAGGTCATTGGATTCCAGACTGTCTGGGTAAATACCAGATGTGTGGTAGCATGTGCTAATGTGCCCCCTCTACCTTTATGTATCCATAAAAACTGTTATAATAACAATCCCATCTTGTTTCAAAAGAGTGTTGAGTGGTTTACCTAACTAAATTTATATGGCAATCTAATTATAGTGTTTCTTTTCAGTAGAACTCTTTTACATGTTTTTCAAGAGATCAGATACTAAAATCCTTTCCACAGATTCAAAGAAAATCCCTGTATTGGGAAATGGAGAAACGCATAGAGTGAATATAAAAGGTAAAAGCTTTGCAAAAAGAAATTTCTGAGCAACACTTTAAGATATTTGTGTGCTATATAAATAGAAAATTGTCCTCGAGGTACATATATATCAAACTCTGATAACTAAGAGCTGAGGAGCAAGATGCTCTTCTTTCTGGAGCACTACAAATACCCCTCAGAGTATAAGAACTGCAGGATCAATGGGGAACACATTACCATGGCAGAAATGCAAAAGAACCATGGCTGGGAGCCACTGTTTCACTTTTCCAGTAGTTGTTAGAAGCTTTTGTGTGTTCCCGTCCCCGCATCAAAAGCCCGAAATCTATGAGCTCTAATGATAGATTTACACTGGGATTCAAAGGACAGCCAAAATGCAACAATGTTCTCAGGTTGCTAATCACAGACGCTAATTTAATACAATGAGAGCCAAAATCAAGATTTTAAGTGTTTAAGGCCTCTAGCTAGAGCCCATAGGACTAGTTAACACAGTTTCAATTTTGTTCACATTCAGGCTCAGGAAACTGTGTCTCATCCATTTGGAAACATCACCTTGGAAACGTTAAATAAAGGGCAGGAAACTCTATACCAGCTGGAGAGAAAAAAAAAAAAAACCAAACAGTTCCTAAGCAAGGTCTGGGTAAAGGTGCCATCTGACTTAGTGATGTCCACAAACTCACTCACCGGAGGAGGGGGTTGGATAATCTGCAGACTAATGTTAAGATGAGAGACCAAGGAACTCCATTTCCAGCCCATGCTCTGAGTTGTTATGATTCCACTTTTGCATAAATTAATCACAGAACTATAATATAATTTCCTGCTAGGGTTCCAAATTTAGAACCTGATTCCGCCTTCTAGTCTGTACTACAGATCTTTCTAATGCAAGTCAAGTATTTAAAGAGCTGACAGCACTAACCTCAACCCAAATGTTTGATCTGCTTCTTGTCTCTCATCTTAAAAGCATTGCTCTCTGATTTTCCCTTTCTTTCCTGCTTAGTGGTAGATCTCCCAAAAGATGGATAGTTTGGGTGGCTTTCACAAAATGCTTTTATGCTTTCCCTCTTACATGATAGCCTGAAATTGTTAGATCTGGATTCAGTTTAAAGGGCACAATTTACCAAAAAAAAAAAAAAAAAAAAGCCAGAAGGAATTATTTTGATTCTCTCAGACCTCATTGTACATATCAATAGACACTTAAGGAACAAGGCCACTCTCTTGATCATTTTTCTAAATAAATGTTTTTAAATGCAAAAATCTGTCTTATAAAAGGAGCTCATAAATTGCTAGTTATGTCTGAAGGGGCCCAGTCTAAAGCTTTAACAACAGGTTCTTTTTTTATAATGCTTTATTTCTTTATGACAGGAGCAGGGCCCACCATTTCATGCTCACATACCTCTCAAGATGTTCTCCACATCCCCGCTTTTGCAATTCTAGTTTAGGGTTTTATTTCTTGCTGGGGCTTTGGCAGTAGCTTTCTTATGAATACTCTAGATTATGATACTGCATCTTCCATGTTATCTATACAGCGCGTTTTTTTGTTTTGTTTTTTAAATGCAAGAATCTAAATGTATCCTGTCCTGCTGCAAACCTTTCCATAAATCCCCATCCTTCCCAGGATGCATTCCAAATACTTGGTGTGGCATACAACATTTTTGGGTGCTTTCCTTGCCTATTTTCTCATCTCCTCCATTGCCTACAAATATGGTTGCTGTCATGGGCTGTACCACCATGCTGTAGCCTCTAATGCCTAAAACAACCCCTGATAGAATGCCATCTTGCCACATCTCTGCTAACTTTTGCAGATCCCACAGGGTCTACTTCAGTAAAATCACCTGTTCATATTCAGTGAGAAAAAAATGGTTAAGGTTAATGGATGAATATTTAGGTCAGTGATAATTGATATTAGCCTGTTTCATATATTAAGCTATACTTCCATTCTCCTTCTATACTAAGCTTCCTATGAAAGCTTAAGTTTTGTGTCATTTTGGATCAATAGATGGGGTGAAATGGCAGGGAGCTATGACAAATTGCAGATAACAGAGATAAAGGCCAAAACAATAATAATGAAGAAAGTAAGTGAGAAGGAAAACTATAACTCCTAAGAATTCTCAGAGAAATGGGGATAATCTTGAGATTTTCTTTTTTCTTTTTTTCAAGATTTTATTCATTTATTTGACAGAGAGAGAGAGATCACAAGTAGGCAGGGAGGCAGAGATCGCAGGAAGCAGGCTCCCTGCTGAGCAGAGTGCCCGATGTGGGTCTCGATCCCAGGACCCTGAGATCATGATCTGAGCCGAAGGCAGAGGCTTTAAACACACCGAGCCACCCAGGCGCCCCAACCTTGAGATTTTCTTATAGTACATGGTATGGAAATACAAGCCTTGCTATCTAAAGAGTAAAGAGTGACCCCCTACACATGGTGGACTTGGGGATACGTAATGGCAGACATTTGGCTTACATGCCAATCTGTCTATCAACTCATTAGCCACCTCCCTTTTAGCTATCATTATCTCTATTTGATATTTGCAGGGAGGGGGCTTGTGGAAAAATTTACCTTTTCTCATGCTAGTTAGTAGTACTTGTTAAAAGAGCAATTCTCAGTGCTAAGGCCATTGTCTTTGGTGATGTCAAAACTCTTCATGTTGACTCCATGAAGTCTTCCTATTTAAACCCAGAGACCATGTTTTCTCTGTCCTAGATTTGACCCACTCATGTTCCAAATTCCCCCACATTATGGGAATGTCTGATTCTGAAATTTTCTTCTTAGCTAAAACCAGACCAACCTAAAAAATTTCTTACATGATTTTCTTCTGAGTGAAAGAAGTGGCTTAAGATCATGTTTATTTTTGTTGTGTTTTTGTTTGATTTTTTTTTTAATACTATTAACCAGCATTGGCAAGGGGACAGGCAAATAGGCATCCTTAGGCACCACGGTTAGGGTAAATTGGTATAAGCTTTTTGGGAAAAAAATTACAGTATGCTAAAATACTTCCATTCTTTTGAATTTATCTTAATTAGAAATTAAGAATGTCCACAACAGTTAGCTCATAAATTTATTCTTTGCCATGTTGATTTTTTAGCGTAAAAACTACAAATTACCTAAATATTAAAGTAGGGGATTAGTATAATCAATTTTGATACATCAACACAATGGGAAAATTTGTAACTATTTTTAAATGAAGATGTGGTACATCTATACAATGGAATATTATGCGTCCATCAGAAAGGATGAATATCCAACTTTTGTATCAACATGGACAGGACTAGAAGAGATTATGCGGAGTGAAATAAGTCAAGCGGAGAGAGGCAATTATCTTATGGTCTCACTTACGTGTGGTGTATAAAGAAAATCATGGAGGGCATCGTGAGAAGGAAGGGAAGGGCGAATGGGGGGAAATCGGAGGGGGTGTTGAA
>CM052798.1:148559477-148598973 GCA_028533885.1 Nasua narica | reverse complement strand
GGCACTGGGTGTGGTGCATGAACAATCAATCTTGTAACACTGAAAAATTAAAATAAACAAATTTGGGGAGAAAAAAAATGTTGAATGACAGAAAAATTCTGAAATGATATATGCCAATAAAGAATATGAAGTTCTTTATTGCTTGTTGATAAAGTTGATGAAGTTCATGTCCTGTTTATTTACTTACATGGATGTGTATTTTCTTAATTTTTCCAAAATGAACCTGTTAATTACCTAAAAATATCTAAAATTTGCCCAAGCCATCTAGTGGCAGTAGGATTCTCTGTGGGTCTGGGTTGTATAAGCCACTTGCAGTTAAAAGCAAACCTTGGAATGGGAAGAAGGGCTGATTTTTGTTTCCCTATTAACTTTTTCATCTACATTCATATTCACAAGACATGACACCATTAGGCCAGATTTATACATCATAACGTGAAGTGGAAAGTAAGCAAGTAACTAATTAATCTGTTTTATAAAGACAGAGAAGAGAGGAAGTGGTTTACCCAAAGCCCCTTCAGTGCTGATAACAGTCTTCATGAGTAGAGTGCTAATCTATAATTCAGTCTTTGCTCAGTTTTATGTTCTTTATATAACAAGAGTTTATTCTTTTTTTATGGTCACCAAATTGAAGATTTGCAATCTTCTGCCTGTACATGGCTTATGGAAATTTTGCTCTGTCACAATTTATTAAAAACATATACCAAATATCTTGACCAAATGTTGTATCAGTATAAGCAGACTAATAATAATGCTTAGGATTTAGGGGTTTTATGACGTTTGGAGAATTAAGGTTGAGTTTAAAGCATATCTAAATATTGCACTATATGACCATGATATGTTGCAAACTAAACATTTGACTGTCGTATACAAAGTTACTATTTACTTTCACATAAAATGGCTATGAGAGTACAAAAACAATAATTCCACTAAAAGAACGGACTACATGTGTCCCATACAATGAACCTGAGTGATAATATGGAATAGTTTTTAGTGGTAAAGACTATGAAGGATGCATGGCTGAAGCTACTATTGGAATTTTTTTTAGCAACAATTGGAAACTTTTGTGCATGAAAAATCACTCCATTAAAAAAATCTTGAAGTTTGAATCTTAATGATAGCTTTTGTCAAAGAGATTTAAAATTGAAACATTCTTTTAAAGTGGCTAATCATTGACAGTTTAGATTATCAGTGCTTATGAGTGTATCTTGGTTGTGAAATTTAGTCTATCAGATGAAATTCACTGGATAATGGCAAGTATGCCGTTCTACCTCAAGTTGCATTAGCTTGATGTCAGAAAACTAGCAAATGGACTTATATATAGAAAACATACACACAGAGCTCAGCTCCACATGTAGCATTTTGACAGTGTACAAATATACCATGTTTCAGTGTCAAGTCTGCTCTTAGCCTCAGTTTATTAACTTAAGCAAATTTGTAAAGGATCCAAGCAGATAATGTCTTGGCAAAACTTAGAGTGGAATATCTGGGTCAAAACTTCATAAACCTATTTCATCTGATTTCACACCTATGAAAAACATTGATCCAGAAAACACACAACTGCCAGAAATCAGCTGTGCCTTAAAGATAAGTTTTCAGCAGTTGCTAATAAACATGTGATGCCCCTGGCTTGCAGTATGCTTACTGGAAAAAGCTGAGTCCAAAGAGGAAGGGGGGAATATTTTGTGTATTGTCTGCTCCTGTTTCTTTAGAACTCTGGGCGCAATTCATGGTCTTTTTGGCCTATCATTCTTGGAGATTTACAAAAAAGTTTCTTGCTGCTGGAGCCTTGTGTTTATTACCTTGGCTGATGGTAAAGGGAGGAGATGAAAGACAGGAAGGCTCATTTTTTAAAAAATAACTCTTCTTTTAGGAGTGACTTATTGGAACTTTTAAGATGAACTTGTGATAAGTGCAAAGGTAGGCAAATAAATAATACATAGTCAAGGACACCTTGCTATTCAAGAAGGCTCGTTTTTTGTTTCACTATTATATAATCTCGATATAAGCACAATGAACTGCAAAAGATAAAATAAAGTGGTTGTAATACTGCACTTGGATAAGCATTCTTGAGAACTAAAGTCTCTGTTATAATCACCCTCCAATCTCACGCTATAGAGAAGACAAGACCATGTGAATAGTGTCATCTTAACACCTGACAGAAAGGGAGTCAAATGTTTATTTGATATAAAATGTTCATATGTTTGACACATATGTGACATATGTGTCATATGTCACATCCTAATGATTGGCAGAATTTTTTTTCCTTAGCTTTACAAAATAATAGAAATGGCTATATGCAAAACCTATCCGAATTTTACTTATGTCTTTGTTTTTCTGCATTCTTTTTTAGCATTCTGACTTCCTCCCAGCTCTACCACAAACCAATGCAAGCAAACTTACATTTAGACCAGAGTAGGGAACATTTCTGTTCCCACACTTGGAAAGGGAAGCATTTGTTGTTTCTACCCACTCCCTCCTCCTCAAATTTGTTATATAGTTTTTGTTTTGTTTTGTTTTTTAAGATTGGGTGAGGGTATGTATGTGTGTGTTAAGTCAGGGGAATCTTAAAAGTGAGGCATCTGGTTACTCTAAGATCAAAACCAAATCTTCCTTTAGTCTCACGTGAATAACTCTACAGTTTGGGATTCACTGTTCTTAATTCAATTACAATCCCCTTTTATTTATTTTTTTCTTAAATCGAAGGCAGAATACAACACAAGACGGGGGGAAAAATAACAAAGGGAAGATCATACTCTGTAGGCTCTCAAGACATTTCCCTAGGCTTCAAATCAGGTCCTACTTTAGCTCCATGCCAACAGCTGAAGTCAATTTCACCCAGTTACTGGGAATGGGATTCTTTGTTACTAGGGTCTTCATCCTAAACTGCTAAATCTGATGCCTGAAGGCTTGCTCCACCTACTTTAAATTGTCAGATGCCCCACAGCAACCCAAATTAATTGTTCCTAAACACTAGGCAGAACCTAAACCCTTGTTTATTTCTTCATTTGTTTGTATCCCCAAAGTACCTAAGGCTCTATTTGTTCTCAACCACCTGACTCCATTTAGGTTGATAATAGGTATTTCCTAAGCTGCACGCCTTTTGAAGCCATTCTAACACCTACCCCAGAAGAACATGCTTAAGGTGTACTCCTTGAATAGTTCTCCTTTTAGTTTTAAAGAAAAAGCTACAAATCCTAATCATCCATGCTAAACTCTTCCTACTTGTGTTTTCCCTTTCTTTTCATTCTTTCTTCCTTCCTCTCTCTCTCTCTTTCTTTCCCCTCCTCTTCCTTCTTTTTTCTGGGAATAAAACCCATTTAAAAGTATATATGCAGACACAAGGGATTTTATTAAAAAAGATTGATTATTCTCTGGACCTATGGTTTCCAAACCTTTTTTGATTGGCTACTTCACAAGTGAAAAGATTTGGTATCCTGTAATGGACATTTATTTTTGTGTTCCATTCATGTACTTCTATATAAAATACTACAAAAAATTTTCATCAAAATAGACTGGAAACTGATACTATACATGTATGTAATGTATGTTACTATATATATATATATATACACACACATTCATACACACATGCACACACACATATATTTGCATAATATAACAAATTCTAGGCTTTGTTGGTACACATCCCTCAAGTAATGAGACACCACTTTGGTGACCAATACTTCAGCAGTTTTAAACTCTAGCACTTAGAAGCTTTGCTCAAACGCAGATTCCTAAGCCTATTGCAGAGCTTCTAAGTCTGAAGATCTAGGACAGCACCTATAAATTTCTATAAAGCTTCCAGATGATGGGCCACACTTTGAATAATATACCTCTGATCTATATAGAACAATTTCTTGATCAATTCATTCCAAGTCTAGGTTCATTTTTAATGTAGTCTTTTATAGAGACCCAAAATCTATGACTTGGATCCATTTGGCCCACATTGTATGTATCAGCCACCATGATTGTTTGTTCTTTTCTCTCTTCCTTTTTAAAGTTATTTTCACATAACTAAATAAATACTCATTAAAACTTTCCTCAGACCAACCAAAGAAAAGGCCATCTGAATTCAGTGAAAGGTGGTTCTTGCTGCTCTTTACCTGAAAAAAACTAGAGGCAAATACTATGGAAGGGTTATCTGGAAATAACCTACATATTTATGAATTAAAGTGTAATGAATAGCATAATATTTAAATTCAGTTTGATGCCTTCCAAGTAATTTGAAAAGATTTTGACCTTAATAAGGTGAACGTTCTGTGAAATACTGTTTACATTTCCTGGAAACTTGCTCATACAATCAATTTACTTAGCAAACTTTTAGGTCAAGGACAATGCAAAGAAGAATGAAAGCCTGAGGTGTGCAGGGATTCCCAATATGTCCTGGACTAGTGAAATTTTCTGTTATTTTTGATGAAGTGGACATACCCAAATTTTATAAGCCTCAAGATCTAGTAGAAGAGCATTTCTGCACTAAAAATCATCTACTTGATTATCCATTTGTTCATTTATTCAGTACTTTATTGTATGCCCATAATAAACCAGATATTTTGCTATGCAATTGTGATATAGCCATTACTTAGTAAAGAATGATAAAAATACATTTAAAATTATAACTATTAAATGGGCTGCAAGGAAAGGTAAATGATGCTATGAAGGTGCTTAGGGAGGATGACTTAATTGTCATTCATTCTAACCTAGTGACTTGCTCTTATGTATTTGATTTATGAATATATGAAAGGTTATCAGTATATGATTGAAGAACAGACCATCAGATTGAGCAGACACGCAGTGGTTATTCAAGACCACTGGATATTTTAGTTCCTAACTGGTTTCAGAAATCCAGCAGAAAGAAATAATATGGCAATAGGATAGGCTGAGAGAATGGCTGGAAACTTTGGGCCAGCAACTAAGTGGTTATATTTAGTTTAATCATTAAATACAATAGTTTAAGAATGGTGTTGAACAACTTCTTTGCCAGGCAGATCCTGAGTCTTATGGCTGTTATTGCCAGATCTGCCAAATTTTTTTCTGTGTGACTATACCTTGCCAGTTTCCCAAGTAAGCAACCTATGCTTGCCATTTTGAAAGGTTTAATGTTCTAAGCATCCTTTTTCTAGTCCTCGTACTGGTGAAGTCCTTACCTTACACACAACCTCTTGAGGATCCTTCGGGTTTAGCCTGTTATGTGCACAGAAGACATTATTATTCTTAATAACAGAGTAACATTTTCTTACTAATCAGAGACTTGTTGGCTTTAATTTCTACATATTATTCTGTGGGAAGGAAAAAAAATCCACTCAAACAAATTTTAAAATAGGATGTTAGCAGGAGTTAATAAGTGTTTCATTCTTAGCTGCTGGTCTGCTAATAAAATAGGTTTGTTGTGGATATCCTCACAATATTTTCATTTGTATTTTAAACCAGACCTCAGTACAGGACTTTTTCTGTTGAAACAGATATTCATTGAAATAGATTCTCTTTTCCCATCTTCTTGCAAAAAGAAAAATATATTAACATTGCTTTTCTTAAGGAAACCACCTTTTGAAAAAAGTCATTTGCAGAGTGAGGTTTATCCTTTAAAATGTGTCTCTGATTCCTAAGCCTAGCTCACTTTCTTATGAAGACTCACCAGGTTTGGTAACATCCAGCATCATAGAGATTAGCAAGTGTATGCAAAACAAAGAAAATATAAAGCCTGATTAATAAATGGGCAGACTTTGGTTTCCCCTAGTATTTCTCCTTTCTTTCAGTGTAGTTTGAGAAAATAAAAATTGACATTTTCTTTGTGGAAAACTTACTAGGAAAAGTACAGATTTGAAGTGTGTGTTTCTGCAAAATTGTTTTTCACGTAACTACTATTCTGATATCACATCATTTAGCTAATTTTTCTGATTTAGCTCTAAAAAGAATAAAACTTTCTGGCTAGTGGTTTTGCCCTGATAGATTTTAATACAGTCTATAAGAATTTTTGGTAGAAATCTAAGCTTTTACAGATTTTAGTCAGTGGAGCCATTCTTTATTCTCCAAACCATATGGCTATTAACGTTGTGGCTCAAGATTCCAAAACTGTGGACCTGTGTGATGCTGTCCTGTAGTACTTAAAAATGAACCATGAATGCTAATTATTAGATCAAGGTGGTAAAGAAAGAAGAAAAAAAAAATTTTATATTTGTTGTTTATAATTTGTTTTATAATTTATAATTTATGTATAATTTATATATATAATTTATATAATTTGCTTTATATAATTTATATATTGTTTATAATTTACTTTATATTTGTTGGTCTCCTATCTTTGAACAATTGCTATACCAACACTGATGACTGAACTATTGAAATATTTTCACTCAAAACCTCACTCTGTACTTCATTCTGTTCCAAATGTAGAAATTCCATTTCAAAACCACCACGAAACTACTATATTCTTAGAACTGTGCTGAAGTATAGAAAGGAGAAGAAAGTATCATTGATGAAACAATCTATAAACCCACACAGGAAAACTGTTAAAAACCTCCAGTAATTTGAGGAGCAAATATTAAGTTACACAAACATATGAATAATAATCATGAATAAAATTCACCTAATGCTTTAAGTACTCCTAAATATAGGTCATTAGCCAGGTGTTGCTGGTGTGTAGGGCATAGGTTAGAGTTGCATGTTTCATTGAGATGTGAGGGTATTTTTGAGAGGATATCTGTCAGACCTTTGATTGCCAGAATCAATTCTGCAGACCTAAATGACCAGGAAGATGCCTATTTCTTCCTCTTTCAGTTCCAGCTTTGTTTCTCCTGAGACTGGATATTTCACAGCCTCACCTCATAAAGGAAAATTATTTTTCAGTCAATGGAAGCAAGTAGATGTACTTGCCTACTAGGGCATAAAATTCTAAAATTTTTATTGAGGTACTCTCTTGGAAAAGTTTGGATTTGGAATTAAAAGGGGCCCCTTCATTCTGTTTATGTAGAAAATGAGGTCATTGCTAAGAGACTGAGTAAAAAACAGTATTTCAGGTATATTACCCCGCTTGATAAGGAATTCTTTCTTGTCCTTGTTATGGTTCCAAAATGTAGATCAAACTCAGTTGTCCTATCAGCTCAAGGTACAGTGATGCATGCTTTTCCTCCCACGTGTTAAGTAGAAGGCTCAAGACTGCAGTTATGGGATGGACTGTGGCATGAAAACTCCTAAAGTACTGTAACAGATAGGAGGAAGAGTGGGGAGACAGACTAATAATATAGGGACTGCATGAGAGGAGCCATCTTTAATCTAAGTATGTATATGAAAATGTATGTTCTTCAAAAATAATAATTACGTAGTTGCTTACTCTAGAGCCAGACTGGATTTCATTCTTTCCCAAAGTAGACCTCAGTTTATGGCCTCATGACACTAACATGATTCAGATGATTGACTTGGTTTTTCAAGTTTTCATCTAATTTTGGCTTCCCTGAGATATTAATTATGTTAACACAAGCTACAGAGTAGCAGTTATAGCACCATTTAGTAAAGATAATTTCTGGTCAGCACTTCTCCACAAATACTGATGAGAGTCCTGAGAAGAAGGTGCATTTAAGTCTTCCCATGAAAGAAACAAACTTTTGGTGGTAAGTTCACTTGGAAGATTTAATTAATATGTTTTCATAAGCGCATTTTCTCAGTCATACAGAAACAGACACAATCTAGGTCTTCTGATTTTATCCATATATATAAAACATAGACTTATCTGTTCATTTGCGGCTGTTGATAGTTTCCTGTGCAAGAATGAACCTGGAAAAATCAACTTTTTATTTTCAACTGAAAAGTTCACTTATCTCCCCGAATATCTGATCTAGCTTACTTGAAGTATTTCCATAACACTTACAGTTTTGGGAGCATTTTAAACTTTAGATTTAATTGTAAAATTCATCATATAATAGATAAAATATTGCAGTTTTCCCTTTTTGATTATGATTTTAGTTCTATATATACAAGACATTTATACATGGAGATGCAAAGTACGTTTCAACTCTTCAAAAACTGTAGTAGGATTGCTAGTTAGGTTTGTGGCCTCAAAAATCAATCTCAATATTTATGATGAGTTTGATTGATTTTTAGTTTAAATAAAAGATTCCATTTGAAAATGATCAAAAAAGCCAACCTTCATGGAACTAAATTATTCCTTATGGAGAACTCAAATATAATTACTGAGAATGAATATCTCTTTAAATTTACTTTTATAGTTTTATAGAGATATACACATGAATAGAGGTCACCATCTCTAAATTTTTCAGCTAACTCCTAGAATCTACCATGTCAAAATGTCTCCCCAGAAAAATGATTACTTGTACTACTCACACTGATGGCACAATGATGGTCTGAGGAGACCCTCATTTAATATATAGGAATGGAAGCCTATAACTCTAACCCCTAATTTGAATAACATCAGGGAGCATTTGAGTGACACGGTCAGTTCAGTCTCTGACTCTTGGTTTCAGCTCAGGTCATGATCTTAGGGTTATGAGATAGAGTCCTGCATCAGACTCCACACTCAGCATGGTCTGCTTAAGACTCTCCCTCTCCCTCTCCCCCTCCACCTCATGCTTGTGTATACACCTGTGGTGTCTCTTGAATAAATATATAAATTCTAAAAAATATTTTAATTATTATCTATTTGAGAGAGAAAAAGAGTGTACACAAGGGGGGGGAGGGGTGGCGGGAGATGGACAAGCAGACTCCCTGCTGAGCAGGCAGCCAGACTCGGGGCTCTATCCCTGGGATCATGACCTAAGCCAAAGGCAGACACTTAGCTGTCTGAACCACCCAAGTTTCCCTAAATATATAAATCTTTAAAAAAAATAATATCAAATTTAGTTTATTATGGTATGACTTTAGTCGTATATATTTTACCATGAAATGTATAATAGTTTTATTAAGGAATCTACCCATTGGGGTGTAAATAGGAAATGGTTTCTATTCTCTCCTGTATCTGTCTGTGAACTGGACAAAGAAAAGCTTGACTGTATTTAAATTTTTCTCAGTAATTTTGGTTATAAAACAACTTCATACAGTAATTAATACTTAGTTTTCTTCATTTCAAAATATTTCATTAAAAAAATATCTCGAGTTTAATTTAATGTTTCTCTCCTCCCATAGTGTTACTACTTAGAGAAAAGGAGGGAGTGGGGTCTTATACCTCATCCTTCTTTCTCTTAGAAGAGACTTGAATAAGCATCTTTTCAAGTAGTTCCACTGAAATCAGTGTGGTACTTCCTGGTTTCCTCTGAGGGCCACAAAGTGCTGAAATGGTATGCAGTTTGCTCTATTTTTATCTTAGGCTACACTGTAGTCCTTTCAAACTTAGTTGGAAATGGCTAGCCAATAGACCTAGGCAAGAAATAGGTAAGAATTTTTAAATTCAGTTTATCTCCCAACTTCCGGGGACTTATGTGAAGTATCCTCCATTTTCTATTGTGGGGTTGGAAGATCTGAGAACAATGATGTGCTGTCCTGCTAATTTTTCAGCTTACTCTTTCAAGGACTGCCTCTCAATGTTCCACCCTAGGGTTCCCACTGTTTAGCCAGGACTAACATGCTGGTGCCCTTCCTTGTAGGAGCTTGTGTTCTTTATGAGTAACTCTTAGAGTCTTGCTCATTTGGCCTTCATACAGCTCACCCCTTTTAGTTTTCCCAGTGTTCCTGGGGTATTGACTTGGGCAGCAGCAGAAGAGTATGTCCTTCCTAAAGGAATTCCATCCCAAAGGAATGGCCCTCCCTAGTTCTCTGGCCTTAGACTTTTTTTTTAGCTTTGGTATTTAACTATAATTCCTAGGCAATACAGAAAATCCCAGTCAGCATTTGATTCTACAGGTTTCTATAAATCTAACATAAAAGAAATTCCAGGAATTTCTGGAAATTACATTTCCAGAGAGTAACAGAAACTTAAGTGTATGTAGACATAAATCAAATCAATCAACTGAAAAAATGTTGGAGTTAATGGTTTTTGTGAAATTCTTTTTGCTCTTTGTTGTTGTTTTCTGAAAGGAATTTTTGCCTGCTTCCACTATTAGATTTTTTTAAAATGTATTTTGGCTCTCATATTTAGTTCTCCGAGTGCTCTTAAATTAGAAAGGAGTTGAGTTGTTTTTTACATATACAATTTCTTCAATACTATTTATTGCAAAATTGTTTTTTCTTTATTGAATTACTTTGGTGCCTTTGTCAAATACCAACTGATCATCTAAGGATGGGTCTATTTCCAAATTTTCCTATTTATTTAACGTATTTGTCTCTCCTTATGTCACTCTCCTGATTACTATAATTTTGTAATAACTTAAAATCAGGTCTTCTATCTGAGAACTTGTCAAATTTATTATTCTGCTGATTCCTTAGGATTTTACACATAAACAAGTATGTTTTCTAAAAGTAAAGAAATACTTATCTCTTAAATTGGATTTTTTTTTTTTTTACCCATTGCATTGAGTAGGGCCTAAAAATGTTGAATATAAGTGAAAAGAGCAGATATCATTGTAATGTTCACAGTCTTCAATATTTTATCATTACTATAATATTAACTGTAGGTTTTTTAAAATGCTCTTTATCAAATTGAGGATGTTCACTTGTATTCTTAATTGCAAAAGTTTTTTATCATGAAAGGCTGGTGAATTTTGTCCTGAGAATTGTTTAGCTTAGTTCCACAAATTTTGATATGTTTTTTATTATTCAGTTAAGGTTTTTTAATTTTCCTTGTGATATCTTCTTTGAGTGATGGGCCATTTTAGTTGTATATTGCTTATTATAAACAGTTGGGGGTTTTCTTTTTTTTTTTTTTTTTAAAGATTTTATTTATTTATTTATTAGGAAAGAGAGAGAGTGAGAGAGAGCATGAGAAGGGAGGTTAGAGTGAGAAGCGGACTCCCCATGGAGCTGGGAGCCCGATGTGGGACTCAATCTCGGGACTCCGGGATCATGACCTGAGCCAAAGGCAGTCGCCCAACCAACTGAGCCACCCAGGCGCCGCAGTTGGGGGTTTTCTTGATATATTATTACTGATTTTTAATTTTATTCTGTTTTGGCCAAAGAATATAGTTTATAAGCTTCTAATCTTTTAAAATTTATTAAGACATGTTTTATGATTCAGGATATATATTTTCTGTTGATGATTAATGCATGTGTACATGTATATTCTGTTAGTTACTGCAGGTCAAATTGGTTGATAATGTTCAAATCATCTATATCTTTTTTTTGTCTACTTTTATCATTTGTTGAAAAAGGAGTTTTAGAGTCTTAAACTATAATCATGGATTTGTATAGTTTTCCCTTTTGTTATGTCAGTTTGTGCTTCATGTAATTTAATGCCTTGCTATCTGAGGTATACACATTATTGATTATTGTATTATCTTATTGATAAATTCATCATTATTATGAAATTATCTCATCTCTGGTAATTTTGTTTGGAATTGTTTCTTTTTTAGATATTAATAGAGCCCCACATGCTTTTTATTCTTACTATTTGCATAATATACCATTATCTCCCTCTACTTCCAACCTGGTTGTGTCTCTCTATTTAAAATGTAGCTTTTATAAATACCATATAGTTCTGGTGGTTTTGAGCTGAGGTGACAATATCTGCCTTTTAAGTGGAATCTTTAGCTCATTTACATTTATTGTGGACTTTGATGTTGCTTTTGTCTATCATGTTGAATTTTGTTTGTAACACAAATTATTTTTTCTGTTCCTCATTTCCTTCTTATTTTGGATCAACCAAGGATGTATTTCTGTCTTTTTTATTGGATTTTACCTATATTTGTATTGCAGGGTGGGAAAAGAGGGGGAGAAAGAGAGCGAGGGGGAAATAGGGAGAGATGTTTCTTTAACAGTTTAAGATCTCTTTGAAGATATATATTAAAAGAGGGGGAAAATCTCATTTCACAAAATTATAGAGCATCCTGGAGCGAGTTTAGAAGATAGGAGAAGGAAAGGAGCTAGGGGAAGTTGGCTAGAGTGGAAGGAGGAAGAAGCTTGGTTAGAAGAGACTGAAAGCAGGAAGGAAAGGAGGAAAGAGAAGGAGAGGGAACTGTCATCCCTGGAAAATGAATTAGGTGGCTATTTTTCTTTCTTATTTGTCTAAGAAGTGGAACATAGCCATTAAGAGACAGTCTCTACTTATGGATTGTCTAGATTGGAAATCTGGGGTTTTGCATAACCTTTCTGAGGCTTAATTTTCATATCAATAAAGTGCTGTTTGTTGTACCCAACTCATGGTTATTTAGAAGGTTAAATGAGTTCATAAATGTAAAGGACTTGAACAATGCCTGCCATACAGAGAACACAGCATAAGCTTTAAATTTAATTATTATTTTTTACTTTATAATTGTTCTTGTTGCCAAAGCAACAGGGAGCAAGAGGGAAGTAATGAGATTGGGTGCATACATTGTGGAAAATTTCAGTAAACCCTTGTTTCCTTCGTATTTTAAATCTGTTATTTGCACTCTGTAAACAATAAGAATAAATTACTTTGTTGAAGTTCCACATTGTTTTAAACTAGCAGAATTCTGAGAGCACAGCTTCTCACATTCTACATTGACAAAATATACTAGATCAATTCTGGAAGAGATTAGAAATACACATTTAAGGTAATCGCAAGGATAAGACGTTATGGAAGAACTACATGCACTAAATAATTTATGGTGGATGGGGAATTTTAACAATAGGGTACTTCTGTGATATTTGATGATAACATTTATGGTTTTTCTCATGGATTAGCTAAGAAACAAGGATAAGAACAGGGATAAGTATGAACTATTTTATCGAATTTTTAACTTGTAGGACTAATCTATGTGAAATAAAATGGACAATATTTAAAACTGTTCACTATAAAATATACCATTAACTAAAAATTGAGAAATCAACTCATATTGACAAAATGTAGTTTTGCAAAATTTGACCTGGAAAATAACTGACTTCTTAAAAATAATTACTACAAAACAAATTTCAGATTAGCTAAATTTATGACCATAAAGGTTTGATGTAGACAAAATAAAAGGTTTTTTTTGACCAACTAAAACTTCTTTATAAACTAACAGTGCATTGTATTACTCCCAGTGATATTAATTAGTTTAAGTCAATAGCAAAAGACAAGTGTAATGTATAAAAATTTATCAAGAAATTAAATTGATATAATATAGCTTGCTGTAGAAAATAAGTTCTTGATTAAAAATTCATCTATGATATAATTTTGATTTGAAAGTTTATAGTCACAAATGTAGAGTCACACTATTGTGGTGTTAAATTAATGGGGTCAAAATCTCTGGACTCATCTATAAAAAAAGGATAATGTAGTTGTGTTTTCATCACGAAGCTTTTATGAAGTGGTTCTCAAACCCTAATATACATTAGAGTTACCTGGGAGGCTTGTAATTTGGAGAATTAGGGTATTTCTATTTCCAGAAATTCCCAGGCAACTCTGATACCTCCAGTCTGGGGACCACATTTTGGGTTCCCCTTCCCGATGCCATTTTTGTGAACACTGGCTTTTGTACTCTCGTCTAACAGCCAACACCTATGAGTCTCTTTGTAAAAAGGCTGGCCTCAAGTTTCAGCATCCTGCTTTGCCTCTCACAAAGAAAGCCAGAAATGCCCAGGAATTTATATCTCCCCACACTTCCCTAGACGGCCCTGAACCACTGCTGCAGGTGCCAGAGTATAAATAGTATACCTCTCTGAGCAAGACTGCACTAGATTGTGCCTATGCTGTCTTTAGGTGTGCCCTGTGGGACAGCTTCAAAGTTATTTTTCCTGGACACTTCGCAAGAGAAGTTTGAGTCGTGTGGGGGACTAAAGCTTGTCTGGAGTGAGTTAAGAGATATTGGGTGGTGACAAAATGAGAAACAATCATTAACAACTCACATGAGACATTTGGCTATAAGAGGGAGCAGAGAAATCAAGCAGTGCTTGGGGGGCAGAATAAGAGTAGAAAGGTTTTGTTTGTTTGTTTGTTTGTTTTTATGGTAAGAGCTATTGTAGCATGTTTGTGTGCTGATAAGAATGTTTTAGTAAGGGGAGATAAAATAAGGATAGAGAGGTTGTATACTCAGAGAAGCAAAGTCCTTGAGTACATGAGAGGGAAATGGATTTGATATACAGGTGGATGGCCGGCTTTATATTGGAGAGTCAACATATTCTCCATTAATTATGAAAGACTCTTCTGTCATCTCTCACATTTTATTAGTCCTGAAGCTCTGCCAATTGTCTCTTTCTAACATTTTTCCAAACTGCCTGTCCTTTCTCTGCATTCCCACTGTCATATTCTTAGTTGAGATACTCCATAATTTGTCACCTCAACTTCTGCACATGCTCTTGCTTCCAGACTTGCCCCTTTCCCATCCATTCTCCTACACCACCACCAGCCATTTTTGTAAGGTACAAAGCAGAACCTCTCCCACTCCAGTTCAAAATCCTTCATCCACTCTCCTACTGGATGAAATGTTGCTTCATTGGCTCAATACACAAAGCCTTCGATGATCTGTCCCCTGCCTATGTATCCAGTTTCATCCTTGACACTCATCTTGTGGCCCTTTGCAATCATCTAATAATGAGCTTCATGGTGTTTCTATAAATGTGCCACACACTTCTACATCTCTATCTTCATATTTTTTATTCCTTTTTTCCAAAACATTCCTCTTCCACCTGCCTGTCTGGCCAATTCCTGTCTCCCCATCCTATTTCACTGCAAACATTATTCTTCCCATTAGTTAAATGAAGACAATTATGATTGAATGTGTAATTGGTATTAATTGTGACATGTTGTCCAAATGTTCAATTTCCTGTGGTGAAAACACATTTCCCAATTTGGGGATTGAAAATTGGCCTCAGATTGGTAGGTGACCATGTCATGCCAAGGTATGCATCAGACTTAAGCTTACCAGCAATCAATTTACATTGAAAAGTAAACACAAAGTATATGGAGGAAGTTCTCCCCCTTAACTTTCTGCCAATGGGTAAAATCCATGGACTCAGTAAATTCCTGGAAAGACTTCCCTTTACTTTGTAAGTCAGCCTGCTCCCCTCCACCCAGCCAGTTGCTTAGAGGAAGAGAGAGAGTGACCACTGCAGAGAATGGGGATGGCATAATGCCTGAAAACATTTGAAATTAAGATTATGAGGGAAGGTGTGAGGAAGGTGGAGATTTTGCTATAATTTCTACTAATCAGTTACTTTGGTATGCGTCCAACAGGGAAAGTTCTGCCTGTTCATAACAGCATCCCCAGCAACAGTGTTATGTGAGATCTGGAATAATAATTATCGTGACAAAAAGGAAGTATTGTGTAGCTTAAAAAAGCACACAGTCAGAACAGATCCCTTTGGTTCAAATGATGGGCACTTTCAGATTCCCTGAAGGATCTTGGGGTGGGGGGTGGGGACATCCAGGACTATTGCCCTGCAGATGTCACTATAATGGAGCTATAGAAAGGGAAAGCTGGTGTATAGCTCTGGAGGTAACTGGAGAATCAGAAGAGCAGGCAGAGTTGGGAAAGCAAGACCAGAGAAGAGTCACGTTGGGGAAGCACCCAGACCACTGCAAAACTTGCCAACTGCCACCAAAAGTGACAGCTATAATATGTGAGCTTGTAAATGTTGTAGGGGGAAACAGGATTTATTTGAAAGCCTTCGCAGTTGCACCTTTTGCTGAATGGTAACATTTTTATAAAAAGGTTATGAAGCTATGAAGCTACCCTCTGTCATGATTGTACTTTCTTGGAAAAAAATTTTTTTTGTGTTTTTTTTTTAAGGTTTTTGTGGTTTGGTTTTTCAGCTTCTTTGTCTTTAATGGTTAGCTGTGACTGCCACTTTAAGAAATGTTTTTGCTCTTACTGCTCCATTTTAATCTTTCACTTTGTATTAACAAAATCAAAACCAGCACAATTAGATACCTCCTGATTCTGATTTGTTTTAATACTAAGAGAATGTTTGAAATGGCACAAGCAGTGGGGGAAATACTTCAAGCCGTGGTGGCTACAACATTGGAGTTCTAGAGGCAAACATCAAAAGATAGCTTGAAAGACAGACCAAAAACATTTAAACCAATAATTCTTTACATTTGTGTTTTTATTTTATTGTAGTCTTCACAATGAAAGCAAGAGGATTGGGAAGAGAGAAAAAGATGCTTGTATGCTCCTTTTAGTTGTGTAATTTAAAATGAAATCAGAAGGACTTTCTCTTTTGCTTTCAAAATCGACGAGCACGCCGTAATCTGTAACTCAAAAAAGTTAGTGACTAGAATATATGTGCAACAGTAAGTGCCCAACTGCCTCATGTTGTTAGAATAGATGAAAAAGAAAATGAGCAAGATTTAAGAAGCAGGATTATAATTAAGCTACATTGATCTAAACACCCACCTCTTCTGTTTATGTATCAGACATGATTGAAATGCTAGAAACAAAACTGAGGAGAAAGATCTGCAAGTGATAGTAATTTGGCCACAGAGGGAGATAAATGAATACATGGGCCTTTGAAACATCACAGCAGTCAGAATTAGCAAGAAATAGTTGCAGTTGTACACATGTGGATTGCAGTATCAGAGTTACGGAACATCTAATGACTTGATTACTCATTCCTTTTATTATTACTGTTATTTTTAAGTCTCCTAGCAATACCATTTCATAGCCTGGAAATGTTACCTTTGTTCTTATTTCGTTTTGAATCTGGCAGTTAAGTAGGGATTCTACTGTGTTACACAGCCCCAGTGCCTTCAAGGAAGAATTTGTTTACGTGAAATTTGGGTGGCTACGGTATATTAGGTTTTTCTCTCACATTCATTTAGGTAGATTTTCAGTTCATTGAAACACATAAGTGCTGGTTTCCTATAAAAGCCTCTTAGAATCCTTTTATGGGGGGAACAAAAGAAGATAATAACCTCTGGGCATGATGAGAAATCTTGGAATTCTGTTCTCTGGGCGATAAAATAGTCTATTGAACTGATGTATCAAACATCAGCCACCCCACTCTCCTTCCCTTCACTACACCTCTATCAGTTCTATGTCCTCTGCCCCCCATCTTCATATATGGGGACGGGGAGAGGGCAGAGAGAAATTAAAAGAACAAAGTCCACTAGGGGACATGTTGCCTTAGTCATTGAATTCACAGTGGCCCTGGAAATAGTGTTCTATATCCAAGGACACTTACCTTTATACTGTATATACTGTAGAGAGATTCAAGAATTGCACTGCCAAAGCTACTCATATTATTCTTCTGAGGTATTGGAGTCAAAGGTGGCACCTGAACTTTCAGAGATGTAACAGGACAAGTCCCTATACTTCCCCTACCAACCCCCAGCCCCTCCCATGCAACCAGTGTCTGAACAAGGCAGCTGGAAGTTTCTGGGTAAATGGAATAATTTTTCTGATTCATATTATTAAATCCAGAACCTTTTCATTTGAATTTTATTAAAAGACTGGAGTGAGCATTTCTTTTAAAAATTTCCAAAATGGGCCAGTTTGAATGTCAAAACCTTTCTCTGCTTATCAAACATTTAACCATGATAAAGAAAGGATTGGCTTTTAAGTCCCTGGGCCAGCATACCTCAGTGACACAGGAACTTCAAATAGCAGGAAAGTAATCTTCCAGTTCCACTGAGACAAAATTTCTGAGAAAGAGGATGGGATTTTCAGCTACTGATAGCAGCTCTGGGCTGATTGGAAAGGGAGAGAATCACTAACAATAGAAGCATAGGACCCCACAAAGAAGGCTAGCCGCTTCTGCAGGAGGAAAGACTATAGCCAGAAAGCATTTTGGCTCAAAAGTTCGAAAGGTTAAACTACTGTGTTGCCTTTTCTGTCCTGTAGCGTTGTGAATTTTGATATATCGCTTAAGAGATTTTCTATCCTTAATTGTAGCCTGACCATACAGTTTAGGATGGGGTGGTGTCTACTTCATAATACTGGGGGAGTTAAATCAATCATGCTTTTAAAGTGATTTCCTGAACGTGCACTCGGATCACCTTTCATCCAGTGTGTTTGTGAAAATGATTGTTGTCAAGGAAAGCATTTGATTTCTAACCAAGCAAAGCAACATGTATAGAGTTTAGCAGCCACTAAAATTAGATAGCGCTGGAATTTCACAGGCTTAAAAATTTAAATAGTTTTAAATATCCTACAGCTTTTCTCCTAAAATGCATGTCTCCTCCACGATGGAGTGAAATATAGAGAAAACTTTAAAACAGCATTAGATTATCTTATATATTTTTGTTTAAGTGTTGAATACTATCCTTTACAAGGGTGAGAATAACAAAAGCTGCGCTCACTTACGGGGGTTCCCTACATGCAAGGCAGTGGGCTTTGCACATTACGCATCTTATTATACAATTGCCGTAGGTAGATAATACCATACCCATTTTACAAACAAGCAACTGAGATTTGCAATGTTTGAGCAACTTGTCCAGCCTAAATGATTCCCAAACTAAACTCTGGTCTGTCTCCACTATTCTGTCAGAGTTTCACTCACTTTATAGCTAGGAGATTCACCTTAATGGATCCTTGAGAAAACTTCACCTCCCCTGGAAACCTCCCCCCCCCCCCCCCGCCGCCCCCGCCATTTGTCTTGATTTGCTTAGCCATGAAGAACTCAAACAGAAATGCCAAGAAAACAGTGTCTAGGTCATTTGTTGGCAGCTATGGTTTTGGTTTACTGCTTCCTGCTACTCACCCTTCCGCTTCTCCAAAGACAGCCAGTGGGTTCTGGCACTTACTCCTCTTTCCTAGTTGCTCTGCTGCTCTGTGATTGAAAACTAGCAGCTCCATGGTGACCAGGAAAAACAAACGAGCCCATAGCCCATACCAGCCCTGGGAGTACTTACCGAACAGATTTTGAAAAGCAGTGAACTCCGTTTAGCTCCAGAGTTCCATCTGGAAATTGGCACTGATAGTAATATTAGCAGCATGTCCTGCCTGCCTTCCACCCAAGTATTCTGCAGCACCAGGCAAATGTTCAGTTGTTCTGGATTTCTCTCAAACAGTGAGCATTTTGATATTATGATGCTTATTTTACTGACAGGGACTCCCAGGCTCACAAGGAGAAGTTACGATGCACACATTTCCATCTCAGGGTCAGTTGACTACAGAACAGAATTGGAAGGCCATTCTTGCTTCAAAAATATACCCAGTGAAAGAGGGTGTCAAGGATCTAGGTTTGGTGTTAACAGAATTTTGAAGCCACTGCTGGAAGGAAATATGAAAGCCTGTCTAAAATATTCTATGAATTTGGGTCCATGCTCAACCAAGGAAAGTGATGCCTCAACAGAAATACCAGTGTATTTTATTTTTATTTAACAATATCCTCCCCATTAGCCTAGAAGCATAGGAACACAAAACACATACAACTATGCAAAGCCTTCTGACTTTCTTAGAGAATGAATAAATTGCTCTGGAGGTATATTTGAAAGGGAGTGAGCTAGGATCCCTCTACATTACATATATAGTATATATAATTTGTATATATTATATATAGAATAATCTATATAGACCGATCCCCTCCTAGCTATATAGGAGTTGTGGAATATTGTAGCCTGGCATAAGGTGGGTAGAAAGATTAAATGCTCCTGTGACACTTTTAGGAGCTAGATGTAAATGACTAAGTTCTAGAATGTGGGGGAGAAGTCAATAATAAATGTTATACTTTTTGAGTGTTGACCGTGTTTAATAACTAATTGAATAAAATCAAATGAAACATTAATGATTCCTTTTCTTTTACCTGGGAATAAATATTCATATTTAATATCAAAGCAGGATCAAAATTTAAAATTTTCTCCAGGTTCAACAGAAATTGTTTTCTTCTTCCTGCCATTAAATTAAAGATCCCTGAAATGCAAGAAACTCATGCACTTAGTGAAATGGTTTCCAAAGATCTTTCATTAAGTGCTGCATCCTAAAAAATTTTTAAGACTACACCTCTGATGTTTGAATATTTATGAAGTACATTGAGAACAACAGAAAAATTAAAGGAAGAGATGACAAACATTTTAAGGTAAATTTTATTTTACCTAGTAGTGATGCATTGTTAATGAGAGTAGATGTCAGTTTCCAACAGACAGTTTCTTTTGCTAATGCCCTCTTATCAGCCATTACTGTTTTAATGACTTTGTGTGGTAGACAAGTTCATCTAAAGAACAGGGAACATGCCAGTGCTGGCATTTTCTTATTTTCATAAATTTATGTGTTTTTAATATCACATTCATTTCATAGTTTCTGTGTAGGAATTCTTTCAAGACCCTTGTTTTTTTGAGTTCTTTTTGAAAATGAAATTACATAGTTCATAGTCACAGTATACAGAGGACAAACAAGGGAGGCACCACATCAGCCCTTCCACACTGTGGGCACCTCATTTTGTCTCAGGAGACACAGCGTGATTTTTTCCTATGAGGTGAATGAATAGCAATACAGAGATCAATTAGGATCATGAGTGTCGATCCGTACTTTAAATATTAGTAAAGCTTAATTTCTTTTATTTAATTCGTTTTTTTTTTTTTTAAGATTTTATTTACTCATTTGAGAGAGGGCACAACAGGGGAAGAGGGAAAAGCAGGTTCCCTGCTGAGCTGGGAGCCCAACGTGTGGCTCCATCCTAGAACCCTGGGATCATAATCTGGGCCGAAGGCAGACACTCAACCATCTGAGCCACCCAGCCGCCCCTAAATTAGTTTTATTTGTATACACACACACACACACACACACACACACACACACATTAATGTAAGTAGATATGTTTTCATCCCACATCTCAACAGTTAATAACATTCGCATGCCTCCTGAGTAGTGACATTCCACTTTGGAAACCACTTGCTAAATGTAAGGACAATAATGACATCAGTAATAGTATAAATAAAACAACTACTGTTTAATGAATACTTCCTAAGTGCCAAGAATTGAGCTAGGCAATTATATAAATTCAATTCTTAGAATATCCCCAGGAAGTGGTTTTCAAAGATTTTATTTATTTATTTGAGAAAAAGAGAGAGTGAGCATGAGCAGGGTGAGGGGCAGAGAGAGAAGAGATTCCCCGCTGAGCAGGGAGCCCAGTGTGGGGCTCGATACCAGGACTCTGGATCATGACCTAAGCTGAAGGCAGACGCTTAATGACTGAGCCACCCAGGCACCCCAGGAAGTGGTTTTATTACTGAGGCTTAAAAAAAGAATTAGGCCCAGAGTGGTTTTGAGTGTCTTACCTAAGGTCATATAGTATTTAGTGTCTGAGCAGGACCAAAATATCTTGTAATCCATGATACTATATTTGTTCTGAGAAATAGATTTTAGCTGAGAATTTGTCTCTTCTCTACACAGAATTCTCTTCAATGGAGGGTTACCCTTCTAAATTTGCCCTACTTCCTGTTCCAGTTGGAATTCCCTTTTACTTTCACTATTTAAGAATTGGTAACATCCAGACTAACTCATTTATATTACCATGTGAACAAGAGATATCTGATCCCCTCCTCCACTAAAAACAGGAAAATGTAGGATCAGAGGCTTTTGGGTACTGAAGGTTGGAGGAAGTGCCAGAGAGCCTAAAAGGGGAACAAGATGGAAGATTTGGATGCTTGAATGCAATCTATGCCTATTTCCCACTTTTGCCTCAAGCCAGTTCTACAAAGCAAATACATTGCAAATTCTATGTCCTTTGATATCCGTTTTCTTGTCCTATGTTATTTGTCTTTCTGTGTAAACCTCTGGTCACCCTGGATTCTTGACTCCTCTATTTCTTTTATCAAATGGCCATCAGCCTACTAGCTTCTGTGGTTCTGTGGTTTCTCCACTATTTTCATCAAATTCCTCTTACCCTTTTTGTTCCCTTGTCATCTGTCTATGGGAAGGGTTCTTCTAATTTTAGATCCAAATTAATTTACATTTCCCACAAACCTGATACTTTTCTCCCTTCTCTTATAAATTATTTACACTGAAAAGGCTGAATCATGAAACCAAAACTAAAAATAATGTTACTTTCATGTGTTGATTTTTAAATGGATGCATAGATTATTTTACTCCCTACATATTTTTTTCCCTCCATTTTCCTTTGCGATTGTGACTCCCTGGCCTTCAGACTATGACTGCAAGGGTATGGCATTCTTCACATTCATCTGCCAGTCATAGTTACTTTTTTCATTCAACAACTAGTATTCAAGGTTCTACTGAGGGCCATTACCTGGTAGACTTAGAAGGGATATATAATAGGAAGACAAAACTTGCTGCAGTCTAGAACTTTTATAGAGGCGGATAGACAAGTCTTTCACACAAAGCAAAGTTCACTGAGTACCATAGGAGGGGACAATCACATTTGATTGGGAAGATTGGATGAAGGTAGGATAAATACATTAGAGATACTTCTTGTCATGGCTGCTTAGGTCTCCACAAACCCCCCAAAACAAAGGGCCACCATTTTCTACATACTAACCCCTGCTCCTTGTCTTAGAAAGTTGGTCCAAACAAAGGTGGATACTTGATCCAAGCTAGAGCTATAAGCATTTTTTTTCCCCAAATTATGTTATTTCAAACTGAGCCCCAGCAGTTAGGAGTTGTTCGAAGGGGAACTGTGCAATCCTGCAGTTAAGTACTCAGGCTCTCATACCAGTAGGAGTTCACTGCCTAGCTCGGCTACTGACTAGCATCTGTAGTCTTCCAAAATTAATTTAACCTCTTTGTCTTTAGTTTTTTAATTTGGAAAACAGGAAAAATAATGTGAACTTTGTCCAGCAGCTGGTATGAAATGTAGATAAGGGAATTCATTTCAAGTGTGATATATTGCATATTCAATAGATGTGAGGTTTTAAGATTATTTTGACTGTCATTATTATTAAAGAAATATCTCCTGAACACCACAGCTAGGTCCCTGAAGCAGCCCATGCACACTCCCCCCTCCTTCCTCAAGGATTGGTCGATCATAAGCTCCTTTCAGGGTCTCTCAGTAGTCTTCTCTATGGGGGAGGAGAAAAGTAACTTTTTCTGTTGAAATTATTCTGGATTGACTTTTTGTTGCTTGAGACTAAAAAAATAGATCAACTAAGGCAGTGCAGTATATTTTGAATTCTCCTTTTTTATTTTCTTTTGGCTATCACTACTGTTGTTCCTTGTGGTCATTTTCGGGACATTAAATTTTTTTTTTAAATTTTCTCCATATTTTGGGTGTATATCCACATGCATTAGCAAAATGTGTTAACTTTATAAACTTTGTGACACAGATGGCAAAATAAAATAAAAAAACAAAAAAACAAACAGATGGCTGCAGATGACCTAAATCTGCAATAGAAACTTATGCATGTGTATGTATATGGTGACCACATTCTATATATCACTCAAAATTAGAAGTTTCCTTATGCTGCACTCCATGGAAGCCATCCATTATGCAGAAAAGAGAATACATGCTATGTTCAGAGTGATCCGCAAAGGACTGCCTTTGAAAGTGGTAAGGAAATATGGCTATAGGATGAAAAATAGCAGATAAAAAATAGTTGATTTACATACACACACCTGCACAAATCATCAAATTAAATCAACCACATAGTTATTCTGATGGAGTTATATTGAAATAAGTGGTTATTGTGTTCAGGATTTTTGTCCTAGAAAACACAACTTCAGTAGTTAAATAGTTAGTTACAAGATCCGATTAAGTAGAAACAGTACTCTGGTTGGGGATATATATGAGACTACTGGAACAACCACTTTTTATTATTTTAATTGAGTTTCACCATATCATTCATAAAGGAATCATTCCTTCATAATTATGAAATTCCTTTAAGAAGTGGTCCAGAACTGGCCTTAGCATACTCTAGCCCACAGTTTTTTGTTTTTTGTTTTTCTTATTCATTTATTTGCCTAGATCTGGCTTCAGGTTTTATCAAACAGCAATAATAACCAAACCAAAATAAGAAAAGCATAGAGTTAAAAAAAAAAGCACCAAGTTTACATTTATCAATAGATAATTCTTTTTTTTTTAAATTTTATTTATTTATCTGACACACAGAGAGAGATCACAAGTAGGCAGAGAAGGAGGCAGAGAGAGAGGGGGAAGCAGACTCCTCACTGAGCAGAGAGCCCAATGGGGGGCTCGATCCCAGGACCCCAAGATCAAGACCTGAGCCGAAGGCAGAGGCTTTAAACCACTGAGCCATCCAGGCGCCCCTATCAACAGATAATTCTTAAGCAGAAATACTCTAGAAGAAACCTTGTATTTTGCAAATCCTGGCTGTTTAAAAAGCAAACAATAAAAACAAAATCAAGGTCAGTCATTGTGGTTGTATTAGGACTTTTTCTGTGGTGGCGGAAGAAAAAAACCCAGCTTAAGAGTCGTTAAAATAAAAATGAGATTTCTTGGTATTAGTGATTATAAAGCCCATAAGGCTGCCTTGCACTCGAGCTGGATTAAGGTGGAGAACATAGTCACCAAGGTTACCTCAAACCTCTGCTCTGCTGTCTCACCTGCCAGAGTTACCCTGACTCTTTGCAGTTATTCCAGCCCCTAGGTTTCTGATGCATGGGTCACAGTGGATGTCTGAAAAAGGGTTGGGCAGAGAGGCTAAGGGCTGAAATGCTGTGATAGAGACCAATGACTTCCACCTTAAGTTTCCTCTTTTCTATTCTGTTGTTGTTGTTGTTCCATATATACATGGAGAACATGCAGTAAAAATAACTGCCATTTGTTAAATGCTAAGCCCCCAGCATGATGCCAGATCTGTGGGGGCACATATGGGAATTTGTGAATATGAAAAGGTAATCTGTGCCATTAAAAGAATTCAAGCGGAGAAGCCAGAAGGTCAGCCCTTCCTCTGAATCTGGAAACCCAAGCCATATCTTAATGTAGCCACAAGTTTCCATAGAAATACCAAACAGAGAAACCATTAAGTATGTATTGAGCAAAATAATAATTAACATTTCATTTTTTAATAATTAACATTTTAAATTCCCATCTGAAAAAGGAATGTTTATTGACAGTAATCTGTCTATACGATGTTAGAGTTCATCGGCTCACACAGGCTTTAATTACCCTACAGTTTTCAACATTTCCTGTTTTGTTATTAAACAAGCGAGATACATTTTTAAAACCACAAATTTATTTTAATACTGGCCAAGTGCTCAACTTATTGTATTCAAAGTTCCACAAGTTGAGTATAATTAAAAGAAAATAGATGCTTCCATAGTGCATTTTAAACAGAATGTGAGAATAATTCCAATAAATATGAAGTAGCATGTTATTGCTACAAAATAAAAATATTTTTACTCTGTAAGGATGTGATTACCCTGGAATACACAAAATCCTGTCTTAGACAATAACTTACTCATAAAGAAAATTTAGAGAGAGATCTTTTACTTGATGGGAAAAAAAAAGTATCCAGATTTAAATAACTTTAATCAAAGGAAGTTTCTTCAAGCTAACCAAACTCAAAGCATTCAGCTCACAAGATGGGTTAATTTTCTAAAGGAAACCACTTTTCTTTATATGGGATTCCTTTTGCATACACATTCAGAGCTTCAAAGGAACAGTTTTGACTATATGAACCCATCAGTAGCATTTTCTCTGTTTGAATATATCTTTATGCTAGGAAAAAAACTTACACCCCCCCCACCTAAGGAATGTAGAACTACATTTAAAATTTAAAATTCTTGATTTAGGACTGTCAGCCTTTTTTCTTGATAAAACTCAAATATTTCTTACCTTAAAACAGCAGTGTGATATATGAGAAAGATGAAAGCCAGACCAAGGGCAGCCTTGCCATGCAGAAATTTAAATATTCATCACCATTACACGCTTGTAATCTGTCCAGCTTGTGTACTGTCCTATACACGTTAGGGCCTCTTGTGTTGGGCTGCAGTTACATAGAGTAAAGCTCTGGAAGGCTGACTTTCCTTCAAGGGAGTGTCTACTCACTGAGGTACTAATGTATTGTATGGGTAGACAGACTTCAGGATCCTGTTATATTTTAACCTAATAGGAATAAAAAAAAGCTGTATTAGCATATTGAAATATTCATGAATTTCCTAAATTTATTTCCTGGTCATAAGTTTCAAGTGTTAGGTTATCTGAATAGTTCCATTTATAATTTATTCTGCATTTATTCTATATTCCTCCCCACCACCCCATGAAATCCCCACACCCCACCTCCAACAGACCAACCACAGGAGAGGCTTGGATTTGCTATAAATGCAGTGCTGATCATAGTTGAGTACATGAAGGGCTCGTTGGCTATCCCTTATTTTCATGCTGTGTAATACTGAGGGTGTACTAACTGTGTGTCTGATTAGCTTTGTTGTAGGTTATACAACGGTATGAAATAAAAATTTTCACGTGTGCTCTGCCTTTGTAGTTCCTCTTTGAGTAGCTCTGTTAAGGAGTGGCCACTTTAATAAATTAGAAGAGACTAATATAAATATTAGTTGGCTCAGTGTTTCTAAATTCGTAAACATTAGAATGCAAGCTCTCACAGGGTGGGAATTTTTGCCTGTTTTGCTATTCCCACATCTCCAAAGTATAGTGCCTGGCACTTAGTAGGTACCTGTACATGTAGATTGAAGAAATGAGTAAATGAACTACATATAAGAATTCTTTTTTTTTTTTTGAGATCCATATGGAAAAGAATTATGAGACGATGCTAACAAAGTGTCTTTCCTAAAGGTCATTTACAAAATTTGCTAAATTGAAGATAAAACACAGGTTTCATTTTTTTTTACCAATACTGATTGATTAATAGTGACTTCCTTAGACACTGTGTTGAGAAAAATTCCATGGCTCATCCAAACCCAGTGGGAGAGTGCTGTAGTCAGCTGACGGCATCCGCTGTGGGGGAAGGGTGGCCCACGTGAAAAATATTTGCTGTTCCTAGGACACTCTCCCACCTTGCTGGGCCTATACGATTCAGACTTTGCCATTCTTAGGATAGCTTCTCATCTGACTCAATGAATACCACTTATTATAGATGTAGGTTGATCCAAAATGTTTGCATAGGTATTAATTTAATTTCCTTCTCCCTATAAGATTCTGTCATGCTTACATATTACCAGAACAGAAATCTCTAAGAAACCCTAACTGCTATAGAAACCTACTTTCAACTCGAGTGTGCAAGGGGCCCTAAGATTCTGTTCTGTGCTACCAGTTCCAGGAGAATATTAATGTAACACTCATTTCCCTATAACACAGTCCTATGGCTCCAGCCTCATGCAGCATAATTTCAAGGTTCCAGGGTAGTTGTCCAAGTCCGTTGAAACCCACTTTCATACGGTGCATTTTGTCTACTTTCTTTTGTTTTTGCTGGAATGCACAAAACGGATTTTTGTCAGTTGTCACTTGGAACAAGATGGAGAGGGAGAAAAAGGTTTTCCATACTTCCGGTTCTTATAAAAATAAAAATTCCTATAAACCAAGTGATCAGGCCGTTGGTTGTGTGCTTGAGGAGAGGTTTATGTTTCCCACGTTGCATCGCACACTTATATCTCAGCAGGTTGGAAATCGTGCTAAGGTCAACAGGAAGGTTGGCAATTGTGCTTAATTCAGATGGAGCCAATATAAACCTATTGGCACCTTGGGAACAGCTATCCAAAAATCTTAAATCCTTTAGAAGTGTGGCCTCCCTTTTAGGTGGGTACCGAGTGATTCTCACAGGCTTTCTTGGCATTCCTGGACATGTTGTGGGATGTGCTGCTGTTAAATTCTCAGGGCATGTTTGTGAGTGTGTAGCACTATGACTGCCCATGTATGCCACTGTGAACTAGTTCTGCCCACATGTCTTAGCTTTGACCTGCTAAGTGATTCAGACTATTTATTCAGTCACAGGGTTGAGTCTCTAAGTTAGAAAACTACCACTTAGGCAAAATATGGTAGATCACAGAGTGGTTTATAACCATCTTAGCCTGTAAATTCAAACCAGTATTTTTTTTTTTATCAGAATTAGATCAGTCCTGCCAGCTCAATTTTCCTTTAGCAAATGTTATTTCTATGACACTCTAGTGTTTTTATTTCCACTGACATTGACTCAGACTACATAAAGCTATAGTACATCTGCACACATTTGATATGAAGAATATTTTTCCTTTCTTTTTTAAGACCTAAGTTTAATCTGTGTTTTAATTATACCACGTATAAATGGGGCTTCAGTCTCCAGAATCGCCTCCTTCCCTTTACCACCCACAAGAACAAAAATGGCCTGTAGGAAATTTAATGGGTACAACTGGTGAAAAGATTAACCTGGGAACAAAGGCAGCCTGATCTACTGCTATTTCCCTGGCTTGTATTTGGAACAGCTCATAATGTTTATCTCACAAAAATGGGCTCCTCAGATCCCACCAATCAGATATATAGACTGTGAAACTCATGCCTTTTATGGTCCTAGTAAGGTAGCCCCAGACACTGGGGCTTGTGGTGGGTAAGTAAATACTCTTTGTGGATCAGCCCAAATTCAGATGTTTTTTTATTGACATTGGAAGGGTGGCCCTCATTCTGCTCTGCTCTTACAGGTGAAAACAGCGCCCAACTAACTTTCCCAGTTGTTGCTATTATGCCGCTGTGTTTCAGAATCACCTGGGGTGCTAGTTGGAATTGCAAATTCTTGATCCTCACTATACCCCAGTATTGCATTTCAGGTACATAACTGCTGTCTTCAGCACAGCTGCATTGGCCCACAACTGTAGAAAGCCCAAAGAGGAAGATGCAGCTGCCCCTTTACCTGATATAAACCAATACTTGATCTTGTTTTATACTTGGGATTGACACTGAGACTTCCTGCACAGATATAGCTAAACAAGCTATTAAAATATATTTCCAATCAAGTTGCTAAATAGCCACTTCCTGGAGCCCTGGGAGGACCCTGTTTCCAGCCTCTATCCTGGAATCTCTCAGGATACTGTCCAATCGCCACTCCAGCAATGACTCCAGTCATTGCCGGCTGTAACAGTATCCTCATCACTCTCAGGTTTTCTCACTGTGGGCCCTGGTGGGAGACTATTCCCATGGCTATAACAATCACATCTTTGGTGGCTAATCACCAGGTCTCATCTTCTGGTCATTGCTTCTTCTGAACCTAGAGCTCAGCTCCAAATACCTAACTGTCTGCCTGGTGGGTGTTTCATTGGCCAGCCCATAGCCAACAAAACCACAACTGTGTCAAAAAACAAATTCGTCATCTTTCCATCTAAATTCAGCTCCTCCTCCCCAGTTCTATCCTGATCCCTGATTATTATTCACTCTGCCACCCTTTGCCCACTCAACTAAGTGTAAAGCTGAGTCATCCCTGAGCCCTTGCTGTCTCCATTCAATTAGTCATCCAGTTCGTTGAATTTTACTCTAAAATTTATCTTGCATCCATCATTTCCTTTCCATTCCCACTGCCACCACTTTACTGCAAACTCATTGCTTCACTTTTAGATAAACAATAATTTCCTTACTCCAATCTTCTCCTTCATACCACCTCCAGATAAATCCTCTTAAAAGATCATTTTGATTATGCCAAATTTCTATTCAAATGCCCCCAACTGGTCACTTCCCTCAAAGAAAAAAACCAGTGGTCTTAGATTGGCACATAAAACTTGTATAATTCCCCCCAAAATGTTTTACCCCTATCCAGCCTACCCTTTTGTGGCAGACATTTTATTAGATATTATAAAATTTCACTACAATCCTTAGAGTACTTGTAATAAACTCCAGCAGGGAAGTGCTCAAGTGATGAAACCATGATAATAACACAGTTTCTGTGACCCCTTCCACTACAACACATTCTTGCTAAGTCTTCATAGAAACTCCAGATATCTTTGCCAAATATCCCCTTTGTTTTTTACTCCATACTGTGTTTCTGTTATGGATGCTACATTGACCTTTCTCTTCCCTTCCCTTCATTGTTTTTTTGGAGACTTTTCCTGATTCAATTCTGCCCTAATCTTTCTTTCTCTCATTACATCAGATATGTCCTATCACTCGTAGTTGCCCGGTTGAAATTAGATTTGTCTTTTGTATATCATCCCCAACAATACTTCCTCATAGCTGAAGAGTTTGCTTTCCATTTTATTGAAAAACATTGGAGCAGTCATTAAAGGACTTCTGTGTTACAGTGCATCTGGGATGCACCTAGAATCTGCTGTATACTAAAAGAACAAAAACAAAAAGGAACAATAGCTAGTCTGGAACCCAAAACAATTACATAATAAACTCAAGGTGTTAAGTAGAGGAGAAACTAGGCATTCACGTTTTAGAATATTATACAGGAGAGAACCACTGTTCTACAAATGCCCATCACCATATTTATCTGCCTGCATTTATTCTCATTTGCTCTGCTTCTCTTTGGATGAACTCTGTGCTCATAGTTGAGATCAGCCCTTCCACTTGTACACAAGATTTATCCTCTCTCATCTACTCATGGATATCACCTCAGTATCTCTCCACACACCTTCATTCTTATTAACGTGCAAACATGCTGTGTTTTCTACTATTTGGAAAAATAATAAATGAACTAAAACTCTTCTGACTCTAACATCCCCCAGCTGTCACCCTATTTCTCTGCTCTCCTTTACCACAAAGCTCCTTCACACCCATACATGAGAATTATTCTTTTCATTGTCTGCAGCGATTTTCATGTTGTTAATTCCTATGATAATTTTCAGACCTTATTTAACGTCAGTATTTCCGTTGATCATGCTTCTTGCTTTGATAGACTTGCTATCCTTGGATTCTGAACTGCTCATTCATTGCTAGATTTCTCTTACCTTATTGGTTTTTCCTTTTCAGCCCCCTTTGGCCTTGCTCCTCATCTCCCCATCTCTAAATATTGGAGTACACCAGAGACTAGTCTTGGACTTCTGTTCTTCTTTATTCCCTTGGTGATCTCATCCATGTCTTTTTAAAAGTCTTTTGGAGTTCAATTGAAATAAAATAAACTGCATATATTTAAAGTGTACATTTTTTAAAATATTTTATTTATTTATTGGGCAGAGAGAGATCACAAGTAGGCAGAGAGGCAGGCAGAGAGAGGGGGGAAGCAGGCTCCCTGCTGAGCAGAGAGCCCGATGCGGGGCTCGATGCGGGGCTCAATCCCAGGACCCTGAGATCATGACCCAAGCTGAAGGCAGAGACTTTAACTGACTAAGCCACCCAGGTACCCCTAAAGTGTACAATTTTGATTAGTTTTGACATAAGTGTACACTGTAAAATGATCACCATGACAATCTAGATTACAAACATTTCTATATTCCCTCAAAAATGTCCTCATTTCCCTTTGTAATCTCTGCTCTCATTTACTGTAATTCACAGGTAGCCATTCATTTGATTTCTGTCACTAGAATCATATGATTGATATGTACTTTTTTTTTTTTTTGAAAACCTGGCTTCTTTCATTCAACGTAATGATTTGGGGATTCACCGATGTTGTTGTATATATCAATAATTTGTTACTATTTACTGCCAAATGATATTCCATTGTATTGGATATGCCATAATTTATCCATTTAACTGTTGTTAGATCTTTGGGTTGTTTCTGGTTTGGGTCTATTACAAATAAAACTGCTATGAACATTTTGTATATAAGTCTTTGTCTGAACCTGTGCTTTCATTTCTCTCAAGTAAATTCCTGGAAGTGGAATGATTGGTTTTTATGTTAGACGTACGCTTAACTTTTTAAGAAACTGCCCAACTGCCTCAGAATGAAAGTAACATTTTATATTCCCATTAGCAGTGTATAAGAATTCCAGTTACTTATGTCCATGCCAAGACTTTATATTAAGGCAGCCTATGCCCTGAGATCTAACTCTGACTTGCCACTTGTTTTTGTTTGTTTTTTGTTTTTTTAAATAATAAAACTATGCCTCCTGATTTAGTTATCATCTATGGTGGCTTTCATACTGTGACTAGAATTGAACAGTTTGACAAAGACCATGTGGACAGTGAAGCCTAAAATACCTTTATACAAAAAACGTTTGCTGACCCCAGCTTTATATGGTCTCTCTTTTTTTAAAAAAATTATTCTAATGGGTTATAGTGGTTTCTAATTGTGGTTTAAATTTGTATTTTCCTGATGACTAATGAGATTGAACATCTTTCCCTGTGCTTATTTGTCATTCACTTTTTTCCTTTTGTGAATCTCTTTCAATCTTTTTCTATTTGCATTTTGTCACTTTGTTTTGTTGTGCTTATTTCTTATTGAAGTATAAGAGTTTCCTGTGTGCTTGTGAAACAAGTCCTTTGTCTGATATATACAATATGAAATTTTTCCCCATTTAGTGGCTTGCATTTTAATTTTCTTAATGACATTTTTTGTAGGATAAACTTTAATGTTAAGGAAATCCAATTTATTAATTTTCTTTTTTATGGTTAATGTTTTTTTTATTTCTATCTAAAAAAATCTTTGACTTTGCTAAGGTTACAAAGATTATATCCTATGTTTTCATCTATTTGTTTATTCTGTTTGGGCCCTACTTTAGGCCTGAAGTCCGTTTAGAGTACATTTTTGCCTATGATGTGAGGTAAGGGTCAATGTTTACTTTTTTCCATATGGATATCCAGTTGATCAAGTAAGATTTGTTGAAATATCTTTCCTTTCCTAATTGAATTGATTTAGCAACGCTGTCAAAATGTAATAGACATATGTGTGTTTTCTGACCTTTATCCACTCCATTGATATACATCTATCGCTTAATCATTACTAAACTGTCCTGACCATGGTAGTTTCATAATAAGCCTTGAAATCAAGTGTTGTTGTTGTTGTTGTTGTTATTATTTCCTCTGTAATTGCTTTACTATTCTATATCCTTTTGGATTTCCATTTGTATTTTGGAATATTTTGTGATTTTTTTTTTTTTTTAAATCATGCTGGGTTTCTGACTGGTTTTATGTTGACTCCACATGCAAATTTTGGAAGAATTGCCATCTTAATTTTAAATCTTCTAATTCATAAACACAATATAAATTTCCATTTATTTAGGCCATCTTTAATTTTTCTCAGTTACATTTTTTGTTTGTTTAATGTAAAGACCGTGGATGTTCCTATTAGCCTAATGCTAAGTAGACAGTATAAGGGTATTTTTTGGCATTGCTGTAAATTATATTATTTTTGAAATTTCATTTTTCAGTTGCTTATTGCTAATATGTAAGAATGTAATTTAGTTTTGCATATTAAAATATTTGCATATTTTGCATATTAAATTTTGCATAATTTGTGTTTTATGAACCTTATATTCACTTACTTGTTCTAGTTTTGGTTTTGTTTTTATTTAAATTCCAGTTAGTTCTGGGCACGTGGGTGGCTCAGTTGGTTAAGCAATTGCCTTCAGCTCAGGTCATGATCCTGGAGTTCTGGGATACAGTCCCACATTGGGCTCCCTGCTCAGCAGGGAGTCTGCTTCTCCCTCTCACCTCTTCCTTCTCATGTTCTCTCTCTCTCATTCTCTCTCTGTCAAATAAATAAATAAAAATAAAATCTTTATAATAAATACATAAATAAATAAATTCCAGTTAGTTTTAACATACAGTACAATATCACTTTCAGGATACTAGTTCTAGTTTTGGTTTTAAAAATTTCTTGGGATTTTCTATTCAAAAAATCATATCATCTACAGATAAAGTTTTACTTCTTAATTTCTGATCTTTATCATTGGAATGATATCATTTCTTTTTTTTCTTTTTTTATTTTTTAAAGATTTTATTTATTTATTTGACACAGAGAGAGAGATCACAAGTAGGCAGAGAGGCAGGAGGAGAGAGAGGGAAGCAGGCTCCCTGCTGAGCAGAGACCCTGATGCGGGGCTTGATTCCAGGTCCCTGAGATCAGGACCTGAGCCAAAGGCTCAGGCTTTAACCCACTGAGCCACCCAGGCACCACTGAATGGTAGCATTTCTTATTGTTTGGTACTGGTTAGGACTACCAGTACAGTGTTGGGTAGAAGTGATAAAGTGAGCATCTAGGGTTTTTTTCTTGATATCAGGGAGGAAAATACTGAATTTTTTTAATGTTACCTCTGATATCACTGTATGTTTTTTGTAGCTTCTCTTTAAAAAATTTTCCCTGGTATTCTAGTCTGCTTAGAGTTTGTTCATGAATGGATGTTGAATTTTATCAACTGCTTTTTCTACATCTATTGAAGAGATTTTATTTGCCCTTTATTGTCTCGATATGGTAAATTACATCAATTGATTTTCAAATATGAAACAATCTTGCATTCCTGGAATAGATTCCACTTGATTACATTCATTTCAGTTTTTGTAGTTGTATGTAATTTGGCATTTTTCCTTCACTGCTTTCAACATTTATTTCTTTATCTTTGATTTTCAACAGTTTGATTATGATGTAGCCAGGCATAACTTTCTTTGAGTTTATACTGTTTGAAATTTGCTACAGTTTTTTTGGTTTGTAAATGTATGTGTTTTACTAAACTTGGAGAGTTTTCAGTGATTATTTCTTCACATATTTTTTTTCCTCCATCTCTTTCTCCTTTCTTTATGGGACTACAGCATTCCTGTTAGATCAGTAAATACTGTCACATAGATGCCTTGGGCTCTGTTTATTTCTGTTTACCTCCATACGTTTTGCTTCTCCAACTTTTGAGTCCTTTCCATCTGCTGCCTGTTTTTGTGTGTGTTTTATTGTCCTCAGGTGGCTGTTTGTAGCATTTCCTCTGGAGTTTTTAGTTGTAATCTTAAGAAAGGTTGAATTGTGGTAGATTTTTGCTGTCATAGCAGAATCAGATTTCAATTATCCAGTTCTACAACTTTAAATACCACCTTATGTCTGATGACTTCCAAATGAATCTATCCAATTCAGAGTTCTCCCCTTCACTCCAGGTATTTGTATCCAACTGTTTGTCTGACAACTGGAACTTTAATTTCAAATAAACATTTTAAAATAAATTTGCCTAAGACTGAGCTCCTGATCCACCTGGGTTCCTAAAACCTGCTCTTTCATCTTTTCAGTTTCTTTGGAGTCATCCTCAACATTTTTTCTCACATGCCACATCTGAACCATCAGCAAATTCTGTTGTCTCTATTTTCAAAATACTTGAATATTTCTGTCACCCTCCCCTCACTAACCTCCTTTGCCCATGCCTTTACCACATCTTGCCTGCATTATTACAGTTGTAGTCAGACTGATCTGCTGCTCATAAATGTAGAATTAATGGTCCACCAGCCCTAGATGCCTGAGACATTTGCACAATATTTAATTGCTAGAACTTGCCTTACAATGTTGACAAGTAAATGACTGAAAAGGTGAACATCACTTTCAACTAATTGGTTCCGTGGTTATAAATCAGGAAGCTAAAAATCCACAAATCTTACTAAAATGAGTGGTACTCTCTTCTAGGGCTCAACCTAAGTGATTGCTGAATTAAAAAATTCTTTAGCAAAGATGTATTCCTATAAATCATGCATGGTATTTGCTTTACTTACAGCTGGACCACACCCATAAACTGGGAGTGTGTGCTATTCCTGAGTGGTAAGATTATATAATCAGAGTCTCATTATCAAATCTCGTTAAGCTTTGTATAGCATTTGAGAGGTTTTGGGTTTTTTGATTGATTAGTGGATTTATTAGCAACTCTTCATAGAAATATCTACCAGAATTATCAATCGGATGTTATAAGAATCACATGGAATTTTCTGAACTCACAAATGCCCATTTTCCTACTTTCTCCCTCTCCCCCTCACCAGCATTCAGGCATGTTCCCCAGAGGGTAATCTCTGAGAGATAGGGACATTAGGAAAACTCCCCCAAATAATTTTTATAATTATAAAACTCTTCATCCCCTACCCTAAATTGAGTGCCACTGGTGATAATGCTGATTTTTAATGGCTCTTATTAAGCTCTCTCTCTCTCTATATATATATATGTCACAAGACCTCTTCTAGAGTAACTGTCTCTAGTTCCTCTACCTATTCTCTGTCCTGCTATCATTTCCCACCAGTTTTCTAAACTAACTTATTCTGTCAGAACAAACTCAGTCCAAGTCTTTAGGCTGCCCATCCATGTTTCAGTCAGCAACTTTTAGGATCCAGTTTAGGTGTAATTTTGTCTCCTCTAGAAGCTTAAACACTCCAGTGACTCAGTTAGTTTAAGGCTTTTGTTGTACTAGATTATCCCACATAAAGACTGTATTGTAACTAAATCAACAAAGACTTCTTTGAAGTTTTTTGTGGGAGAATTTGATGGGAAACCATAACTCTTCCATTACTAGGAAGAGTTCTATATAATAAAGCTTCTCCCAAAATATATTATAATATCACTTTGTTCTAGTTACAGAACTTTTCTCATTTCTTTACCACTTAGCTATTCTAGGCTTATAACTTCCAGAAAGACCAATGTCACAAGTTCCAAAGTGCTGTTTTATAGGATCCTTGTTCACACAAATTCCATGTGGTTGTTTCAAAGTATTTGAAATACATTTTCATATCTAGAACTAAGCTCGGGGCGCCTGGGTGGGTCATTCATTAAGCGTCTGCCTTCAGCTCCAGTCATGATCCCAGGGTCCTGGGATTGAGCCCCACGACTGGCTCTCTGCACTACAGCAAGCCTGCTTCTCCTTCTCCCATTCCCCCTACTTGTGTTCTCTCTCTTCCTGTCTCTCTCTATATATATCAAATAGATAAATAAAATCTTTTTAAAAAAAATAGAAGTAAGCTCCAGATAATAAGTATCTAGGAGAGTATGGGAACAAAGAAAAGCAGTAAAAAATACTATGGCTACCTTAGCTAATCCCTCCTTTTTATTGAAAATAAGAAAATTGTAGAACTGGGGATTGGGATCAAAGATGAATCATCATTTGAGGCTGGTTTCTTTAGATTGTAGGATTGTGGATTCCTCCATTCTATAATCTACAAATCATTTTGAACCTTATATACATATAGCCCATGTTATAGTAATTAAACGCACCTCTGATATACTTAAAGGCAAAAGGCCTGGCTACTGAAAATAATTCAGTATAATACTCTTGCTTTATTTAAGGTCAAGTACTTAAAAAAATAATATGCTATGTAGTTACATTTAAGTAGGATGAAATAAAGGGTATATTATAATCAAAATTTTATGTGTCTAATGTTTGATGTTTACTATATTTAATTCAGAGATTTAACTTTACATATATATTAGGCATACTGTGTAGTTATTATATTATAAACTATGAATATTTTATAAAAAAGTTGTATTAGTGATGGTGATTGAAATATAGAATCAGTTACATTTTGGAGATAGAACTATAAGATCTGCAATGGATTATATCTAGAAGGAGGCGATAGAAAGGGTTTATAAAGAATGACAATTTAGGTTCTGGCTTAAATATTCCAGTGGATGATGATATCCATTTAATTAGATACAAAGAACAAGGAAGAACAGTTTAATACTAGGGAAGGTAGAGAATAACTTAATAAAGCTAAAGAAAGATCAAAAAATGAACTTACATATAATGATTTTTTTTTTAACGATTTTATTTGTAAGAGAGAGAGCAGGAATCGGGGAGGGAAAGAAAGAGAAGCAGACTCTCCACTGAGTAGGAACTCCAATGTGTGGGCTCAATTCCAGGACTCTGGAATCTTGACCTGAGCCTAAGGCAGATGCTTAACTGACTGAGCCTTCCAGGCACCCCATATATAGGCTATCTCTCACTCATCATGCACTGTACTGAGCATTTTGCACCCATTTTATTTTTCAGTGACATCAGTAATTCTGTGAGCTTAATAGTGCTCTTTTTAGGGACATGTAAAATAAGTTGCCTGAGCAGGATTCACATTCAAATTTGATTAACACCAAAACCCACCCTCCATATGATTAAGCTGTTACAGATACCACACAATGAAAAAGGCCATATGTTGCTCACCTATATATTATTGTAGTTTAGAGTTCATGAAGATAAACATAGTAACTAATTTATGGAAAAGTAAAGAAATTTATTTTGTAACAAAAAAGGATTTTCATGGTAATTCTGGGTGGGAGTTACCACCAACAACTAGTTCAATACATAAAGAAAACTTGATTGATGTCAGTTAAGGCTCCTGTGTTACAACTAGTAGTAAAACAAACAAACAAAGATACAAACAAAAAACATAAAAACTAGAACGTACAATCAAAGTATTATCTTGGCTACCCTTTGATTGGATCAACAGTCATCATTATGCTTTATGATTATTCACTAACAATTAATTTTAACATGTCCCTTAAAGTTCTCACCAAGTATTTTGAGTACAGTTCTGAGATATTCAGAAAATAATTATTTCAAAATCCACTGGAATAGAGTCATAAAGCCAGATTGACAGCTCTCCCGCCAACAGATTTGACATTTTGTTCTTTCCTAAAACTAATAAACAAATTTGCCAAAACTAGTAAAACAACATGGAACATTGAGAAGCATCTTGACCTAATGAAATGATAGGCCTGAGTTTTCTCCTAAATCTACTGTGGGCTGTGAGACTTTGGACAATTAATTTAAACTCTTTGAACCTCTTAGGATGATAACTTTTGCAGGTACCTATGAAGATTAAAGAGTATGTGTATAGTGAATGACAATATAATTATAATTAATTCTTATTTTTGTGACAGCGATGATGACGTGATGGTGATGATGACAATGATGATAATAACAGCAATAATTATTTTATCTCAGTTGAAGTGGAGTTGGGAGCATGGACTCTAGTGGTAGAGTCTTTCATTCACAACTCATTTGGCCACTTACAGATCATCTATAGAATGGTAATAGGGTTATTGTAAGGTTTATGTGATTTAATTAATATACAGCAGTTAGCATTGTGCCTGCCATTGAGAAAGTGTTAAATAAATATTGCTGATGGTATTGATTATGATATCAGAGTAGGCATAATGTTAACAATAATATACCTTAATAGAAAATAATAAATTCTATAAAAAAACCTCTGTATATGATAAATGATAAATTTCTTAAAGATATTAGAATCACCTCTTAAACATACCTCATGTCTTGGTGAATCTGCCTCAATTTCCATGACAGTAACTAATGATATTTTTGTTTTTCTTAGTTTCCAGATTTGTTTTTATTTATGTTAAATAATTGAAGGAATACATGTAAAGGTGCTTTTAATGTCATAAAGGACAAATATAAAAGATCATTCAAGCAATGTAATAATTATGAAACATTCTAAAACCCATCTATTATTTATCTATAATCTACTCACCTCTTTACCAACCTATTTATCATTTTTTTCATTTTTAAAAGCATTTTGTCCTAGTGCATCATTTTGTACTTGAACTAATGCAATAAAATTAGTAAGCAATAGCTATCCCCGTTTTGTAAATAAAAGATGGGGCACAAGATATTAATTAAAATGCCATAAAGGACATTCATTTCATGGCAGAATATTTTTTTTTTAATTTTTTTATTAACATATAATGTATTATTTACCCCAGGGTACAAGTCTGTGAATCATCAGGCTTACACATTTCACAGCATTTGCCATAGCACATACCCTCCCCAATGTCCATATCCCTACCCCCCCACCTCCCAGCAACCCTTAGTTTGCTTTGTGAGTTTAGGAGTCTCTTATGGTTTGTCTCCTT
>CM052798.1:148547240-148559377 GCA_028533885.1 Nasua narica | reverse complement strand
TCATGGCAGAATATTATCTCCAAATCTGAATCTCTCACTCACTTTTTATTAAAGTGAACCTGTTTTTTTTTTTAAAGATTTTATTTTATTTATTTGACAGAGAGAGAAATCACAAGTAGACAGAGAGGCAGGCAGAGTGATGAGGAAGCAGGCTCCCTGCTGAGCAGAGAGCCCGATGCGGGGCTTGATCCCAGGACCCTGAGATCATGACCTGAGCCGAAGGCAGAGGCCTTAACCCACTGAGCCACCCAGGCGCCTCTAAAGTGAACCTGTTTTAATCCATATTTTATATCTACTTTGAGCCTTCCACTGTATTCATTCACTCATCCATTTATTTCATTCTGTTCATTCAACAAATACTTGTTGATGCCACTCAGTACACCCAAACCATCAAAGATACAGAAACACTTGTGAAGAACAATGGAGTAGAAATCAGAAAACCTGGGTACAATACTTGGCTGTACCATTAACCACCTATCTGATAGGAGTCTTCTCCATATGGATGGTCTACCAGCATTTTCTAGCTTAAAAGCACACTCTTCCTTTGTGAAACCTCCCAAGATCATCCTATACTGTAGTAGTACTTGTTCTGTGCTTCCCAGCATGTTGCTTCTATTGCTGATCTTATTTACCACCTATTTAATGCTGCCTTGTATAACAGTATTTTTTTCTAAAAAAATTGCCGATTTTCTTTTTTAATTACCAAATGTAGCAGTTATAACCACATCAAAAATATCCACATCCTTTTTTTTTTTATTAACATATAATGTGTTATTTGTTTCAGGAGTACAGGTCTGTGATTCATCAGTCTTACACAATTCACAGCATTCATCATAGCACATACCCTCCCCAATGTCCATCACCCAGCCACACCATCCCTCCCGCCCCCCTCCCCTCCAGCAACCTTCAGTTTGTTTCCTGAGATTAAGTCTCTTTATGGTTTATCTCCCTGTCTGGTTTCATCTTGTTTCATTTTTCCCTCCCTTCCCCTTCCTCTGTCTTGTTTCTCAAATCCCTCATATCAGTGAGATCATATGATAATTGTCTTTCTCTGATTGATGGTATTTTTAAAAAATATTTTATTTATTTATTTGACAGAGAGAGAGAGAGAGCACAAGCAGGCAGAGCAGGGGGCAGAAGGAGGGGGATAAGCAGGCTCTCTGCTAAGCACGGGAGCCGAATGTGGGGCTCGATCCCAGGACCCTGGGATTATAACCTGAGCTGAATGTAGTCACTTAACTGACTGAGCCTCCCAGGCACCCCTTGTATAATAGTATTTGCCCTGAGTGAGATGGATTTTCACAAAAGGGAAGTAGAAGAGTGATAGGGGAATAGACAGGAGGGAGCAAAAGCAAACCAGGTAGTAGAATGACGTGAGTTATTTTGTGGAATTAAATTCCTATACAGCAAGCCTTTTTTTAGTTTCACCAGAAGCGCTTCTCAAACTGGCAAAATACCATCTCAAGTTGTTTCAAGAGACTCACTCAAGTTGTTTCAAATACTTAAATAGTATCAAGATTATTCTGAGATAGGTAGTATGTAGGTACAATAATGGCCCTTCCTTAGATGTTCACATCCTAAACAGCAGAAAATTTGAACTTGTGATATTGCATGGCAAATGGAAATTAAGGCTGCCACCTTAACTAGGGCAATTAAAGAATAGTTAACTGGAGTAAGGTTGCTAATCAGTTGACCTTGAGAGGCGGAGGTGGCTGTGGATTTTCTGCATGGGCTCAGTGTACTCACAGCGTCCTTTTAAGTAAAGGAGCGAGGCAGAAGAGGCAGTGTCAGAGTCAGAGAGATTTGAAGATGCTACTGTGCTGGCTGTGAAGAAGCAGGAAAGGCCAATAAGCCAAGGAATGTGAGCTGTCTCTAGAAGCTGGAGATGTCAAGGCAACAAATTTTTCCCTAGAGCCTATGGAAGGAACAGCTCTGCTGACATCTTGATTTTACTCTGCTGAGACTCATTTTGGACTTTTGACCTCCAAGACTGTAAGATAATAAATTTAGCTTGTGTTAAGCCACTAAGTTAGCAATAATTTATTACAGTAGCAATAGGAAATTAATACAGGTAATAAGAAGACTAAAGGTATTTAAACCATATATCCAAGCATTCTAGAAACCCAAGAACATTGGTATGGTTCAGCCTCACAGGAAGGCCAGTCCCTCTGGGGCTTGAATGTGGAACAGTTTCTTCAAGGACTAAAACATCCTTTGAGATCCAGTCTTGCTCTAGATTTTAGTTTATCTCTAACTTTTATTCTAAGAAGATTTTATTGATACTTCCTCTTGCAGTTTTTCAATAATGCAAGTCAGCCTTTCTGTGTTTCTGCTTTTCTCTCTGTGTCTTTCCAATTCTAATCCCAGTGCCAACTAGCTACCTCACCCTTTCCCCTACTTACTGATCTTGTTGGCTACAGTCCTTTGCTGTCTGCTTCTATCAGTATGTTCTCATTTTTCCCCCTTCCCTACCAGTAGTTCTATCTCTGTTCATATGTCTGTCACCAAATGAGAGAATTTTATTGATTTAATTGATCGATATTAGCCATAGGGATCAGAGATCTCCTAGGCAATTTCAGTAGTTGCTGGCCAGTCTATATTGGCTGCTCTTGGATCAGGCACCTACTGCTGGTATAATAACCTTGGTAGATGGGGAAGTGCCATCAGTTACAAGACATGCCCACTGAGGGAGTTTATCCAGCAGGGACTCTGTGTGTGCGTATGTGTGTTTAATACTTAGAGCAAAATAGACTCTCTCTCTCTCTCTTTCTCTCTCTTTCTTTTTTTTAATTACAGAGTGTTAAAAGTATGAATTCTGGAACAAAACACCCTGTATTCAAATATTGGCACAGCTGTGAGACTTAGAACAAGTTGCTTTACTACTCTATGTCCACATTTCTGCATTTATAGAATGGAGATGGTTTAATATCTGCATCATAATTGTGAGGATTAAATAAAATAATCCAACTAATATTCTGGGCATACAATAAGCCCTCAATAAATGCCAGATGCTATTGTTATTGTTTTTATGGCATCATAGTTCTTATGAGGCTTAAATGACAAGTTCATATTCTTTACTGCTACGTGTGAAAAGGCCTTATCTCCTGAGTAGAGCAGATGATCAATCCTTGGAGATGGAAGATGGTATCTTGTATTGGTTTTAGAATCACTCAAAGAAACCCATGCCATTTCTTTATTATTAGATGTTACCAGTTTCTTCCTTTATTCAGTCAGTTCTCACTGAGCATCTAGTATGTACCAGAATCTCTTATTAGACACAGAGATACAAAGATTGATAGGATAACAGTCTCTGGCCTGAAGGAATGCCCCAGTGTTCTGGATGATAGGAAGAAAAAGAAAATCATGGAGACATGAGGAAGTAGACTCAATGAACCCAATTTATTGACACTTGAACTTTTCAGGAGAAGAAAAGGAAGCAACAAAGATGTAGTGACCTTACAGATAATTAAATGCAGCTCTCTCATTTTATAGATAATGAAACTAAGATTAGGTACACATTAGTCTTTCCTTCAATGAACCCTCTGGGCCATTTTCGCACTGTGAACCTAGCAGTGCGTGAGGCCCTTAGATTTGTTTAGAGGCAATCCCCTGAGTACCCACTGTGCGAATCTGTCAGAGCCCAATACATGATATCTTACTAAATGTCTTCTTGTCTAGAGATTCTAGCATGGCTTAACCTGGCTGAAATTGAGAACATCAGACCAGCATCCAATGCTTTGAAAGCTCTGAAATACAATTTGACACGTCATTGTCTTTTCTGTGAGGACATGCTATAAATCATAAACATTTCCAAAGTCTAAGAAAATTAGACTTTCCTAAGTTAAGTATTCTAGCATAACCATTCTTTGTTCTGTCTCCAAAGTGCCAACCCGTCATGCTCCAAAAGAGTTTGTAATAATCTAATAGTTTTTTGTCAGCCAGTTGTATAGTTAAAGGCCCCGTTCATTCTTTGGAAAATGTATTTTCCAAAAGCAAAGTATTAATTCTTATAATCATATTTAAGAATATTTTATATTATCTGCTAATTAAAATTGCCTGAATAATATAAAGTTTAGCAAAACCTTACCATACCTCCCATAATCTCACATAAGTGCTTTGGTCTTATTCCACCCTGTGCATTTCTTTATTTTTGCATGGATGACACTATAACAAATAATGTGTCTTAATTTCATCTGGAAGATTGTGTACCCTTTGACAGAAGAATCTCTCTCTCTTCCTATATTTTATATATATTCGGTAAATGAAATCTTTGTATCCCTAGTCCTTAGTGGGATCTAGCATGAAATAGATTTCAATAAATGCTTGCTGAATTGAACAGAATAAATTAGTCTTATTCAGTCATTTGTTCAACAAATATCTGTATGTGCCTATTCTGCCTGGTCCTAGTCTATATAGGGAGGTTACAATGGTTGGTAAGAAATACTTAATCACTGTCTCTAAGAAACTTAAGTCTAGCAAATTATTTTTAATGAAGCCTTATAAGAACAGTGCCATTTTACAAACAAGTCTTACTCATATGATTTCCTTTCAGTGGTGAATAAGCCATGAATTCAGAAATTTTCTGTTCACATAATGTTTCCAATCAAACCAAGTTAATAATAGTTATTGCAAAAGTGGCTTCCAATTCTTGCAAGGTTAGTTGTAGTCTTTGGAGCTTCTTGTCTGCTATTTTTAATGGCTTTCTGCCCAAAGCAGCTTAGTCTAATTGGGAAGGGATGTGTTCTTTTTTTGATAAGGGAATAACTCTCATGAATGATAATGGGAGTTATGTGTGAACATGAAGAAAAACTTGACTCTTAATACTGTGGATTGCATAACAGCTTTTCAGAGACTGCTTTTATGATTGATTGTCTCTCCCTAAATGGCTTCCATCTATCAATACGATTTGAAGAAAGAGTTGCTTTTTTATTCTGGATAAGTCTCTCAAAACAAAGACCAACTAATTATTTGAAAATTCCAAAACACACTTTAGGATAGTGTTACGGAGTGAAAACACTTCCATTTGGATATCCCATAGGAGCTGCCATTCATTAATGTTTAAAACAGATGCTTCAGTGAGCAACATATTTAATTAAATCCAAACCTGTTGTTATTATTCCAGAAAATATTATTATTAGCACAAGTTCCAAATGGAACTTGCAGAAACTTCTAGTTGGAGTTTGGGAAAGATATTTTAATTTCTTAAAGAATTTACTTAAAGTAGAAATCACTGCAGTTATCTCGATACATTTTTTTTTTTTCAATTCAAGGCCGTGAGAGCTGTGAGAGTTAATTGCTTAGAATCATTGCTACTTTGATAGAGTGACTGAGCGGACCAGCTGGCTGGACAGGCCACATACATCATTACAAAATGCTGGAATGTGCACATCAAGTATCTGTCTGTGCTTCTAAAAAAGGACAAATAAAAAGAAATAAATGTCTTCAAATTTTATACCATGGACTTAAAAGATTGGCAGATGTGTCACTAATTATATAATTGCTGTCTTATGTGGTTCTAATAAAATTATTTGAAGCTCAAAAAATGTCTAGCAGAGAATTATTTAATTGAATACACAGTTATAACAAAAATAATTAGTATTTACTTTAAACTCTAAATTGTCAACAAAAAACCTCAAGTAATTATTTTCATAGTGCTGCATAATGAAATAAATGTGTAATTAGTGACAGATGGGACTTTTAAAATTTAAAACATAGAAAAAATCATATCACCTGTTTTGATTATTATTTTTTTTACATGAGTGAAGTTACAATTTGTGAAAATGAGATACAAAGAGAATTAAAGAATTAACTCTCTAAATTAATGCAATAGTCCTTGTTCATGTTTCCCAGCATCCTGTGAATTTTCTTTAAAGTGTATTAGGCTTTAAAGCCCAAAGATAGGTTTGAGCCATGTCATGTCCACTGTCATAAGTGAACAACGTTAGGATCTCTTAGATCTTAGAAGCACCATTTTATTTGTTTTAATAGCAGGATAAAATTTTAGGTGAAATTACCAGCACTTATTTCATATGATAATTTTTCCAGTATTTCCATGTCTTTTTCTGTGCAAGATGAGGACAAATATCTTTCTGTGGCCTATAAAATGTCCTGAGCGATGGCTGAAATAATCAAGATCTCATCTTGTCAGTCTATAAGCTTGCTGTGATTCTGTTGATTATATTACAAGCCTGTACTGAAGATGAATGTTTATATGCTCCTCATCAGCACTTACTTGCAAGTGGCTATGCATTTTTATCATCTTATTTCTGGTGTTAACTAGATTATGATGGGCTCTACCAAAGAGATCTTGTTTTCATTTTTTCTGCCTTCTTTACCCACTCTTCCTGGCCCTATAATGTTGGAGTTCAACCCAGTCCTTGCTTATCAAGGATAAGGATAAGGATAACTCTCCTTGTCAAGTTTTTGCTATGGCAGTGAGCATGCTAACATGAGTCATGCTTTTGATCAGTTTTCTTTTATAGTTTCAGTCTTCTTTTTAAAAAAATACACTATGGAACCATACCCCAAACATGTGGTTGGAAATATGAATTTATACTACAGGGCTATGAACTTTTGGAAGGCATGTATCACCTCTCATTTATTTTCTATCTCTGAAGCCAGGCATAGTGGTAAATTAGTAGGCACCCAGCAAGTATTTGTTGAATTATTTATTAGCCTGTGTCATCGATCATGGGGGGAAGAGAAAATGATCTCATACTTCATGTTAAGAAATGTAAATGTATGAGAAATTTCAGGTATTTGAAAGGATCCAATAAGTAACATGGTTTTTTTCTGGCTGAATTTGGAACCAATTGAATGACATATACAGGAATCAGATAGATAACAAAATATCAGTCCTCTTATTGAGAAACATTATTAAAAAAAATGTCTACTTCTGTAGCTAAATGAATTTGTTAACACTCTACTTATATAAACTTATGCCCCAAATTACAGTTCACTTCTGCAGGGACAAGCCTCTTTCTGCATGGGAATTAGTAGGCCAGAGGTTACTTCTCTGCAGGTAGGTGGAAACTAAAGTCCCAGAAGGGGCAATGCCATCTGTGTACTGTCTCTCCTACCAAACTCACCTAATAGATAAGTGAATTGGTGTTCTATCCCTGAAGAATAAGGATGTGGAGAAAGTTTGGAAACCCAAGTAATGGGAAATAAGAATTTCCCTCAATGTTCTCTTTGTTTTTGTTTCCTGTAGGTAGAACGTTGTCTTCCCAATCAAGGCAATTGACCTATTAAGAGGAGTCAGGAAAATGACAATGAAATTGTTATCTTTGTTATTGACAAAAGCTAGTCTGCAGAATGTAACTTAGATTTGTGGTCTTAAGTACTGTCCTACACCAACGTTCCTCCCAAACTGCACTCTCCCACAGAGTCAGTCTTACTGCATGGGAGGTAGCAGCTCAGAATGCACCCTCTCCAAAGTCAGGAGAGGATTCCCAAGGTGCTGACTCTTTCAAGACCGGTTTCTTTGCCAAAATTCAGCAGAGAGATAAGTGAATCACCCTTCCTCTCTTTGTAGTGAGAGATGGGGCAGAGATTAGCCAGAAGTGTTACTGCCACAAGGAAATATGAGGAGCAGGATGTATTTGCAGGAGGAGCCAAAGAAATGTTTAGGCAATATCAAAACTGGTTTGCAGGAAAGTCACTGTGAAGAATGTATTCAGAACAGACAGTGCCAGGGAGACAAGGTAACACATACTGACCGAAATCTCAGGGTTAGAGAAGATGACTCAGAGAGAGGTTGTGGAGAAAGGAGTGAATAAAATAGAAAAGAGCAGAAGATGAATCCCCAGGAAATGCAAATATTTACCAAATAACTACAGAAAGAGGAGCCCAGTGAAGCTGAGGACAAGCAGCCAAGAGAGTTTGAAGAAAAACTAGAAGGGAATTGCACAAAAGGAAGGAGTGGCCAGTAGTATGAAACCTTCTATGGTCAAATTTGATAAGGACTGGCAGGTCTCCCTAGGGTTGAGCAATGAGGAGGGAATTGAGAACATCTGTAAAAAGAGTGTTACCAGAATAATTGGATCAGAAGCCATATTGCCTTGGATTGAGAATTGTATGGGGTTTGAGAAAGTAGAGATAGTTTTTAGAAACTTGACTACAAGTGAAAAAGATGATATGATAGTTAGATGGGCATTTCAAGCCCAGTTGGCCTCAGTCCTAAGCCACATTCCCTAACAGTGTAAGCACTAATTGAAATGATTTTTTGCACTCTACCTGACTTCTGTATCTATATTTCAATTAGCTCCAAACTGTGGTGGAGTCCAGGCAGTGGAGAACAGTGGTGTTATTTATTAATTAATTAATTATTAATTAAGTGGTGTTATTTATTTAGGTGCTTCCAAACTCTAAAAAAGGAAGGAAAAATATGAGTTGAAGTAATTTCTGTGTGGAAGGGACGATGTTGAGGAAGAACAGAGTTCTACCTAAAGGTTCTTATCTTTCCTTTGAAGTGGGAGGCAGGATCAGCAAGTGATAGGGCAAGAGGCAAGCAGTAGGTAGGAGGCTAAACAGACATGACAGGTTCAGACGACATTCTGTGTGAAATGGGAATGAGTGTTGCCCAAGAACAAATAGGTTATTGTAAGTGCCTAATTAAAGTTATTTTTTCATAGTGAATTTTTAGTGAAACCTATGTACATACATTGGGAGATGGTTCCAAATTCATTCAGCTTCCCAAGAAGATAATAATTTTGCAATTGAGACTCTTCTGAGAAGCTAGTTATTCTTGGTTCTTCTACCATTATGTACACTATTCTCAGTCCTCTTGTTCTCTAATTTTAATGTTCACCTGCCCTAGGACTCATCATTGACCATTTCTTATGTTTCTACACTCTCTCCTTATTAGGTTTCATTCACTTCCTTGGCCTCAACCGAAATGCAAACAGCTTCAAAACTTAAACTTAACATTCTGACCACACTGGTCACTTGTCATGAGGTACCTGAAACTCAGCAATTTAAATGACAAAACTACCAGAAATCCTGCTTTTGCTCCTCATCTCAGTTACCCTGACCTTATATGTTTTCTTTGTCTCTTATAACTCAGAGTGCTAAGTAAATCATGTTAGATGGCTTTCTAAGCAAGGCAAAATAATAATTAGCAAGGTCTGCTTGGCATTCTGAAGTCAAATACATATAATTCACAGTTACCCACTGGGTAGATGATCCATGTCACTGTTGTTCTCCTAATTTCTGTATTTACGTAGATACATGCCACCCGACATAATAGCAGCTAGCCACATGTAGCTAGTGAGCACTTGAAATGTGGCTAACAGCCATTTTGGGATGTGCTGCAAGAGCAAAGTACACACCAAATTCCAAAGACTTAATACTGAAAAATAAATAAAGAATATTTCATTAATAACTTTATATTGATTACAAGTCAAAATAGTATTTTTAATGTGTTAGGTTAAATTATTATTAAAATTAATTTTAATTATTTCTGGGTACTTTTTATGCAGTTATTAGAAAACAGAAAATCAGATCTATTTCTCTGTACAGGCTTGGTCTGAAGGTAACTACTTATTCTGTATTTTGACCAAATTCATTTGTATAGCTACTGTTGCACTTAGAGCATTTTATTGAAATTAGACTGGGTGTGTGTAATGCTTTTTGGTAACCCAACATCTGAACCTTTTTCTTATAGGAAGTAAATTTGTTGATACATAGATTTAATTTGAGACCTCACTCCAAAGCAAGTATACTTATTAGATACTTTCTTGGTTAAGGAGTTAGCGGTTGACTTAGACTCAACCAATCAGATGCACCTTCACTAGATTTGTACCAGAAGTTGGTGAGTCAAAGAAGCTTAGATCATGAAATCTTCGTTCTTGTATTAGAAGGCAGCCACAGCAACACTGAGTTTTCCATTGTCTGTAGCTGGCTGTTGAGTAAATGGAGATGCCCATTTCATTCCTTAGAAAGTCTTCAGCAGAGCTTGCTGTACTCAGTTTTCACCAGAGTTTTGTTCTGTCTCCAGCTGTTAGTTTCTCTTCTTCCTGCTTATTTTCTAAGCTTAGTCTCACAGCTTTCTGTGAACTACCCCAAGTTGGTTCTGTCAGTCTCCTTTGTTGAATAATCCTGAGTAGATTTTGGTACTCAGTAATAAATGCTGACCTATTTTGCTCACTGTATTCTTTTTTTTTTTTTTAAGATTTTTATTTATTTATTTGATAGAGAGATATCACAAGTAGGCAGAGGCAGGCAGAGAGGAGGAAGCAGACTCCCCACCGAGCAGAGAGCCCGATGCGGGGCTCGATCCCAGGACCTCGAGATCACGAGATTACCACCCAAGCCAAAGGCAGAGGCTCAACCCACTGAGCCACCCAGGAGCCCCTGCTCACTGTATTCTTGAAAGATGAATAAATTAGAGAAAGAAGGGAGGAAAGATGTTTCTGGAAGGAGACTCAACACAAAGACACAGAGGCTAGAAATCCCATTTTGTGAGGAGCCAGAAAGATTGGAATTAACAGTGTACCCGATAAAGTGCAACATGCCACAGTAGAGAAACTGTCATGGATAAAAGCAGGAGAATATTGCATACTATGCTGGGAGGTTAGTCTGTGGATTATGATGACCATCAGAATATGTTAAGCAGGGAAATGGCCAGGTTATATTTGCAATAAAGATCAATTACCCCATCAGGAGTGATTTGGTTACACACAAAGAAAATCTTATTAATAGAAGTTTAAACCTTAGGGGCACATACTGCATCCCTTACAAGAAATCTAAATGCAGTCAATATAAGGCAGTATTGTCTTCAAACCCGAACTATTGACATCACTCTCCCCATTCACCTTCCTCTATGTGCTGGCTTTTATCCTCAGGTTGATGTTTTATGGTCACAGATTGGTCACTCCATACAGCATGTACTTACCCCAAACATCTAAATTAATAAGGGAGAAAAGGGGCAAGCTGTTATTCCCAAGGTACTTTGTCTTTTGTCAGGAAGTAAAGCCATTACCCAAATTGTTTATCTGATGTCCCCTTATATTTCATTGGAGACAATCAGATCACCTAACCACTCCCAGCTGGAAGCTGAGAAAATGAACATTTGGTAAGGAAAAAACAAACCACGGAAAAACCCCTACGCATCAATCAAGAAAAAGCACACTCAAAATGGGTAGTTTAAAGAATTACAAAGTTGTAGTTGAAGAGTAGAGAAACCACAGAGATAGTGTATTTATTCACTGTTAAGTGAATGCTATTAAGAGGAGGGGGTACATTCACACCTTGCCCTGAAGGGACACATGGAGGACATAGCTACTGAAACTGCAACAAAGAGAGTTGTGTGGAGAGGAACAACTGATTGGATTTACTGTCTTTGGTGCACAGTGACTTCATGAGGAAGGAACTAGAAAAGAAAATAGCCCAGCCTTACTCATTTCCATTTGTCTGACCACCAGCTAGCTCACTGGCTTAATCCAACACAAAGCTGGATGACAGAGGGGTCCATTAATATTGTCCATAGAGATCAATGTTGTGGGGGTGGAGAACAGTGTGAGGAAGTAGGGATTTGGATAGGTAGGTGGAAACTTCAGTACAGGGTTGTCTTGCCTGGAATTAATCTGGATATAGACATGTAGCTGCCAGAACAGACTGAGGTATTGCTAAAAGGAAGAAGGGAGATATTTGTGGCGCAAGCAGCCAATACTGTCTGCCATATTGACCCTTGTGAGAGTTTAGAGATGGATTTAAGATGCGAAATTTGTCACAACACTCCCTTGCAAGAGATGATGGGAGACAGTGATTGTTACTTGAAATAATTGTCTAAGAGGATTCATGTGGGATTATAAACCTAATTATTTCTTTGTTAAGGTATGCCTTTATAAATTTAAAATATTTGCTAGACTTAGGGAGTTGATGTACATTTCAGATGAGTACATTTTCATCTGTCTTAAATAAATTTTATAAAATTTGAAATTTGAAAATGCTTTGCATTGCAACAAATCACATCATACAGATTTATTAAATGATAGAAAGGAGAGTGAATATGAAATAAAGTTAAATGGGTATTACTCAGGGAGAATTCAGTTGTTTAACAAGGACAAGAGTTTGAACTATACTTTTGTCATCTATAAGGCTGGGACATTATATTATACTGATCTCCTTCTTCATCT
>CM052798.1:148520038-148546740 GCA_028533885.1 Nasua narica | reverse complement strand
CTGAGGAGGGAGCCCGATGTGGGACTCGATCCAGGGACTCCAGGATCATGACCTGAGCCGAAGGCAGTTGCTCAACCAACTGAGCCACCCAGGCGCCCCCATTTTTAAATTTTTATTTCCTCCTTTCCATATTTTACTCTTTGGAAGGAAGTTACTATGTGTAGCCCACATATAAGGAGAGCCAAGTCATATTCTACTTCTTAAGGGTGGGGTACCTATATAAATTATTTGGAATTATTCTATAAGGAATGTTTGTCTAATTTCCGTTTTGTTTAGTTACTCAGTGACTTAAATCATCATGGATTCTTGGTTATTATTTAATTTATTTATTATTTATTATTATTAATGATTGTATTTAATACTTCAATTTATAATCTAATATTATTTATATTGTTGCTCAAATTTTTCCAGCTCTGGCCATTGAGACCTCTTTTACAAGGCTCTATCCCTTCAACATAGCATTTCCTTAGTTTCTGGTCATAAAAATACTTCAGACTTACCTTGAATACTTCCCATATCAGTCCTGGAAGCAATTATTTCTCCAACGATCCCTGGTTCCTTTTATTTGAGAATGGTATTAGAAACTAAGATCTGAGCAATAGGTGTGCTCCTTGCTACTGAGATATTCTTGGTACAAGGCCTTCTCAGTTGACAGAGCAACATAATATATGGGTGCATTATAACTTGTGTGTGTACACACATTTATAAATATTCCATATGTAGCCATCTGTATCTATCTTAAGTTAAACGTGTATTTCACACTGATCTTTCCAATTCTAATCTAGCCTCCTCCCCTCATATATCTGTAACACCCTCTCCACTCCCAACAGTGAGAAACCTGGCTCCCACTATCTGCCATCCATCTACTTCATGGTTCAATTCCAATATACATTTGTAGTATTTTCAGAATTTTGAAACTCCTACTCCACTGGGACACAAATTTAGCCACTTGAGTTTTATTTCACTTGTTTCTGAAGTTACTCAGGTCAGGACCTCTTTCTATCACATCCTTCAAAGAGATCATTTTATTCATTTGTAATACAGTTGGGTTATCTTGCCACATTCTACATTCTATTTTTGGATCCCCCAACCTCCTAAATTATAGGTTTTTAATTTGCATACATTAAGGTTCACTGTGCTATAAAGGTCTCCAGATTTTGACAAATGGATACGGGATCATGCAGAATGGTTTTATTGTCTTGACGAAAATCCCTTGTGCTTTACGTGGTCAAGTTTCTCTCCACTTGCTGAATGCCTCGCAACCATGGATCTTTTTATCGTGTTTCTAATTTGACCTTGCCAGAATATCATGTAGAATCCTATGTAGCCTTCTCAGACTGGCTTCTTTCACTTAGCAATATACATTTAAGATTATGCATATTTTTAAATGACCTGATGGGTTATTCCTTGCTTATCACAGAAAAATATTCCATTGTCAGGATATACCAATTTGTTTATCCATTTGCCTATTCAAGGACATCTTGATTGTCCAGTTTTTTGTGATTATGAATAAAGCTGCTCTCAATATCCACATGGAGGCTTTTAAGTGGATAGAAGTTTTCAAATCACTTGGATAAATACCTAGGGTTGCAGTTGCCAGATTGCACAGTAAGACCATGTTCAGTGCGTAAAAAGCTGCCCATCTTGCAAAGTGAAGGTAGCGTTTTGCATTCCCAGCAGCAGTGAGTGAGTTTCTCTTGCTCCACCTCTTCAGCAGTAATTGGCACAGTCTCTTTTTCTTAGATTTTAGCCATTCGAATAGGAGTATACTTGCATCTTGTTTAAGTTTTCATTTTAATGACAAATAATATTGAAAATGTTTTCATATGCTTATTTGTCATCTATGTACCTTCTTTTGATAAAATGTCTATTCAAATATTTTGCTCATTTTCCCCCTTTGCGCCTATAGAGTTCCTTGTGTATTTTAGTTTTAAAAATGCTTTTATGTAATATATTTAAAAAAGAAGCCTTACTAAAAAAGTAAAATGTACTGATCAAACAAATCATTAGCTTTCTATTAGTGTACAGAAAAGGATGATTTGTGATTTTGCTAGTTGTACCACTCAAACACTAGCTTAATATTTTGGTTCATGCATATTCAATCATAAACACTTTCGATATTTAAACTTTGTGCTGTCTTCCTCCACTCTCCTTTCATGTAAACTCCATGAAGCTAGACTTTATTTTGTTGCACTCTCTAGTTTTAATCATAGATAATGATAATCACTCAATAAATGTTGATTGAATAAATGAATGAATGAATCTGAAAGCAAAATAGTATTTGCCTGAGTCGAGTGGAGAAATAGTTGGACATATTCACCAAATTTTTTCACTTATGTACAGATGTTCTGACATCCTTTAGAAACACCATCAGCAGCAATTTTTCAGATTATTTGTTTCCAAGTAAACAAATGCTATTTAAGGGACTTAAAGGACAGTATTGGTTTTAAATAGGCAGTGCCTTGGGGCTCCTGATTGACTCAGTCGATAGAGCATCAGACTCTGATTTCAGTTCAGGTCATGATCTTAGAGTTGTGGGATTGAGCCTCATATTGACCTCCGTGGTAGGCCTTGGAACCTGTTTGAGATTTTCCCTCTCCCTCTGCCTGCCCCTACTTGTGTGTGTGTGTTCTCAAATAAATAAATGCCCAATGAAATCTAATTTAACTATGCAATTTAAGAATATAGGTTTAGGGGCCCTGAGTGACTCAGTCAGTTAAACATCTGCCTTGAGCTCAGGTCATTATCTTAGAGCCCTGGGATTGAGCACTGTATTGGGCTTCCTGCTCCGTGAGGTGTCTGCTTCTCCCTCTCCCTCTGCCCCTCCTCTCTCGTGCTTTCTGTCTCCCTCTCAAATAAATAAATAAAACCTTAAAAAAAAAAGGCCATGGTCTTAAACAGAACTTTCCTTTTTATTTCTTCATGTGTATGTTCATAAAGACACAACTTATTTAATACAGTATACAAAATATTTAAGTCACATGTATTACATTCTTCAAACAAAGGGACTATTTGGAAACATTATCTATTTTGGATGAAGGTTACTGAAAGAAATATTTACTTGAACCAGATTTTTAGTAAATATCATCTTGCTGTTGTTATTATATTCACATATACTTGCATGTTTTAGGTGATGGCTGAAATCACCAACAACAAACTTTGAATCATCTTGTTTTAAGTAATTTACAATACATGCTGCAATTTCCAAGTCTGGAAAGAGAACATACTTTTGATAGAAAGGAACAAATACAAATATACTATGAATTCAAATCACTGACTTATCTTCATGGAATAAATACACACTGAGATCAGAAGACAAAATGGGCAGTCATCTAAGTTTTGTTTATCTGCTGGAATGCACATTTGGGTGTTAAGCTTTGAAGTATCTGAAAACTCTACCCAATACGTCTGTAGTAAAATGCCTTAGCAGATTACTCTGTATGAATATGTATACTACTTTACCAATTGCAGGCATTTGGTCTACTTAGCTCCCTCATACCCCTCGTTATAGCATTTAACTTGAGCATATTAGTTAGAGAAGGACCACTCTAAATTGGGTTTGAAAGATTGGTAATTTGAACTTTACTATGCTTCTGCACAGTACATTCTTATGAAAAGATAGTGAGACTCAGTAAGAGAGAAATATGTGACCTATTGACATAGCAAATGTGCAACATGAATGGGTTTTCCTAGTAACTGAATATTGACAAGACACTCTTTGTTTAATGAAAAGGACTTTGCTTCTTTTCAGTATATTTGAGAGTGGCATGTGATGTTGACATACCATATGACTCTGGGTTCCAAATTTTTTTTTAATCACCTAGTATGTTCATCCATGAGGTGAAAGTGCCATCTCACTCAAGCCCATTATACAAATTAGAAGCCTTTGTTCTTTCTGTGTTTTGTTGGTAGACATTAATATGGACACTCTGAACATATTGGAGCTGGAAGTAATGAAGTGAAATTGTTCACATCATTACTTTAAATTGAAATGCAGACAGTTCATTTCCACAGAAGTCATGAGACTCTTTTACCTGGAATATTAAAAACGCTGGCTATCAAAATTTCAACAACTACAAAAACCTACTACATTTTAAAGCAGCATTTTTTTCCTTCATACACTATACCTGGATGATAATTTTTCTGAAAATCCCTTGTATTCTTCTCTAGTTGCTTCAGTTCCTAATTGGAGCCTGTGTCTAGAACACCAGCAATTTGAAATGGAAAGCATATCCTTTTGGAATAGAGGTTGCACCCATTTTTATTTTCTTGTGTTACTATAAATTAACTTTTTAGCTCATTATTAAAGGCAAAATAGGTATGCATCATTAGCTAAGCACTGATGATCCTGCATTAGGAGAGAAAATTTGAACGAACCAACTATCTACAATCAAACTAATTTTGTTTAAGGAAAGCTTCTCATGATTCTACATAGGTGAATACTTCAAAAGATCATTTCTTAAGAATACTAACTTTTCAAATCTGCTTCAGTGTAAGAGGATGTTCAGAGAAAATATGGCATTTTATAACACAAGCTATTTTAAAGCAGATGGGCTATGTCAATCTCCAAGACAGTTTCTGCACTTGTTCCTATAGAAATCATAAATGTGCCAGAAACTGTGGGGATGTCATGCTAGCAAAATATAATAAAACATGGGGCATTTTTCATTTTCTGAGGATATAATAATAGTAATAACTGTGCTTTATAAGCTCATTCCTACTAATCAAATATGCAGAGTTGATAGCTCTTGAATCTCTTTGAGTGTGTGCTTTTGAAATTATTACCCATTTACAGAATCATGGAAATATGCTAAATCTAATATCTTAGTTTTACATAGTGTGAAACAGGCTTGGCTGATGACTAAAAACCTGAAAGAAATAAAGAGGGGAGATTTCAGATTCCACCCCACTCTTTCCCCTCCCCCCCCCCAACTTTCCCACCTGCTAGCCTCGTATTCCTGGTTGGGCTTTCCTGTGTTCTCACCTGAGGTGAGAACTTTCCATACTCCTGCCTAAATTCAGTCATGCCACTTGTGTGTTGGAGTTTATCTCCTCTTGCCTACCCACGGAAAGCACTGCAACAACTCTCACCTTTTTTCTGACATCATTAATCCTTGCTCTTTACTGGGCCATTCCTGATTCTCTGATCATGAAGAAAAAAAAAAAAAAAAGGAAATAAACAGGCTCTTCCTCAAAATTCTCTCTTTACTTGATTTTGAGACCGCCACATGCTGTTTTCTCTCCTTGCTTATTGCTCTATTGGAGTCTAGATCATTCTCTGTCCCCCTGACAATTTAAGAGGTCTACAGAGCTTGGGCTTTGGTTGTCTTGTGTCCTCGGCTACCCTAGTCCATGGTTTCATCATCTCTCACCTAGATCTCTGCAGTTGCTTCCCGACAGGTCATGCCAGCTCTGGGGACTTGCTCCCAGAGAATCTTCTCTCAATAGAGCAGCCAGAGTGATTCCTTAGACACATGCATATCCTGTCATTCCTCTACTAAAAATGCTTTAGTAATGTCCCATTTCTCAGAGTTCACGTACAGATATACATAAGGAAAGATATGATTACATTATAGGACAGTCTATTCAAAAGTCCAAGGTATTGTGCAAAGGCACAGGTAATCCCCTAACTTAGTTTTGGAGGACCACTGTAACCTTCTGAGAAAAAAGTAACATCCATCCTATGAATTTGAAGGATGAATAGGCATTATCCCAGAGACTGGATGGTTGGGGGAGGATCAGTATAGAAAACACTCAACATTTTGAGATTGTACTATGTGGAAAGCACTTTTTAAAATACAGATAGTTTACATTGATTTGTTCATTTAATTTCCCTTACAAACTTTCCAAGTAAGTAGTGTTATTATTCTTATTTTGCAGATAATGATAGTGATACAACAGCCAGCTATTGGTAGATTAAGGATTCAAATTCACTTAGTATCTCTTCATAACTACTGTAATTGGAGAAGTTAGCAAGACCCAGATCCTAGAGAGCCTGAAGGTCCAAGTAAAATTAGACTTTGTCATAAGAGTCATAGGAGATATTTTCCCTATTTTGGACTGATGAGTAAATTAAGAAAATGAACTGGGTAAGAAGGAATTGCACAGTACTACCTTCAGTTTAATAAACTGCTGAGGTTAAAATAAATCAAAACTCCTTTAGTGGACTTGTGAAGTTCCTTATAAATTTCAACCTCCTGGCCTCATTTCAAGCCATTTTTCTCTCTCTCTCCGCCTACCCTCCCACCCCTTGCCTTTGGATTTCACCTAAACTGTGCTCTAAATTCTGTGCTTACTCTTCTCAAAGAAGTGTGCCTGCACACAGAAACTGCATACATTTCACAGTTTTGACAGATGGAAGTCTTCCAGCCTAGGTTAAGAGTTCAAACTCTAAAAACTCATGGCAACTTCTTGCTTCCTGACCCAACAGTTCTGATTAGGTCTTTGGTCTATTTCCTCTTTCTAAAAAAAAAAAAGGAAAAAAAAAAGATCAATTCTCTTCCCCCCATAGAAACCAATTACCAAATATTCAGTGCTCAGTTTAATTATCATAGATCTGGGAAATTTTCTCTAATTCTTACCTTCCTTGTCAGATGGGTACAAATAGTCATGTGTTATTCAGAATGGGCTTGGTTATGCTACACTATCAAGTTCCCTGAACTTGAGGCTTTACACATTAGAGAGTTTTTTGTTTTTTCCTTCTACCTAAAGGCCACTGTGAGGCAGTTCTGGTGATTCCAAGGATCAGACTATTTCTATTTCATAATGCCAAAATATCAACTTGGGCCTTCCAATTTGCCATAACAGAGAAAAAGAGGTGGGGAAGGAAATTCCACTTTAAGAATGCTTCTGCCTAGATCTGGAACATGTCATTTCTGCTTTCATTTCATTAGCCAGAACTTGTAGTATGGCTTTAACTGGCACATCATATATGGGGCAGTTGATAGTGCTCCTACAGGTAACAATTAAAAAGAGGTAGTGATTAGTTCATCTCTTTTCTAGCTCTTGCCTCATTATATGATAGCTATGTGTTTACATATCTGTTTTTTTTCGTTAGAACTATGAGCTCCTGGAGGGCTTTTTTTTAAAAAAACTCCAAGTTCAATTAAGATGATTCAGTTCATTTCTGTGAATGTTGTTGAGTTGCATTTATTAGACATGGTTTGTGTTGTAGTCCAGGTTCCCAGGAAAGAGACACTTGGAAGTTTATTAGGAAGTGTACTTGGGATAAGCAGCTATTGGGAGAGTGATGACAGCACCACTAGACAGAGGGAGAGGTTGAGCTCTGGTACAATCTCAGTGGAGATTTCCAACTGACTCCACTGGAACTCTAAACCTGTGATAGTCCTTTAGAGTTGTCCCAGTTTGACGTTTTGGGGTCCAATTTTATATGCCATCATCAGCTGGTCATTGGATGTAGGCTGCCACAGGGAATGGGTATGTGATCTTGAATGAAGAGGCCCTCTTCAGCAAAGGACAACTTCCAGAGGAAAGGCCTGCAGTTCTAAAGGGGACATATTGCTATAGCACAGTGCCCATTATCATTTAACAAAAAGTAAGGGCACCTCATTCGATGGTGTATTGGAACTATCCTGTGTATATAAATGTTATATTATCTTACAGAGCTAACAAAACGGGAGTCCTATGTAATAGCCTAAACAGATTGTTTTGTTTAAAACTAGAAATTACCATACTTGACAATTTGGGGCTTAAGAGTTTTGTGACTTTCAGTTTTTTCACTTTGTTATAAATCAAATTCTATTATAATTTTTAAGCATACATTCAGAATTCAGTCTAAAATTGAGTTCCTAAATGGTATAGACAGATTCCACATTTTCATCTAAACATGTATTTATATCCACAGCTACTCAGTTGTGTGGGTAATTTAAGCTTCTGAGTTGAGAATGGGTTTCATTGCTTTTTACTATTCAAAAATAGCTCATATGAACTAATGTCTAAATAGAATTTACTCAGCAACATAAAAATATGTTATGCCAAAATAGAGCCAGAATAATCATTAACTTTTTAATAGGTTCCGATAAATGAGAATGAGTTAGGATTGACTTAGCATTTAAACTGACAGTACTAATTGTATGAATGCCATGCAAATATTTTTTTGCGATAACCACGTGATTTATTTAACTCTTCTCTGTGTTTTTCTTTCTTTAAAATGGAGATTTAAAAAGCTTGAAGTAAAAGCATAGATGATAGATAGGATATGGAAGCTTCAAAACATCTCAGACTGGATTTGTCTTACAAATATGTTTACCGTTCTTTCCTTTGAATATTCACAAGTATAAATCAGCTCTATTGCAAGCACACAGTTATCTGCTTTGGCCAGTTAGTTTGAGGGCAGTGAAATAAAAACACCCAAAAGATAGGCCCTTAGGGTAAGGTCGCTTATAGTGTTTTAGAAGACATAGATATTTGAACACAAGAGTTTATCATTGTGTGATGGATACTGTAATGGATATAGATTCAGAGTACCACAGGAACACATTACAGGGAGCAAAAATTCTATATGTGAGAGAGTTGAAAAGATGAAGTAGTTAATTTTCCCACCTAATAAAAAATTTTAAAGTTTTAGTGGCTTACAGAAGCAAAGAGTAACTTTCCTGCTTATGGTTCTGCAAGTTCAGCTGATCTGGTCCAGGCTGAACTCCATGCTTCCTGTCTGGGTCATGTCCATCCTAGGTATCTTCATCTTAGACTTGGCTGAAGAGCGATGACTGAGGTGTGCTCAGTTACATGAGCAATCCAGGGATGGAAATTCTGTAATGGATGTATGATTAAAGATCCAGGAACAACAGTCCAGTCTATCACAAAAAGTTTCAAAGGAGATGACATATCTGAGCTGGGTTTTGAAGGATGAGGAATAGGAGTTTACTAATACAAGTCTACACTGAATCCAAATCCAATATCCTACTCTGCTACTCTTTCTACAACTTCAAGTTACTTAGTTTGGAAAATGTGTAATTGCTTTATTCTTTTCAAATAACCACACTCCACAACTATTTGAAACTTGTTCATCCTCAGTGTCATTGTCAAATTCACTTACCTAACCTCTGATATTGGTTAAGCTCTACATAAGTTCCCTTCCTGTTGTCCAAAGCTTCTATTCACTGTCTGCAAGGACTGCTGGTGCCTTTAAGACTGCTGTTTCTAATGCCTATGTCTGTAGCTTCCCAACTTTCTCTCCCATTATTTGCAGATCTTCAAAACAACTAGTGGCCCCCCGTGTTTGCTGAATTTTTTCTTGGATAGCTGTGAGGGGTTTTTTTTATTATACTTCTGCCACTTTTTCATTATTAATCACCACTGTAAATTTGTTCTCTTTTTGCTTTTTATAAGTAATTATATTTATTTTATTTATGCATAACCCAAATATATCTCCACCCTTGAATATAAATCATCTTAGGTTGACTTTTCAAGAATCCTCTGAATTGACTTACAGATGAAACTTTTAATTCAGTGTAGTCAGCTTTTTTTTTTTTAAATACTGAAATGTAGATAATACTGAATCTGAGGGATAAGAATAATAAAATGAGATTGCTTCCCTTACTTTGTATATTTCTTGGGTTTTCTACTATCATTTATAGTCATATCTCAATCATAGGATTATTTGAAAAGAAATTAGCACTATTGCTCATTCCATATACAGTTCCTACTTTTCTCTAAGGAAAGTGATTTTTATTGGAAAAGAGCAGTTAGTTGAAAGAAACAACTCTCTTGGAGTTAACAGGAGTTGTAACAAAAGGCAATGTTAAAAAGAGATAAGAGTCTGTGGACTTGAGATCAGCAACCAGAAAAGATCATTGAGATTCATGAATGTAAGAGAAACATTTGCATTGCCAAGGAAAAATTAAAAATTGTTGTCAAGTTCAGACAAACTATTAATGCATATGTAATGTGGAAGCACAGAACTCCTGGTAAGAACTAGCCTTAGGCAAGATTTCATTTTCAAACAGAGAATACTTTATATTATGATTCTACAAATGAATGTTGTCTAAATATTTTTGTTAATTGCAGAATATTTCACGATAATAAGGATCATCAAGTGTTGAAAATATAGTGATTCATTTGACATTGAAAAAAAAAAGAAGTACATGTATTTTAAGCATAAAAATAAGACTGTCCTGGGTTTGAACTATATTCACACCTTGGAAATCAGCAGAAATCAAGGTCTTTCACCTTACAGAGGGTAGGCAGAGAATTTTCCTAAATATTTTGCTGCAAAACTAGAAGGAAACCAGAATTCTAATTCTCTTTCTTTTTCACCAGCATATATTCAGTGTCTTACACAAAACTTTGCATACAAAATGCTCAACAAATATATCTTGAGCAAAGAGATATTTATTGAATAGCCATGAGAAGTATGTTGAGCACTGGAGTGGATAAGGAAGAGAAAAAGCACACAGAGTTTTATTCATTCAACTTGTATTTGGTAAGCAGTTATTATGTACTATTTTAAGTGCTGGGGTATGGTATTATGAATGAGATGGGAAAACTCCCTTATCTCATGAACCTTACATTCTAATTGGGTGAGACAGAAAACAACAACAACAAAACAAATAATGTAATATTAGATCATCTGCCTCAGGAACTATAAAGCAACTAAAGAGGGTAAAATCATGATTAGAGAGAAATAAGGGGATTCCCATTATACGTGGGCTGACCAAGGGACAATGTTCTAAAAAGTTGCCACTTGAGGTGAGACTTCTGTAATGAAGAGACAGCTATTTGAGGAGCCACTGGGTTAAGTGGTTCAGACAGAAAAGCAAGTTCAAACTCACTGTGACAGGGAAAGTCTCTGCGGTTTGAGGAGCAAGAGGGAGGCCCGTGTGACTAGAGGATATGGAATGTGGTAATGAGAGAGAGAGTCAGGGACTAGAATATTAGAGCCTTATTCCTGAGGCAAGGGCTTTGCATTTTATTTTAAATACAATGGGAATCTATCGGATTTTAGCAGGAAGAGAGTATATGAATTAATTTATTATTTCAAAAGTCACTTTGAGGGGCGCCTGGGTGGCTCAGTTGGTTAAGCAACTGCCTTCAGCTCAGGTCATGATCGTGCAGTCCCGGGATCGAGTTCCGCATCGGGCTCCCGGCTCCACGGGGAGTCTGCTTCTCCCTCTGACCTTCTCCCCTCTCATGCTCTCTCTCACTCTCTCTCTCTCTCTCTCAAATAAATAAATAAAATCTTAAAAAAAAAAAGTCACTCTGACCGCCTTGTTGAGAAAGACTCACAGAGGAGGATAGTTAGACCTAACCATCATTAGGAGTTGATTGCCTATAACCAAAGCCAGAGATGATGGTGGTTTGGGCTGAGTGACAATGGAAACAAATATTAGACACTAACAGGCCTTGCAGATAGATTGGCTGTGGATGGGAGAGAAACTGAGTCATCAGGAATCATTCTGATGGTTTGGAGTTGCAGCTCTCCGTGGGGACGGGTCATTTTATGAGATGGGAGAGACTCCCAACTAAGAGAGAAACTGGTTAATTGTGGAAAAGCAAAAAAATAATTGGTTAAAAAAAGTTTATAGCCTAGCAAAGAACACACACATATATACACATGATGTTGAAGGCAAGTTAAGAAGTAGCTAAATAAATTATAAAACATTGAAGGAATACAGAGGAGGGAGCCATTAATTATCACTAAGTGAATCATTTCATATGTTTGTACGTTTCAGTATACCTAACTTGCAATGAGGTAGTATCAAAGACACTTGATTATTGCACATTGCATGAAATCTGGATGTATATTTTTAGCCCAGCCACTAAATAATGTCAGCAAAGTCAATTAGTACTTCTTTTTGGCTTTTCCTTCATGTTTTCCAAATAGCTGCAGTAGCTCTAACATCATGTTTTTACATGACAGAACCTCAGCTAAGAAGAATGGGGATGGGGAGGAAAAAAGAAGCCCCATTCTCATTGGCCTTTTCTTTTAATCAGGAAAATTTTTCCTACAAGCCCTCTAGCTGGTATTTATTACATTTAATTGGCCTGAGCTGGACCACATAGTCATCTCTAGATCAAGTGCTGACAAAGGAAAACTAAATTTCCAGTATTGATTGAGATCAATCAAAATTCAGCTTTTGAGTCTGGGGTCTTTGTTACCTAAACATAAGGATTCTGGAAGCAAAAAAGGACTGTTTGCCACACAAAATGATTACTGATCCAAGGGTTGTTTTTCAGTTAGGTATTAATGATAAAAGGCAAAATTGTTGTATTTGCAAGTTCACTCTATTTTAGGCTAAGCAGAAGGCCTGGCACATAGTAGGTATTTTATAAATACACATTATTAAGTGGATAATTAATATATATTTATTAAACAAATCATAACTTATACATGAAGAATACAAGAGGCCTTATACAGGAGGTCAGAGAGGTGAAAAACTTGAGGAAGCTAATTCAGTAATAATCGTTAGAGCAACATTCAAACCCAGATTGCTCTTGTCCCAGTGCTGAACTATGCTCATTGAGGTACTTTGATTTTCAGTAAAGTCTAATGGTTCAGTTGACCACACAACCCTGAAAGGAAGCTAAATCCAAAGTGTGAGCAAAGGGGAGATTCTCAAATAGAATCAAGAAATTCAGGGAAACTAGCCACATAGTTATTCCTTTCATTCCTGTAATTTAATTCTTTTGTTTGCCCTTGGCAGAGCACTTCATTAGCCCACCTCCCAAACTACCAAAACTACAAAAAGTTTATCTTTCTTAATCATGCACAATCTCTTAACCTGCATTCCAGTGTCATCATGATCTCTAGCTCCTTGGTACCTCCCCTTTTTTCAAGTTTATCTGTTCTATCATATCTTTATTCCTTCCTTCTCCAACTGAACTGTAATCTGTGGTCATTCTGTTAATTATTGTGTTACAGGCAAACTTAACTTCCCTCACTCACTGACCCTGTGGATCAATTACAACCCTGTGTCAATCCAACTTCCTGTCTCATTTCTTCCACTGACAGAGCCACTGATAATGTCTAAGAAAATCTCGTAAATATGTTGCCCTGATCCACTGGAAATGAATGCTTCCCATCTCATTGCACCATTTCATTTAGTAATTAATTTGCTTGTATCCCATCACCAGTGCCTCTTATTTCCTAGAGTAACTCTTCCATATCTTTTTGTCTCTTGAGTCCTCTTCTTTAGTACTTTTCCCACAAATATTCTATTTCTTCTTCTTGGACTGTGGTAAAAATTGTCCTTTGCCATCCTCTTGGTAAGTTTGCCATTGAGACATTTAGGCTGTGACTTGGTTGGTCAATGAAATGAGTGGAAGTAACATATCACTATATATGGAAGTTTTAAGAGCCAGTGTGTGGTTCACCACATAGCCTTTCCCTTATTTCAGTGATCACCAAAGTACGTGTCAGGACGGAGCTTTCATAAACTCAGTCACTGAGGAACTTTAGATAATTTCTGTTCCCCCAGTAATCTGTGTTTTTTATGAAGAACAAACCAGTCTTTTCTGTGTTAAATCATTAAGAGTTTGGATTTGTTTGTTATCACAGCACAATTCAGCCCATCCTAACTGATATAGATACTTTGTAAAGGTTCGCATAATCCTTTCCTTGAAATTTCTCCTTTGAGTTTTACCATTCTATTATCTCCCCATCCTCAGGCTATAAATTTGACTCCTAATTCTTAGTTTTCATAATAGTTTCGTCTTAGTTTCCTCTTTTTCTGTTCAATCTTATTTTTTTCCTTGTGTTAACTCATCCAGGGTCAGCACATCTATTATCAATTCTTCAACTTCTATCTAAATTTAATAACTCTAATGTCTGTAACTTCATTCTCCCCAAATATTCAGATCCACATGTGCAAGGACTATTTAGACATTTTCAACTGGATATTTTCTTTAACTTGTTTTTCTTTAACTATTCTCACTAAAGCAATTCTTTCTGATGAATTCCATCTCTTTGTAAATGTTACTTTATGCATATTCTAAACCAGAAATCTGGAAATAATTATAGTCTCAGTCTTCTAAGTCACTCCAATTAGCCTATAATTATATAAATTCTTCACGTAAAATAGTTCTTGTCTTCTTCTTTGCCTGGTCTCCTTATAGAATTGCATCATCCTAAGTAAACCATGACAATTTCAATAGCCTTCTGAAATTTCAGAGTTATATTTATAAAATACTAGTTAGATCACATAACTCTCATATTAAAAAAATTATTCTGAAACTTTATTACCAGTAACACAGACAATATATTTCTAGCATAGCATAAGAAGTCCATCAAAGACCATTCATGTCTATAGTCACCTTCCTCTACTCCTCTTGAACATTCCAATCAAATTTGTAGAGGTGGACGTTTATTTCTAAATACATTGGTTTATGACATTTCCTCATCTGAATTACCATTCCCTTCTTCCTGAATGATCACCACTGAAGACTTTCTTTAGCAGCTCCTCCTCTGGCCAAATGAGTTATTTCCCTTCTGTGTTTCAAGGATAAACTGTAGATAACATTTACTGAGCAGTTTCTCCCTGGATTCGTTTCCTAGGGCTGATGAAACAAATTACCACAAACTTGACAGTTTCACACAACAGAAGTTTATTCTGTCATACTTCTGGAGTCTAGCAATTTGCACTTAGGTGTCAGCAGGGCCATACTCCTCCCAAGGCTCTAGAAAAGAATCTTCGGTTGCTTTTAAAAGCTTCTGGTGGTTGCTAGCAATCCTTGGTGTTTCTAGTCTTAGAGATGCATCATTTCAATCTCTGCCTCCATTTTCACATGCCTTTTCTCCCCGTATGTCTCTTCTGTGTCTCTACACCCATATCTCCCTCTCTTTTCTTTTATAAAGATCATGGCCATTGCATTTAGGTCCCATGATAATCCAGTATGACCTGGTCTTAAATTGATTACATCTGCAAAGACCCTATTTGCAAATATGGCTTCATGCACAAGTATCAGAGGTTCAGACTCAAACATGTATTTGGTGTAGGGGAGGGAACACAAACATACTACACCACTTTTTAGCATTGTGCCAAGCACTTCTAAGTCAAACCATATGTAAATGTCGTTTTTGCATATCAAAGAGTTGATTTTGACAATTTCATATGGTTCAATCCAATGTTAACACATTGAGTTTTCACAACATCTCTATCAGGTGATATTACTTTTAGTCTCATTTTAAGGGGAGGACACTGAGGAAGTTAATTAACTTGCTCAAGGTGTACGATTAGTAAGTGACAGAGTAAAACTCCAGCATCCATTCTCTTTATAATATGTCACTTCTCTTTGGCCATATTAAATCTTCTTGTACACAACTCTATTATATTACTTATCACATAACTTATGTTCATGTTCCCCTTAATTCTATTCTCTGAGCTACTCTAGGAAGCTCTACTTTTTATTACGTATTCCCAACATTCAATATAGTATGTGTCATTAGATAGAAAACAAATGTTCTTTAAAAACATAAATGAATATATGATCTGGAAAATGTACTCTCCTAAAGAGAAAAGAGAGGATACTTGGGAATAATAAAATTTCTTGCCAATCCTCAGCCATTGCATGTCACTAAGGACAATATAGTAGGGACTGAGAAGCTATTGGGAATTCAGTCTTAGTCCCATGTAACGAAATAGCATCTGCTCACCCTCATTCTAAAATCACCCTTATCTCATTCTTAGTTCTAGTTCTACCATTATGAGTATTCCTCTCGCTCTGCTTTATACTTAAATTACAGTTAAGTCCAGATTAAGCCAAAATAAATTGATTTTTTTCGCCCAGATGTGCAGAATTACTGAGCTTCAGCATCTGTAACTGTTTTTCTTTCATTTTTAAAAAATGTCAATATGTGCTTTTTGATTTCAAAATAAATGTAAATGATTTTTCTAATTAAAGAAAAATCAATTAGAAGTAGATTAATGTGTGATTATTTAATAAAAGGAACAGTTCTACTCCAGGATGTAATAAGCTGGAGCAGTGTCACTTCCAACTTTATAATGAGTAAGAGCCAGATTAACTTCAAATTCACAACTCTTTTTGATCCTATCAGAGAGCTGAGGTGGCAAACAAACAACTAGACCAAAATCTAAGGAGAGATAAGTCCTTGCATATATATACCTGGGGTCAATATAAGCAGATATTTGACAGAAGCTGACTGTGGACTGGCTGGAGCGTGAAACCCCTGGAAATTTCAGAAATTGATGGAGGCCATGCCTTCTTACAGGCTCTTTCCCCATAAACCCATAAGAGCTCACAGAAAATATAAAGAGAGACCTAAGTTTTCACTGTGGTGTAAAAGTGGGGGATAAGAATAACAGTCATGCAGGAAAGGCAAGAAACTCCATAAGACTCTTCTTTCTTGCCTCACTTATGAAATAAAATGCCTATTCTTCAGTTAGAAGAGCAACAAGCAACCTCATCCTTAGGACACTGGTAAAAACTCATTATAGTCAGGCAAAGGGAACAGAAAAAGCAACTTGACCTTGGAAAAGGGACAGGAATAAATACTGGGCTCAGAACTATGTGGAGTTGGGGATAGGCACAACAAAAAGACTGCCTGAGTAAGGCTGATTTTAATTAGAAAATGAGAATGTTTCCTTCCCTCCCCATCACCACCCTACAACACCAAACTAACAAATTTTGAATAACAAATTTTGAATAACTGTCAAGTACTGCTGGGAGAGGAAAAGGAACAACAAAAGCATACAAAGAAATCCTCTCTGAAGCCACTGCAAAAGGAAGGCCTAATGCAGAGGGCAGTCCCTCTATAAACATTGAATATTACTACAGAAACTTGAAGTCTGAAATGTAATGAGGCTAATTCTAGCCTTAACAATCCTCAAACCTAGGTTAACCCAAACCCATATACTACAGACCTTGAACAAAGAAAGGGGTCCTCTCATTTTCAGGAATAAAATCAATCAACCTTATTCTCTAATGTCCTTTACACAATGACTAACTTTCTACCCACCCACCCACCCCACTTATAAGGCATACAAAAAGAGAAGAAAAATACATACTCCCAGGATGCCTGGGTGGCTGTTGGTTAAGCATCTGCCTTTGGCCCAGGTCATGATCCTGGGGTCCTGGGGTTGAGTCCTGTATCAGGCTCCTTTCTCAGCTGGGAGCTTGTTTCTCCCTCTGCCTCTGCTTCTGCCTGCTGCTCCCTCTACTTTGCACTCTCTTTCTCTCTCTCTCTCTCTCTCTCTCTGACAAATGAAGATATAAAATCTTTAAAAAAAGAAAAAATACATACTCCTAAGAATCAAAGCATGGATCAGAATCAAATTTAGATATGACACATTCATTAGGAATATCTCTTTGGGAATTTTAAATAACTATACATAAAAGGTCAAAGGCTCTAATGTAAAAGGCAGACAACAAGGTGAATACTTTCAGCAGAGAGATAGAAACTATAAACATAAATGAAATGGAAATGTTGAAAAGTAAAAATGAAGCTAAAAAAAAGTAACATAAATGAAGAAAACCTTCAATGGACTCATATTTAGACTCTGCAAAATGAAAGGAAAGAAAAAAGTGAACTTGAAGACTAGTCAAAAGAAATAACCCAAACTGAAACATGCAAAGAAAACAAGAGGAAGAAATAAAACAAAACAGAAACAGAAATCTAAAAGCACTCATATCAAATGTTCTAACATGTGTAATTTGAATCCTAGAAGTAGGAGAGAAAGAGATCAAGGCAGAAGAAATACATGAAGAATAAAAGAGAATTTCTCAAAGTTAATGAGAGACAACAAATCACACATTCAAAAAGAAGAAAAAAAAATCCCTTGGTATATCATATGTAAATTGTTAAGAACAAAAAGCAAAGAGCAATCTTGAAGGTGGACAGAGGAGAAACAAACCTAACATGTAGAAGAATAAGAATTAGGGCAGACTTGAGGTCAGAAGACAATTGAATGATAAATTTAAAGTGGTGAAAAAAAATTAATAAGTTGGGATTCTATATTCTGAAAAAATTATCTTTCTAAAATGAAGGGTAAATATTTTCTTAAGTAAACAAACCTGTAAGAATTCATAGCAAGCAGACCTACTCTCCAAAAAAATGTAAAGGGAAATTCATTTTTTTTAAAGATTTTATTTTTTTATTTGACAGAGAGAGAGATCACAAGTAGACAGAGAGGCAGGCAGAGAGAGAGGGGGAAGCAGGCTCCCCGCTGAGCAGAAAGCCTGATGAGGGGCTCAATCCCAGGACCCTGAGATCATGACCTGAGATCATGACCTGGGCCCAAGGCAGAGGCTTTAGCCCACTGAGCCACCCAGGCACCCCTCTAAAAGGAAATTCTTTAGGCTAAAAGAAAATTATATCAGAGAAACTTGAATCTAAATAGTGAAGTGGAGAATGCTAGAAGAGAAACAAAGGAAGGTAAAATAAATCCATTTTCTTTATTTTTAATTAAGATGATTTTCAAATGCAAAAATAGTACCAAAGCATTTTTATTTATGTGTATGTAAATTTTAATTGGGTTGAAAAGATGGGAGAGAAGAACTAGAAATATACTGTCAGAGATCATACATTGTATGTAAAGCAATATAGTATTATTTTAAGATAGGCTGTGCAATGTCCACAATAGCCAAACTATGGAGAGAACCTAGATGTCCATCAACAGATGAATGGGTAAAGAAGATGTGGTATATATATACAATGGAATACTATGCAGCCATCAAGAGAAACGAAATCTGATGTGGATGGAACTAGAGGTTATTATGCTAAATGAAATTAGTCAATCAGAGAAAGACAATTATCATTTGATCTCTCTGATATGAAGAATTTGAGAGGCAGGGCAGGGAGGTCATGGGGGTTGGGGATGGGAAATTAAACAAGATGGGATCAGGAAGGAGACAAACCATAAGAGACTCCTAAACTCACGAAACAAACTGAGGGTGGCTGGAGGTGGGGAGGTAGGGATAGGGTGGCTGGCTTATGGACATTGGGGAGGGTATGTGCTATGGTAAGTGCTGTGAAATGTGTAAGCCTGATGATTCACAGACATGTACCCCTGGGGCAAATAATACATTATATAAAACAAATCATTAGCTATAACCACATCAAAAATATCCACATCCTTTTTTTTTTATTAACATATAATGTGTTATTTGTTTCAGGAATATAGGTCTGTGATTCATCCAAAATAAACAGAAGGCAATAATAGAGATAAGAGTAGAAATCAGTGCAATTAAAGCAGAACAATAATAGAAAAAAAATCGGTGAGACCAGAAGCTGATTCTTTGAAAAGATCAATAAATTTAAAACCTCCAGCCAAACTGACCAAGAAAAAAGGGACATGACACAAATCAACAATATCAGGACCAAAAGATGGATCTCACCACAGATGTTAAAAGAGTATTAAAGAGTACTGCACATAACTCATAGAATGGCAAAAAGGAAAAGAAAGACAAGAAAAAATGACATTAAGTGCTGACAAGGATATTGAGCAAGTGGCATTTCCATACATTATGAGTGGAAATACAAAATAGTATATGCAATTAGAAAAACAATTTGGCAGGTTTTTTTTTTTTTTTAAGGTTTATTTATTTGAAAGAGAGAATGGGAGAGTGGGAGGAGGGGCAGAGTGAGAGAATCCCAAGCAGACTCCCTCACCCCCCGACAAGTGCAGCTCCTGACACAGGGCTCAATCTCAGAACCCTGAGATCATGACCTGAGCTGAAACCGAGTTGGATGCTTTTTTTTTTAAGATTTTATTTATTTATTTGACAGAGAGATGACAACTAGGCAGAGAGACACGCAGAGAGGCAGGCGGGGGCGGGGAGGGGAAGCAGGCTCCCTGCTGAGCAGAGAGCCCGATGTGGGGCTCGATCCCAGGACCCTGAGATCGTGACCTGAGCCGAAGGCAGACGCTTAACCCACTGAGCCACCCAGGCTCCCCCCCGAGTTGGATGCTTAACCAGCTAAGCCACACAGGTGATCCTAATTTGACAGTTTCTTAAAATGTTAAATATTCATATGCTACATGATTCATCAATTCCACTTCTAGGTATCTACTCAAGGGAAGTGAAAACTTACATTCACACATACACACACACACACACACACACACACATGCGTGCAAATTTCTATGTGAGTGTGCATAGCCACTTTATTTGTAGTCTTTGGACTATAAATTGGAAACAATCAAGATGTCCTTCACTAGTGAATGGATTTAACAATAGCAATACATTTTTGTAATGGAGCATTACTCAGCAATAAAAAGGAACAAGCCATTTTTGCAGGAATGTGGATGAATTTTAAGTGTGTTTTTAAGTGAAAGGCTACCTAATAGGTGATTCTACATATATGACACTTCAAAACAAGAAAAATTATGGAAATGAAAAACAGTTGGTTGCCAGGAGTTTTGAGGTGCAGAGAGAATTTTACATAAAGGGTCAGCATGAAAGAAATTTGAAATCATGAAAATGTTGTTCTGTGTAGAACTATAGTAATGACTAAATGATTCTATTTGTCAAAACCCATATATATTAGTTGGCTAGAGGTAACAATACCACAGGCTGGGTGACTTAAAAGTAAGAACTTTATTTTTCATAGTGTGGAGGGCTAGAAGTCCAAGATCAAGGTGTTAGCAGATTTGTTTTCTTCTGAGGCCTCCTTCTTTGCTTATAGATGGCCACATTTTTTCCGTGTCTTCATGTGTCTTTCTCCTGGGCTCATATCCCTACTGCCTTTCTGTGTGTCCTAATCCCTCTTCTTATAAGGATACCAGTCAGATTGAATTAAGCTCTACCCTAAGGACCTCATTTTAACTTAATCACCTCTTTAAAGGCCTCTTCTCCCAATGCAGTCACTTTCTGAGGGACTGTGTACTAGGTCTTCAATATATGGATGTGGGGTGGAGAAAACAGTTCAGCCCATAACATTATATAATTCTATACTGCAAAGATGGAATTTTACTTTATGCAAATAAAAAAATAACCAATGATGTTAATTCGTAGGTAAAGGCAGAATGATTAATATAGATCTGACAAATGAACCTAATTGCATTAAAAAAATGTATAACCATGGGGTTGGGGAAGAATGAAACTGACTGAAGTTGGTTTGAAAAAGAGCATTTTGATTAGAAAATATGAAGACCAAAAGTACTGTACACAAATCCTATATTATAGTTGGTAAATTTCTTGCTCACAGAGGTATGGGCTAGCAATTCTGAAATTATTTTATATCTTTCCTAGGGCTTAGAAGTAGTAAGTATATTGTTGATAATAAAAACCAGATTGCTGACTTTTGGAGACAGAAGTTTCAAAAGGGAAGGATGAAGAATAGAATGATCCATTTTTCTGAATCAGAATTGTACCAATATGGAGTGATGAATTTGTTTTAATAGCTTGGATTTAGCTCTGTTCACTGAGGGAGATGAGCAGTAGGGACATCCCCTAGTATTGAGCCTTATCTACTATCCAAATATTGGTTTGTAAATGACATTCTCAAGTAAAAGGAGTCAAAGTCCTTTGAAGAATGGGTTGATTCCAGATTTGGGCTAGGGAGAATAAGATAAATCTAGAGTACCTTGCAGTGCCATTAAGTATGGAAGTACAAAATGAAAGAAGGGAGAGAAGGAGGGGAGGGAAGAAGAGAGAAAAGAGAGAAAACAAGGGAGGAAGGTGTAAAAGATGGAAGCATGTCAAAAGGGCATAGAGGCCAGCCTGAAAGGTTTCCAAAAGACAAAATCTTTAGCAAAAATATAAATGATGATATTGGTTTAAGCAAAGAATAAAACAAAGAGTCCATACTGAAACAAACAAGAAGAGATTATAATCTCTTACAGAAGAATTTGATGGACATGGAAAGAATGAGGGAAATAGAAAATCACCTTTGAAAATGCCACAATAGACCTAGAGGGTATTATGCTGTGAAGTAAGTCAGACAGAGAAAGATAACTACCATATGATTTCATTTATAAGCAGAATCTAAAAAACAAAACAAATGAATAAACAAAAAGCAGAAGCAGACCTATAAATACAGAGAATAAACTGGTAGTTGCCAGACTGGAGGGTGAGGGGTGATGGGCAAACTGGGTGAAAGGGAGTGGGAGACAAAGACTTCCAGTTATGAAATGAATAAGTCACAGGGTAAAATGTACAGCCTAGGGAATATAGTCAATGGTATTATAATAGCATTAATGGTGACAGATGGTAGTTACACTTGTGGTGAGCTCATAAAGCATAATGTATCAACCTGTTGAATTACCATGTTGTATACCTGAAACTAATGTAACATTGTGTGTCAACTATACTTCACTTTTAAAAAACTACAGTAATAATTTCTATAGGCAAAGTCCACTGACGAATGCTGAAACTAGTGGGCTAAAATTTAAGCAGAAACAAATACTTGCAGTCTCAAATTATCTACCCCAAAGCACTGAGTATTTACAAAGGATAAAATAATAACTTTATAATAGATACTTGTGTCTGAAATCACTTAACCAAGGGATCAAGATTAACCTCACCAGTTATAGATAAGACCTACTGACGTGATGTCCTTTGAGTAAGTATAATATAATCAAGATAAAACCAACCCAGGTCTATCTAAATTGAAGGACATTATACAAAATAACTGACCAATACTCAGCAAATATATCAAGGTTATGAAAGCAGGACTAAAAGATTGTCAAAGAATGGAGGCATATAAGTTACATGATAACTAAATGTAATATGGAATCTTATAGAACAGAAAAAGAACATTAGTGGAAAAACTCATGAAATCCAAAATAATTCTGTACTTTAGTTACTATATTTGTACCAAGGTTAATTTCTTAGTTTTTATTAATATTCTATGGTTATGTAAGTAACTAACAAAAGGAACAGCTGGGTGAAGGGTATATGGGAATTTTCCATACTATTTTGGCAACTTCTGTAAGTTTAAAAAGAAAGTCTAAAATTATCTCATTTTCTCTAAAACCAATATTTTTTAAGTTAACATTCACTTCATAAAAAACCAGATATAGATATGAGCAGACAATTTATAAATCTAGGGATAGATTCCTCTGGGTTCCCAGCCACCTAAGGAATGGGTACAGGATAATAGTGCAATTTAAGGTATGATCATTTAAAGTGTGTAAGAAAAGAATTGTAAACAGCAAAGCAGAATGAACATTGAATAGGTGACCAAGAGCTTGTGATATCAATGTTCTTAAAGAACTTGAAGGACAAGGTAGATAATAAGCATATTGGGAGGACTGAGGCTTTAATTTTTAGGATAAATTATTATTGCTTGTTTTGTCTTCTACATAGAAGATTTAAGGAATAACTTCACAGCTCTATGACCTGTGTTTTTGCATGTGAATTAATGGACGTCCACATAGTTCTAAAATATATCTTAAGCAAACCCTGAGACTTGGAAACATTCTAAGGAAGCACATCAGGAAATTTGGGTTATGAATTAAATGAAATGCACAGAGTTTTACATCTTTTTTTCCTTATTCATTATATTTTAAGCTCAAGTAGTTTCCCATCTGGGTTAAGAAATTGCATTGCTGAAATGTTAATATTCCTTCCCATGGTATTATTTCATTATAATTCATTTTGAAGAGGTGTATGGTCTAACAGACTAGAAGGTCCACTGACTTGACAGAGGTAATACAAAACAATCTTTATATTGTTAGAAGTTACCAATGGCTTAATCTTGATCATCAGTGGTTTTCTAGTGAGATGATAAAGTTTTAAAATCTTTAATTTTTCCCAATGTGATTTCATTTAGGATTATGCAGTCTGATTCATTTAAGAAAGCTGCACCAGGGAATAATATAATTTTGGAGCAGAACTTTGATAAAGAGTCGGGGGGTATTCCTTTCTGATTCAAGGGACAATTCCATAGACTACTTTTCTTCTTTTTCCATTTCTATCTCTTTGTCTCTTTTTCTTTGTTGATATTCTTTTTTGGAAGCTTTGTAGCTGAAACACAGGTGGGCGAGTATGGAGTTTTTAGTTTCCTTTTTATGGATTTTTCTACATTGCTTTAAATCTCCACTGATTTTAACAGCCTGACTGATCCTTTTAGTATTGACGTCAGGAGAGGAGACAAAGACTGGAAGAGCACTGAGAGGCAAATTATTAAAAAAGGGTTTTATTGTATACAGATCTAAGTTGACGATTGATTAATAACAATATATACTTTATACTTTTCTAACAACTGCATTATTCTTATTTTAATATATAGCATAGTGAATCTATGGTTGACTGTTTTATTTTTCATCTGGGTAATTTGGCAAGATGTCACTACATGCTTAAGACATGCTTATTTCTGCAGAAATACCACAGATTGACAGGTCTAGAAAATTAGTAAAGAGAAAGGGAGAATGGTTACTGGTTACTTTTGAAATTTACTATAAGTATGCAGTTTGAATTGAAGAATGAATATTCATGTAACAAATACATATTGATTACTTTCTATGAAGGCAGCACAAAGAATATTATGTTGACAAGGTAGACAAAGTTCCACCCCTATTGGAAACTCACAAGATAATAGCAATACCTTCCTTTAGGTCCGTAGATAACATACAGTTTTTTAAAACCTTGATGTTCTGTGACATTGCCCATGATTCTTCTCATTTCTAGCGGATTATCTTCCTTAGCCTCTATATCCTACATCCAGTCCAGATGTAAAACTCAGTCCCCTCAGTAGTCTCTGCCATAGATTCATGCCGATGAAGCTTTCATAAGTTGAGGAGAATTTATGGCAGATTTGCAGTCATAACAAGTGGTCACATTTTACACTATGTAGGTCATTCTCTTCTCTTTACCTCCTTTTTCCTGTATTATATAGTTATAGACAAATGTATCTCTTCTGACTCCTAGCTTCAGGATTGCACAACCAAATCTTTTAAGGTATTTAGCTTAATAAAGGTGCTCTGCCTAAAACTATTATCCTTAGAAGGGAGTTGGAATAACAAAAGCATATTGATAATAAGTAAAAAACAAAAATAATGATGATGATGAACATTCTGTTACACATATTGCCATGCTTCCTGCAGTTCCCATCCCACTTGTCTATGCTGTGCAGCTTCCTGACTTCAATATTGCACTTTCCAGGGGCAGTACAAGTTAGTAGTAAAGGAAGATCCTGAACTCACCTCTTCTCATGGACAAACTAAATAGACAGCTACATATGGAACAGTTCCCTCTAAACAAGACCTGAAAACTATCTGAATAGCTCCTCCACAACAAAGGATAAAAGGGCCACATCAAGACAGGTAGGAAAGGGAGAGATGTGCCCTTGCCAAAAACCCTACCTTGCAGCACAGTGACTTAAAATTGGGAGGAGTCTCACAAGGTAGGAGCTTCTCCCTGACAGGCGAGACATTTATGCCTTACTGCAGGTACCCCAGCTCTTGGAACCATCACCAGAGAGATGAGCCCCTAAAGCATCTAGCTTTAAGAGGTACAAGCTACCAGTTATAAAATCAATAAGTCATGGGGATGTAATGTACAGCATAGGGAATGTGGTCAGTGATATTATAATAACGTTGTATGGTGACGGATGGTAACTAGGCTTATCATGAGGATCATTTCATAATGTCTAAAAATATTAAATCACTATGACATACACCTAAAACTAATAGGATAGCATATGTTAATTGTACTTCAATAAAAAAAAAAGAGGAAAAAAAGAAAAGAAAAACAACAAGACATATGTCCAGCTGACTCAAGGGGGCTGTAGGGAACTGAGGTAGCACTTTTAAAGGGCTCTCACACAGAGTCCCAGCCCAAAAGCATCAGTTTGAAAAATGCCTAGGCTAATTATGAAGGAGATCTATTTGCTAATCTTAAAGAGTCTGCTGGAGGGACAAGGACCTACAAAGACCTCTCCCAGAGGGTGGGCACCATTTTTGCACTCTTCTTTTACCTTACTACTAGTGCTTGCAGGTGCACACATTTCCTCCAGGCTCCCATTACCTGTTAAAGCTGGCAGACTTGTGTGCTTCCTGTGCTCACCAGCTGACTTGCTAAAGCTGCCGGTCATGTGCAGACCACACTGGGGACTCTTCTTGTTCACGGGGCTCTGGTGGCCAGTAGAGGGTGGAAGGGCTTGCATTTCTAAGTTCCAGAGGGCTGTAACAACCGGGGAGGTATTATCATCATACGGTTAGAAGACTGAAACACACGCCCAGTCTTCTGTAGAAAGGCCTACTTACTTGTCCTGGAGCTTCAGAATGAGGGGCAGGTTCAGGTTTGCCACACATCTAACGGCTTTCAGGGGACATAGGCTAGGGGATGCTGTCTGGTGTCTCCCTAGGACTTGCTTCCCAGAAAGGAGCTTATACATTTGTCTAGAGCCCTGATTTTTGCAACTGTCCTATAGGGGACAGATCCCCTAGTCTGGAGGCCATATGGTTTATGACTGGTCCCACAGGGCTATTTATATTTGTATACTTGAAAAGCTGCGGCGTGAGGGTCTGGCTCTCAATCAGCCTGAAACTAAGAGCTGACTGAGATCCCCACCTGTGTAACAGGTCAGACACACCCTCAACAACTGGGTCCTATCAAGAATAAATTAGGCTGCTTGAACAATCACAAAGATTCAAGAGATAACCAAGAGCTAAAGCAAGGTTCAACAACAGAGTTCATCCCTACATAGGCCACTCCTTCAAAACTGGAAAAGGTGGCTGTTTTATCTGATATACAGAAACAGAGAGTCAAACAAAACGAGGAAACGGGAATATGCTGAAAATAAAATAGCAAGATAAAACCACAAGGGGGAAAAAAAA
>CM052798.1:148498466-148519538 GCA_028533885.1 Nasua narica | reverse complement strand
TTTTGGGTCTTTAATTAATCCCTAACTTGACCAAGAAGAAAGGTTCCTACCTCAAAGGGCCAGAAAAAATATCGTAACAGAATCAAAAGGTCTCCTCCAAAGTCAATGACATTATGATCTGGAGCAGAGTTAATAATCAGATTGTAGATATAAGTATCTGCATATTTATTGCCTACAGCTGAACTGAGGAAAACATTTTTTCCTCTGATGGGACAGTATGATAACAAGCAGAAAAAAAAAACCTGCTCCTAGGTTTATTGAGGGCCAAAGTACATTTTATGAACCTCCACTTCCCAGCCATGCTTACAAGCACTTTTAGAAATAACTTCTTAAATTATGATGGTTAAGACAGAATGAAAAATGTATGGATACATATACTATTTCAACAATTGGGGCTATTCACAAAATGTTCCAATGGTAATTTTGTCTTAGATGAGTATCAAGAGAGTATCTTTTTAAAATTTTAATGCCAGTATAGTTAACATATAGTATTATATTGGTTTCAGGTGTACAATATAGTGATTCAACGATTCTATACATTATTCAGTGCTCATCATGAGAAATATACTCTTAATCCCCTTCACCTATTTTACCCATCTTCCCACCCACCTCCCCTTTGGCAACCATCAGTTTATTCTCTATAGTTAGAAGTTTGTTTTTTGGTTTTATCTCTCTTTTCTCTGTTTATTTCTTAAATTCCACATATGTGTGAAATCACATGGTATTTGTCTTTCTCTGATTTATTTCAGTTAGCATTATACTCTCTCTATCCATCCATGTTGTTGCAAATGGCAAGATTTCATTCTTTTTTATGGTTGAGTAATATTCCATCATGTGTATACCACATCTTCTTAATCTGTTCATCTATTGATAGACATCTGGGCTGCTTTCATAATTTGTCTGTTGTGCATGATGCTGTAATAAACATAGGGGTACATATATCTTTTCAAATTAGTGTTCTCTTATTTTTTAGGTACATAAAAAGTAGTGAAATTACTGGATCATATGGTCATTCTACTTTTAATTTTTTGAAGAACCTTCATACTGATTTCCACAGTGTCTGCACCAGTTTACATTGCCACCAACAGTAGACGAGGACTCCATTTTTTTCCACATCCTTGCCAACACTTGTTATTTCTTGTGTTTTTTATTTTAGTCATTCTGACAGTTGTGAGGAGATATCTCACTGTGGTTTTGATTTGCATTTCCCTGATAATTAGTGATACTGAGAATCTTTTCATGTGTCTGTTGGCCATCTATGTCTTCTTTGGAGAAATATTTGTTCAAGTATTCTGCCCATTTTTTTCTTCTGCCCATTTTTAAATTGTATTATTTGTTTTTTGGTGTTGAGTTGTATCAAGTTCTTTATATATTTTGGGTACTAACCCTATACCAGATATGTTATTTACAAATATCTTTTCCCATTTTGTAGTTGCCTTTTAGTCTTGTTGATTGTTTCCTTCACTATGCAGAAGTTTCTACTTTGATGTAGTCCCAATAATTTATTTTTCCTTTTGTTTCCCTTGTCTTAGGAGACACATTTAGAAAAACATTCTCTTGGCTGATGTCAGAGAAATTACTGCCTTTGCTCTCTTCTAGGATTTTCTTGGGTTTGGGTTTCACATTTAGGTCCTTAATCCATTTTGAGTTTATTTTTGTGTATGGTGTAAGAAAGTGGCCCAATTTCATTCTTTTGCATGTAGTTGTCTAGTTATCTTAACACCATTTGTTGAAGAGACTGTCTTTTTCCTATTCGATAGTCTGTCCTGCTTTGTCGAAGATTAATTGACTATATAATCATGGGTTTATTACTGGGCTCTCTGTTCTGTTCTATTGAACTTTGTGTCTCTTTTTGTGCCAGTACCATACTGTTTTGATCACTATAGCTTTGTAATACAACTTGAAATCTGGGATTGTGATACCTCCAGTTTTGTTCCTACTTTTTAAGATTGCTTTGGCTATTTGGAGTCTTTTGTAGTTCCTTACTAATTTTAAGATTATTTGTTCTATTTCTGTGAAAAATGCTGTTGGTATTTTGATAGGTATTGTATTAAATGCATAGATTGCTTCGGGTTATATGGACATTTTAACAGTATTTGTTCTTCCAATCCATAAACATTGGATATCTTTCCATTTGTTTGTGCCATCTTTAATTGCTTTCATCAGTGTTTTATAGTCTTCAGAAAATATAAGTGTTTCACCTAGTTGGCTAAGTTTATTCCAAGGTACTTGATTATTTTTGATGCAATTATAAATGGGATTGTTTTCTTAATTTCTCTTTCTGCTACTACATTTTTAGTGTACAGAAAGGCAATGAATTTCTGTATATTGATTTTGTGATCTTACTGAATTCATCTGTCAGTTCTAGTAGTTTTTTGGTGGTCTTTAGGGTTTTTTATATATAGTATCATGCCATCTGAAAATAGTGAAAGTTTTACTTCTTTACCAATGTAGATGTCTGTTTTTCTTTCTTTCTTTCTTTCTTTCTTTCTTTCTTTCTTTCTTTCTTTCTTTCTTTCTTTCTCTCTTTTTTCTTTCTTCCTTCCTTCCTTCCTCCCTTCCTCCCTCTCTCTTTCTTTTCTTTCTTTCTTTCTTTCTTTCTTTCTTTCTCTCTTTCTTTCCTTCCTTCCTTCCTTCCTTCCTTCCTTCCTTCCTTCCTTCCTTCCTTCCTTTCTTCTTTCTTTCTTCTTTCTCTTCTCTTCTCTTCTCTTCTCTTCTCTTCTCTTCTTCTTTTCTTTCTTCATTTTGATGCCTGATTTCTGTGGGTGGGACTTCCAGTACTATGTTGAATAAAACTGGTAAAGGTAGACATTCATATCTTTTTTCTGATCATAGAGGAAAAACTCTCAGTTTTTCCCCATTGAGTATAATGTTAGTTATGGGGTTTTCATATATGGATTAAGAGAGTATCATCTGAATTAAAGTTTGACCCCTCTTTCCTCTCTGATAACAGTTATCTTCGTCAATAAATATTGACATTCATTGCTACCAAAATTTTGTTTCTGCTTATTAGACAAAAGTGGAGTGATCCCAGTTAATTGTAGTGGGATATAACAGAATGTTTTAGACTTGCATGTATATGATAATCAAGAAACAAGTAGTACTTTTAAAATGTATTGCAAAAAAATGGCACTAATCTACCCAAGAACTGTCTACAGGGCTGCCTACCCTGTCAGAGCATCCTTCCCCTGATGAGTTGTTATGTTGACTATCAATGAGTTTGGCTTTGAAGTCAAAGACAGTTGAAATCAAGCCTAACACATGAACTTTAACTTTTGGATTAAAATGCAAAATTTTTGTTTATGAAAAGAGAAAGTATTTATGTACTTTTTGATCAAAAAGCAAAATTAGCCCTGAGAAAGCCATAGAATAGGTTTGGTTTAGGTGAGAATAAGTTGGACTAATGCCTGAAAGAGTAAAATCAATTTGGAGCAACAGGCCTGGGTACTAAGCAGTACTAAAACATGAAAATAAAAGATCATTGGTTTGAGAATGTAGAAAGAAGGGAAAATGCAAATTTTGCAAGTGGAACAGCCAGCTGCCTTGAGTAATGTGCAAAAAAGTCTTTTTCTGTGACATAACAAGCTCTTAAAACTCTTCATGACTCCAAATAGCCAATTCCTCTTTTATCTCTTACCCTTCCATTCTTCACTTCATAAAGGGAGAATCTCAAGCTCCTGTGATCTTATATCAAAACACATAATACCTTTTTTTTGTTCTTAAGCCATCGTTAAACTTTCGGGGCACCTGGGTGGCTCAGTGGGTTAAGCCTCTGCCTTCAGCTGAGGTCACAGTCTCTGGGTCCAGGTCATGGTCTCAGGGTCCTGGGATCAAGCCCCGCATCGGGCTCTCTGCTCAGCACGGAGCCTGCTTCCCCCTCTCCCTTTGCCTGCCTCTCTGCCTACTTGTGATCTCTCTCTCTCTCTCTCTGTGTCAAATAAATAAATAAAATTTAAAAAAATATATAGCATTATAAACTTTATTACCAGAGATAATGTTGACCTTCTAAATTACTTTGTTGCATTGTTTTTCTATAAATTATGAAAAATATGCATCCAGATTGGAACAGATGAGTCTAAAAGTGGAGAGATTTTTATCTTCCAGATAACATTATTCTATTTTTACATTTTTCCAATACATGGCCAGAAAGGTATATATCATACATATATATAACTCATATGCATTATGTATAAATAATTTTTTAAATAAAAGGATTAAACATTAGAGATTGATGTCACTCTTAAAAGTAACAATATTGCTGCTCTGTGAGAAGCAATAAGAAGAAAAAATCACTTCATGTGATTCAACAACAGCAGCTTATTCGTATTTGAACTGTATTTGCTGTACAGTTCAACTCTATTTGAACTGTATTGCAGATGAAGCTGCAAACCCTGCTAAGAAATTATTACTATGCATAAGAAATGAAGCAGGACAAGAGCTTAGGTCAACAGTGTGAAACATAGTTGGCAAAGCTAAGATGTATTTTCCAAAGCAAAAATCCCTGATAGAACCCCAATGTATGAAAACATTTTTTTTTCTATTTGTAAGTTTAAATTTATAATTATGTATCACAGTCATTTAGAATAAAGATATTCTAACAAATAAAAATCCAAAAATGAATGTTACAGATAGCCAGATAAGCCTTATGATAAGTTAATTTATTGATATACTTGGTCTTATTTCTACAGAATGGAACAAATCCTAAGTCACATATATAAGTAGTTGCAATGGCTTCATAGGATAGCACAATAAACATTCTTCTAAGGTTTGCACAAAGATAAGTTTATCTGGCTGTACAAATTAGTGTGACAGTAGCCATCATCAGCATGTTAAAATATGTGTATTGTTGTTATTACATGTCTTAAGATGGTTAAAATATTCTTAAGTTCAAACTAACATTTTTGGAACACCCGAAAGGATCTCTTCAGAGTCAATAGAGAGTACAGTTGGAATGTGCTGGTATGGAGCCTCCTAAGAATGGTTATTCAGAACTCTCTTATTGAGAATAGGAAGAAAAAACATAATGGTATTATAGTCACTTATTATAGAGCTTGCTTTGGTAGTTCTATCATCAGCCTTACTGAATCTCTCCTCTAATAATTGAAATGCAACCAAACCATTTCTATTCAAACTTATCGCTCAAGGATAGTGAAAGAAGTAACTCAAAACTATGATTATCATGGTGGTTTAGAGTACCAACTGTTCATGGCCAAGTAAAGATGGTGGACTGGGCGAATAGAAGTAGTAGGCTATAGCGTTAAAGAGGGGAGAAGAGAAGGAAGCACAATCAGAAAGAGAGATGAGATCATAGATGCAACAATAAAAGGAAAATAAGGTTGGCGTGATCAAGCTAAATCCTACTCATTCTATCAGGACCCAGGTTAGATGTGATTACCTCTAAGAAGTCTGTGTCAATCAACTAAAGCTGGATTAGGTTCTTTCAGTCTCATAGGAGTGAACAGAGATCTGTTGTAGGGTATTCTTTTTTTTTTTTTCCTCTCAAATATTCTCTTTCCTAAGTCCAAGTATGCGTATATGGTGGGGGACCTTTTGCCACTTCTTGTCACACACTGATGCTTGCCTATATCTAATTCTAGACTTCATGTTTGTGGGACGGAAATTATGTCTACCATGTATATGAAGATCTAATTCAGTGCTTACCACATTGTTGCTCTCAACCATACATTTGTGGAATGAATGAACAGTTAAAGGAATGATAGATATTCATTACTAAATGGAAGGAAAGAGGGTGAATGAGAAACACAGGGTGAGCAACTTTGGATAAGGAAAGAGTGAAAATAAAGTGTCCAAATATGTATTAGCCAAGTGTAGTTTTCTTTGGACCTTAATTTTTTGTTTTTGTCCCATCTACAGACAAATGTTATGACCAGTTTCAATTTCCTCAGCCTAGCAAGGGGTGAGGCTCGATCACTTCTAGGGTGATTCATCATCAGATATAGCTCTCAGTGGAGGAAGTGGTGATGTTGATGATTAAGCAGAAGGCATTTCCCCCCTAGGAGAGATGTGAGAAGGAGGGCCTTGCAGTCCTGGAAGTGCTGTTTTTCATTGAGATGCAAAGTTGAGATCTTAATCTCTTGGAACATTGTGGTTCCCTGGACTGCTCAATAAGAGACAGCCAATAAAAATAATAATGTATAGTACCTTGTATTTGTGTTGCTTTTCTCAGCTCTTAGAGCACTGGCATATTCATCACCTTGTAAGAGCTTCACATTGGGCTTGGAAAGTGGATAGAATAGAATATTTGACAATGAGGAAATGAAAGCTCAGAGATAAAAATCCAATCTCATGCGGCTAAAAAGTCGCCAATTTGGGATGGGAACTGGATGCTTTTCATCCAGGTCTGTGTGACTAAAGTTTTATAAATTCACTGCTGAAATAATTGCTCTTGTGCAAAATCTCCCTTCCTAGATGTTGGTATAAGACAAGAATATAGAAGCCTTTCTGTCTTTTTTTTTGGGGGGGGTAACTATCTAGAGGAAAACCAGACAAAAAGCAAAAAGAAAAACAAAACAATCTTTTAGTTGAACACTTTATGCTCCTAAAGATGCATCGGGGAAAAATGCGTGACTCATTGTCTTAGTGTAGCTAGTATGGTCCTGAATGAACAATTGCAGAGTTACATTGTAAAAAAAGTTCTAGTGTTGCATTTTAATGCCAGTGAAGTGTGTGTATTATGTGCAGCACCTATATTCCAAAGCACTTACTAAGTGCTTTCTCATTCACCCATTCCTTTGCCCTTGAAAAAAAAAGAAAAAACATTCTCCCTCAAATCTATTTGTATAATGATAGATGTGGATTTCCTGAACTTTCATCAGATGTTTCAAGATTCTTTTTAAAGCTCAGAATTATGGAGACAGATCTGTCCACCATCAACTCTTATAACCCCAGAATCTTTCTAAATGACCTAAAACAGGAGTTGTGTGTGTTTCCACGTCTCGGGTCCCTTTTGTGTTATGTCTGACTACATCTCTAGCACTCCATTTTACTTCTCAGAGTATGCTGAGAAACTGACCTTTCTTGATCTGGGAACATAGAATCAGAAAATATTTTCCCCTTGTGTTCCTGATAGGAAGAAGAAAGCAGGATTAGAGGGGATATGTTCTGCACCCAAGGATGTGGACAGGGATGAGTCACAGAATGCCTGGGGTAGTCGTAGCTATCTGTGGCAGCTAGCAATGGAACAGAGATTTTCAGAGAAATGTAGTCTCCCCAAAGGACAAAACATTTCCAACTCCTTCTGCAGGTAAAAGGAACAATGAGAACTGCTAGTCAGCAGTCCCCCATGGGTGGGCCGTGGATCATAAAATGGAAAGCTTTAAATTCATATCATATTTAGGCTGTAGTTGAAATTTTTAAAATTTTGCATATCTTATGTGCTTTGAAACCCTCAAATGGAGGGAGACACTTGAAATGTTGCATATTTTCCTGTACTCTTTTTTTTTTTAACCCCCAAATGCATGGGTATACTTTATAATCTTGGACCCATATTAGGTTTTCAGTGGTTAGAAAATCTCTCACTCAATGGCTGTAAGGAGTATTACTATCCTCATGTAGAAAACATAACTTTTTAGATAGTATCCCTTCCCTACAAAAGGTCTCCAACCATTGATACGGAGAAAACCCAGGTCCACGAGCCCAGCTGGCAAGCGTGTGGTACAAGTAGGACTAGAGCCCAGATCTCCTGATGTGCAGTATGAGGGTCTCTGTACACCACCAGTGGGGTTGAGCTGCCAAAGGAGGGGGTAGTGAAGAAAGTCTAGTTTGCATTTAGTTACATTTTAAAGATGCATGTATAAACCTAGTTTATATTTAAATTATTTTTTAAAAACTGAGGTAAAAATGAGTTACATTCTCAAAAAGTGGATTCCTTCCACAGTGATTTAGACAATTTTCACACTGTGCTGGGGGCAAGCGAAAAGGTGTCAATGAGTACGATAAAGTGAAGAGAACAGAAACGTTTGTCCCACCCCGCGCCTGCAATTGATTGCACATTGATAATTGCTTGTAGGTTTATGCCAGAATCCCCTTCTTTATATGGTTTTGAGATAGACCACCTTTGGGCTAAAAGGGGAGCTTGTGTGAGATTTGGAAGGTGAGAGGAAAGCAGAGCCATTGCTCTCAGAAGGTTATGCCTTTAGCCCTGGTGACAGGCAGATGCAGGGGCACCCAGCAGGACCTAGCCTGTCCCTGCCCCATTTCACTTTCTGTCCAGCTCCTCGTCCTGACTGATGATTCTGCTGACAAATAGTGGACTCAGCTGACAGCATCAAGTAATTTGTTTCAGACCCCGGAAGGCAGTAGTAGTTACAGAGCAGGAACCACTTCCCAGAGGCTGTCGTTTCCATGCATGTCTTTATGATCCTCCACAGGCTGGGCCCATGTTGGTGGCCAGATGTGTTTGGCTTCTTGGATGTCCCTGCAAGCTCCAAACAGTGCTTCAGGTAAAGTGGTTAATGACTGTCTCTCTGGTTCTCTAACTCCCTTCCAGGTCTTTGTAGTGGATTTGTTTTCCTGACTGAATTCTGGCTGATAAGGGGATCCAAAACTAAAACAGAAAAACGTAAACTAGACAAGATTGACAGTCCACAGAAGTGACCCCCTGTGAGAGAGGATTTGTAAATCTGTTGCCCCCTAGGAGCAAGTTAGCTTACCATCTAGTGTCTATAACCAATTTATTTCTTCAATTGATAAGAAAAATAACATCTATTTCTTGAATATTTGTTATATAACTCAGGCACTGTATACCTATGCTTTCTAATTATTTTAATAACCCCTCAGTGAAGGAATCCACAATTTACAGATGATAAAAAATGAGACTATCAGTGATTAAAGAATTTGCTTAAGATTCAGACAGCTAGATCGCTTCTCGGCCTTTTGGCTAAGATCAAGTGAAGATTCAGACAGCTAGAAAGATATGGGGTCAGGTATGCCCCATCCCATTCTGCCTTGTATTATAGGGATGATTCACATATAGCACTAACAACTCTGAGGGGGACAAGCTAGGCATGATGGAATGAAAAGAACCCAAGTTTTTTTAATTATTAGAAGCCACTGATTGTATTTCACCTTGAGCTTCTCTATTTAAAGCCTTCCAGTTGTCTGTAGTATTGTTATTATTGTTGAAGGTTTAGTATTTTGAGTTAGTGTTTTTTATGCTTGCAACCAAAGGCATCTGAACCACTACTTTGTACGAGAGATTCTGAATACGGAGAGCCCTGTGATTCATAAAGGCTCTCAACAGAGATAATTAGTTGGCTTTTTCCTCTCTCTGAATTTTAAATTCTGTATGACCGCCCAATTCCCTTCAGTTTGTTGGTCACCAAGCAAATTTTTCTCGCAGAATTTATTTTCTCAGATACTTTGACACTGGGAGACAATTGTCCTTTATACTCATTTTATATAATCACTCATTTACAGGAAAAAGCCAAGACACTGAAATAAACCACGATTCATGAATGCATAGTGATTTGAAATAACTGGTTTTTTCTTTCTTATAAAACATACAGACATGTGTTGCAGATCTATGTGAGGAGGTGGGAGGGATAGAAAAGAATGTAGAGAAAAATCCTTATACAAGCTTAACATCCATCCAAGGAAATAGGAAATTACTACATTGTACTCGTAGGCTATCACTGAATTTTAAAAACAAAACTAGCTTAGTAGTTTTTTTTCCCTCCAATTTCCGAAAATAATGGAATAGAAGTCAATGAAAGAAATGAGTTTAGATTCAAGTCAAAACAATCACAAGTCAGTAACAAGTTCACAGCATGTTCATTGCTAAGCTTTAGATGAAGTAGGGAAGATAGACACATCCTGATTCTTAATCACATTCTAAATTCAGTCTCCAAAGGTAAATCGTTAATGATATCCATTCACTTCCATCTCCACCTGAAATGGTAATTTTCAATGCTAAGGGTCCATTTAAAAGACAAAAGAGATTAGGATGATTTGCTCTTTGTTTTTAATTGAGTTTGTTTGTTTGGGTTTTTTTTCCTAAATGCCTTTGGGCCTATTTGACAACACCTGTAAACTCATTTCTAACATTTAAACATTATCAAAACACTGAAGAACTAGCTGCCAGTTCCAGAAATGGAGAGGGGAAAAAAGAAAGAAAAACACATTTCTGTTGATCACATCAGATTCTCTTTTTAAAAAGATCCTTTTAGATAAACTTCCCAGTAATGAAATTTTAAACTAGCAAAGCTGCAGACTCAAGGAGTTTTTCAAGTGAGATTGTTAGCCTAGTAGGATATATTCAGTGACCGAGTCAGGCATAAAGAAAAGTTAAGATACAGATGTTTATGTGTGATTACATGCAATATTTGCGTGTATCTTTGGCTTATTTTGTATATAATCTAAATTCAAAATTTATAAACAGGTTATTGTCCGCCTTCTCAGTGGCTCACATATTCTCAGGATCTTTACTGACCTCTCTATGTGAGCACAAGATAGATGAGAAATTACTTTACAAAGAAACATCAGAAGAGGGAGAAAAAAGTAGGACTTCCTAAAAATATCCCCAAGACATACTTTTTAACAGAAATCTGCATTGAGATGCCGGTGGAACATGGAATATTGTAAATCCAATCTGGCTGTAGACAGAAACTAAATCGAATGCAAGCCGGCATGTGGAGCCCTTGCTGCTCCCTCCATTACTGCCTTCTTTCCTCTCCTGGATGCCCTTCCTCCTTTCTCCTGCCAGGTCTCTAGCTTATTCTTTGCTTGCTTTCTTCCCCAGCACTCATGAGTATTCTCTGATTAGAATCTGAAGAAACTATTCCTTCCAGAGTTATGTACATTGTACTAAGGAGACATGAAAGATTAAATCAGTTCCAGAACTCGAAATGGGGTTGCCCAACATGAATGTGGTTTTAGGCATTATGATGAGTAACTGAGATATTTTTAGTAATAATCTTTAAGAATTTGTGCTTCATTAACACCTACCGCTCATTGCATAAACATAGAATCATGAAATAACAGGATTGACTGAAATAAAAATTCAACATCAAATTTTTGCCAAATTTATCAGTTTTTGCCAAACCGATAATTTTAAATGTATACATCCAACAGGGTGGGTACTTTTGTTTGTTTTTTATTCTGATGTATCCCACATGCATAGAACAGTTCTTGAAACACAGCAGGCTCTTCGTATATGTTTGATAAATGAGTGAATAGATGAATGTATATTATTTTTTTTAAGATTTTATTTATTCATTCATGAAAGACAGTGAGAGAGAGAGAGGCAGAGGGAGAAACAGGCTCTCCACAAAGCAGGGAGCCTGATATGGGACTTGATCCCAGGATTCTACGATCGCAATCTGAGACAAATGCAGACACTTAACTGACTGAGCCACCCAGGCGCCCCTATTATTTTTTATTTTAGTTTTTTTGGTCCATGAAACCTTAGACCAACCAAGAAAAGGAACCTTTAACACTTCAAACATTCTCTTTTTTTTTCAGGATTTATGAAGCGATAGAGGTTAGATGGCGATGTCTCAGGGGACAACAATTTAGAAATAGGTAGTATCACTGGGCTAAGTTAGTGACTAGTACCAAAGAACTTCATCCTGGGATAAGTCAGTGACTAGGACCAAAGACCCCATATCTTCTACCCCATCCCAGCATTCTATCTGCAGCCCTGCATACAAGACCCATACTTCTCCCCACATTATTGCCAACAATGTTAATGTTTTAGTAGTGACTACCTAGCATATTCCAGGTAATTTAGATGGGTTGAGCCATGTTATAAAGTCATAATCCTCAATTAATCTAAATGTTTAGGCAAGCTATTGACAAAGAGTGTACAAATTCTGGACCTGCTGTGAATGTCACAGATAGAAGCTAGATAGTTTTCACGTGTGACACTATATGACACATTTAACCTCAAATTATAGACACACAATTAAAACAATGAGTTCCATGGTATATTTATCACTGAAGAAACCACAGACAAGTATAAACTGTAGTGAGTATTTGTGTTCAAAAACATGAATACAAATAATTTTCAGAAGGAGGGGAGAAAGGAAAATAAAAAGAAGAATGATAGGATAAAGATGTACTTACATGATTGTATTTTTAAGATCAGCCTTGCCCTTCAGAAAATTCTACTTATATAATGAGCTTTGTGTTTGTCTTGCATCTTATATACCAGGTGCATTCATTCACTATTTCTAGACAAGTGCCTTCATCTTTCAGACTCCTGGCATCTGCATTTTCCTACAGTTCTTGACCTAGAGTGTACATGTGCATTTCCCCTGAGTTACTCATTTATTTGCTCTGGTGTAATATCCTAAACCCTAATCTCATAAACCTGCTAAATATATACTCAAGAATACTATGGTTCCCTAGCAAATGATAAAATGAATTCAGCCATTCCAGGCCTGGCAGCTGGGCAAAATCAGTGACCTTCAGATACAAATCAGTCTCTGTAAGACAGAGGAAGATAGTTGTTAAGAAGGACAGAAAGACTCTTCAAGGACACTGCTGAGGCCAGAGAGGAACTGGCAATCAATGGCAAATGAAACTCAATTTTTAAAAATGACCACAGCCCCCTAAGCACACTAGTTAGTCACCGTCATGAACTCTCCTCCCTACGAGTAGATTAATAAATGTGCAAGAAGCAAAGAGCAACCTGAAGGGATTGTTTCTATCTTGAGGATAAATGTGCTTTATGATGAGGGCCCAATGGAACATCTGCCAGAACTCTAATTCCTTTGCATGCATTGGTCACTGGGGTATATGGATAAGTCACTATGTGCATAAAAGGTGTTAGGAATCCAGAGGGTAAAATTGGGAAGGAAAAGCAGAAGCTGTTGACAGAAATAGCAATGGTTATATTATTTGGAAAAAAAAAAGTCAACAAAGGGAATCCACTTATTCAATCAACAAATATTTACTTGTTCAACAAATGTTTGAGTTCCCAGTATATACCAGGCACAGGGACTGTTGCTGAAGAAAATGATGAACAGGTCAGTGCCTGTCCTTAAGGAATATATAGTAAAAGGTAGATTCATGGTGAAAAGGCATTTGGGTGTTTTGTCTGTGAGGATTTGAGGGTAATCATATATACATCTATTTTTTAATGTAGAGAGTCAAGCTGCCTTAAATGGAGGAAACAGAGGATGTTTTAAGGATACTTGCCTACTGATGGCAGAACTATGGCTTTGATACCAGCTGCCACTAATAGCTATGAGGCTTGGGTGTACTACGGGGTAGCTCCTATTTGAATATTTGGTCCTTTTTAAAAGCTGTTTTATTTTATAAGATGCATTTCATAAATCTAAAATTCACTTCTACTTATTTGGGGCTATTCCAGACTCTAGGGCTTACATTATTCTGGTAGATGATTTCACGAAGGTTGCCGAAGCTTTGTTAATATCTCCTGTATAAACTAACCAGTTGTTATATGTCTCTAAAAAGGTACCTACCCTCTTGGTTTAGGACAGCAGTCTACATTACTTAATAGGATGCTTTACAACCCAGCCAGAAGACTTGAATTTGTGTCCCTACACCAAAGTCTGGTGCTGCCCCAAAGGACCGTGAGAAATTTTTAGTGTATATGTACCAACTTGAATGTTCACAGAAGTGATCACTCCAAAAATACTCCGTGCACCAGAATTTCTTTCTTTCACCCCTAAGAGCCACTGTAAATAAACTTACCCTGCTAATTTTAGAGTAGCTCTATAGTCCTCCCACCCAGTCATAATGGTTCATAAATGTTGAGGTTCATTCTCAAAGGATCATAATTCATAAGGAAGACAATTTAAAGATACCAGAATAGAATTTTAATTTTTTTTCCTTTTTATCTGATAGAAGTGTAAAATAGCAGAACAGCTGTTTCAGAAATGGGTACCTGCAACTCTGGTGTTCTATCTTGAAATAACAAATAAGTTTTATCTCACAGAACAATTCACTCTCTAAGTACTGGCTGACTGGAGTGCTATGCTGAGAAGGTGGTTAAGTGCAGGTAAAGGATCACTCACTATTCCTGATAAAGGAAGTCTGTCATGGGTCTAGTAGTAAGAAGTAGCTATAGTTCTGTCAATATTTACTGATCCAGAGCCCAGGTCTGCCATTTACTGGCTGTGTGAACTTTGGTGATTCACTTAACCTCTTAAAATATACTTTCTCATCTCTAAAACGAGGAAGCAAACTCTAAATCAGTGATTTCCAAATCATGCCCCATGACTGGAGGAGGCCTTAGACTCACATAGGGACCAGGTTTGAAATCCAGATTTCTTTGGCTTTCTCAGAATTTCCTAGAGTTTCTTCAGGGCCAGAAAACTTCCATTTTTAACAAAGATCTTGAAATGGTATCATTTCTCCACCAGGTTTAACAACCATTGGGTTAGATGAGCTATGACTTTTGTTTCACCTCTTCAATTATTTTCCAATTAGAGTCTAGGAAAAATACTGAAAGTATAAGTGAATTAGATAGGTGGTTGAAGAAAATATCTATAGTGGAGAAATCCCTGTGGAATTCCAAAGAATACAGCAAGAATTTTAAGTAGGAGTCAAGACTGAAGCAACTCCCGATGCCTAATCCTTTTTAATGACATGAAAGGGGTTTCCGCTCCAGTCTTTTGGCCCCACAGAGTCAGAATATACCTCCAATTTGTTGATGACCCTTAAACAAATCACATGTTTGAAGACAGAAAGGAACAAAAAACTGAAAACTGTTATCTTTGGAAGCTCTTATACATAGAAGAAATAGCAAGGGAACATGAAGTAAGATGCCAAGGTAGAAGATTCACCTTGATTACCTCATTTAAGATTTCACAATCAGATAAAAAAAAGAATTTTTGGTAAGATTTAGTGATGAGACTAATGAGGGTATGAAAAATGCTGAAGGGAGCACTTCTATCCCATTTAATAATAGCAGTGGGGATTCTGGCAGAACCTCCATTAGCAATTTCTTTTTAAGATAACTTAATTTCTTGATTAAACATGCATTTCTAAATCATATTGACATCTTAAAAGAGAAACAAATAATGGTGCCAATTCTCTTGGGCACGGAAAAAAAAATTCCTTTTTCTTTCCACCACTACCAATACCAATAGCATATTTTACTTCTTCCTTTCTTGGTACACAGAAAGAAGCTCATAGTTCAGATACTCTAGATACTGCAGCTCGGTTGTTTGTAAAACTTGGCATAGACACCAATTTTAGATGGTGGAAAATTGCCTCTGTTGACTTGGGCAGCTCACAGCTATGTGAGGTTGAGGACACATATGTGTGCCCCGGTATGTGTGTATGTATGTGCTTGAAGGCAGAGGGGCAGCAGAGTACCAGAGGAACATGTTTTCTTGGACTAAACCAGGCTTGGTAAACTATACTTCCAAATCTGGCCCACTGTCTGTTTTTGTAAATAAAGTTTTATATAAAACACAGCCACACTCCTTCATTTAATGGTGTCTATGACTGCTTTCATGTTGCAATGGCAGAGTAGCTGTGGCAGAATACTGTATGGCCACAAGGCCAAAATATTTACTCTCTAGTCCTTTACAAAAAACATTTGCCTACCACTGGACTACAGATTTTGTAATCTAGTCAGTACCTTGTGCAAAAAGGAGAACTCCATGACACAGCAGCCTGCAGATAGATGATGAATGTGCTACAAATAAGGGTGGGGGGTAAGGAAAAGACACCTGCAGAAGATGTACGAGAACATCTTGTGCACAGGTGGGTTCCTCAAAGCTCTTGGCTCTATTAGGAGCACTGAGTATCTGAAAAGCTCTTTCTCTGCTCATAAAAGTGGGGAGGACAAGGTCCTTGACTTTAAACAAAAAGTTGTAATGTATTTATAATTTTAGTTGAAGATCTGTTCCCTCCCTTCCCCCATCCCCACCCCCTACCACTCCCAGTAAGTTGGCTTCACAGGAAGGGGCTATATAGTAAAACTTTGAGAGATTAGCAGCCATAGGTGAGTCAGGACTTTATTTTTTATTTTCTACATCATCATCTTTTAGATGCAATGCCGTAAAGAGCATCTGGGATATTCTCAATGAGAAAATTAAGAAAATTCACTCTAGAGGAAGGTTTGAAATCACAAGCTTACTTAGTTTATTCTGAAAATTAATTTTATTCCCTAATTTTTCCTACTGGGTATAGTCAGGATGACATTTTCATTTAAAAGATGAAACTTGAAATATATGTACTATAAAGTCTACTTATATAGAAATAAGTTGCTATTCTAATTCAAAAACAAAAAATAAAAACAAACAACAAAAAAAGGCAATTATACTAAAGGGTGGAACTGTGCTTTAAAGTCCAGCCATGTGGCTTCTTATGGAAGTATAATGAGTTAAAGATGAAATTCTTTTTCTAGTTTGCATACATCTTGCAAAGATTCTGCCCAGTCAAATGGTAATTGGAGTCTCTTCTACAATAAATATTATAATTTTTAATCCTAATATTGTAAGCTATAAAATGTCTTCCATTTCCCTAGCATATGTTTTTTGTTCTGTTTCTCAGTCCAAGAGACAGAAAATAAAATAAACACCTTAATGAACACAATACCAATCCTCCCGAGATTCTGTGCCTATCTTATGGACATAACATGGACCAGGGATTTGGAGGATTCTCCCCAGAGAGCAGAAACCTGCCTCACTTCTCAGCCCAGTGTGGTCTGCAGAAGTATTCAGTCTGGTTTGTTGCTAAATTGCTGCAAACTCCCGGTAACTTGCAATTTGCAACTATAAGTGTATTTGTGAAGTGTAAGTGGGTTAATTTTCCCCTTTTGAGCTGATAGTAAAGCACTCCAAGATGGCTGTGAAGTTAGGGTGGAGTCCTTTCAGACGCTGGGAGGCTGATCATGAAAATATGGCTCTCTGTTGGTCTTTTTTGTTAATTGCAAAAACATGAGGAGGAACTCCTGTTAAGGAATCATATTAGGAACAAGCTATTTTGAATATTTCTCCCTAGTGATTACAGACACATCAAGAGGAGAACTGAGACTTTGGAGGAAAGGGTTTTCAGGCATTGGGTATTTAAGTGGTTACTTGTCTTCAACTTGCCTGGTTAGTGTGTGCACTTTTCAAATGACCATTTATTTCTTCTGTCAATGCAAACATCCTGACTGTTATATATTCCAGTGAGGGAGAAATTCTACAGAGATCTGGATAAACTCATCACAGCTGTTCTACCATCTGACAACCTGATGGTCATGTGGGACCTCAATGCACATGTTGGCAGTAGTGCCAAAATGAGGAAAATTATTGAACCACAGAGGATTAGTTTCTTCCTGCATGGTGAGCAGACGAAGCAAAACCTTGTAATCACAGACAGCAGCTTCAATCATAAAAGTTAGAAGAAAAATATCATGGATATGCCATAAGTCAAAAATAATGGCACCTCACCCATTCTGCCATTGTTTTATAGCATAATGCCAAGGGGTTAACAATCTGAATGGGTCTAAGACCATTACCCAGTATGCTTCAAATCATAAGAACATAAGGTGGTTGTGTACTACCATGAGATTGATATTTGAATAAACTCAACTCAGAGAATAACGATACCTATAAGGAATTTTTTAAGGATAATAGAGCAAGCATCATAGAAGACTCCCTTTGGCAAACTCAACATAAATCATTTTATGCTCCCATTTGCCTATGAATACACCAAACTTCAGACTGCGGTGTTTTCCATTATACAACATTGTTTTTAATGGTTTGCCGACTCAGAAATATTGTGATTCTGGTAATTCCATGAAATCCCCAACTCCTTACCCACACAAAATACATCTGTTGAAATCCTGACAACTTTTAAAGCTCAACTCAAGTGTCACTCACTCTTTAAAACTTGCCCTTCCCACACTCATTTGAAAGGATCTCTTTTTCCTCAGGAGCTTGTAGTATATTCCTAGCTAATGCTAGGGACTTAAAAATACTTATTATCTGTAACTATGTATATGTCTTAATTGACTTGTAAGATTTTTGCCTTCTTTAGTATAGAAGATATAATATATTCATTTTTTGTTTCCAACAGCCAAAGTCTTTTATATAGTAAGTTCTCCAGAGTTATTGAATCAAACGTCTGTTAGCTTGGATCTGAAACTGATTTGGACATCATATTGTGCTTTTGAGATTCCCCAGGGACTATCTTTTCCAACCTCAATTTGATTACCTACTTTTTAGGTATTTAGAGGACCAGTGACCAGGGTATCTGTATAGCGGTTTTCAAAGATTTCAGCTCTGAATTGTCAGGGAAAAAAGTTGGCTCTACAGAGTTTCCATTGTAAAAGCGGGTGGTGAATCCATGTCATGCCTCTTTTCAAACATTGGCTTTCTGAAATACCACGAATTACCTCTTTCTTAAAATTTCTGTCAAGAAATAATTATTGTTGTGATGTGAAATGAATATTTAATAATACTCTCCCTGGTTTGCTATTTCTTATTGTCCCCTTTTCCCAATGATACTTTTTTCTTAGAGAAGTTCACGTCTACCTATTAAAATCGAATTATTTAATCCTCTAAAATGATAAAGTCAAGTATGGTAGGAAATCCCTTCATAAAAAGGGAAAAATCAGAGCCTAAGATAAGTTTCTGGCAATACAATGGTAGCAAATGTAAGTAAAATGGTAATGTATGAAATGAAATTAGGAGTTCCATGATATCATAACAAGAGTTTTAGCCTACACTTACAATATGAATGGTTAATAAACCCTTCTCCAAGTTTCTCCCTCACTGACAATACATTCCTCCCATGTAAGGTTCTTTATGAGTTTATTAATAAAGGCCATATAAAGTATTGTGATCTAACTAGAGATATATTTTATGTGAAAATAAGGCAAACTCAACAAAAATGTGCTTGAACTAAGCCATCTTTGGGACAAGTCAAAGTCAGGTGCTTAAAAAAAATAGAACTAAACTTTCAAATCATTAAAACATGCTTCCTCCATTTATTCTTTCTTCTGTGCCTGTTTGAGACAATAAGAGAAGATGTGTTTGCTTTTTAATGTTTCATATGAGATTTAAGGGAACATAGCTTTCTCTCTTCCAAAGGTAGGCATAACTTGGATAACTGCTAAAATAAACAGTACACATTATGTGGCAAGGTGGCGGCATGCTTTTTTTCTAGGTGCCAAGATTTCAAGGGATAATTTTACTTTCACCTCTAAAGACTCTGGGATCTTGAATTCATGACACTCTGAATATTGTATTTTGTTCTGTGAGGTCAACATGATTAGTGATCAGACCAGAGGGGAAAAGGCACAACTGCCTTTGGAAAACTCCTAAGTCACAAGATCGATCTTTTCACTGAATTATTAAGGTTTTCCTTCTGAACCAAAAAATATGAAGAATCTTTGGGGGAGTGTGGGTTATTCTCCAGAGAGAAGGAAGCAGTCATCCCTGGTGAGGCTTTCTGTTCAAAAACAGCATCCCCACACCACATCTTGCTCCCATTACTGCTCTCTTCAACTTATGCTGACAGCCAGAGTTCAGGGGTTGCTTTGTTTCCCTTGTAGTTGATGTTAGTTCAACATTTGACTCTAAAGGTGGAGCAAGCACAGAAATTAGTGCACAAGAATAAGAGAAGAACCTTGGCAGCCAAGAATAACATGTGTTTTACACTTGGGGCAAGTACATAAATTAAAAATGGAAAAAGTGGGCAAAAGTGAGATAATTGGCTAATATAAATACCTGTCAAACCTGACTTTCTCACAGAGATTCTGAGCTGAGAAACAAATAAAATCGCTCACCACCCCCAACTCACACACTATGTCTTGAGGAAAACGTCAGGGTCCTTTTATGAGTTTTGGCTCAAGGAATCTGGCATATAAGTGGGAAAGAATTAAGGACGAGCGTTCTTTAACTATTTTATGCCAAAAACCTGTGTCTAAGAAGAACTCCATAAACAGCTTTATTTGGACATAGTACAGTCTGTTGATGGGACCCTAGAAAGCATGAGAAATTGCCTTTCCTTCTTTTGAGGGACCACAGTTGAATGTGCTACCTGGATTTAATGGATCAGTTTGAGGAGTCTACAAAGGTAAATGATGATAAAATTAAGATTAGTTGAGGAGTTCAAGTTCACTTTATGATTGATACTTAGGAATGGAACTGAAATAATTAGATGTGGCAAGCACAGGTTCGTTAAATCTATATTCTGGTGTTGAGAGTGGGTCAAAAGTCTCTATCTGATTTTATCTTCATCAGCATACCTTTGAAAGCTTTTTGTACTGAATTCTTAGGTGTTGTTGGAAAACCTGTTTGTACTTCATTTAGATAGTATAATATACATAGGATTAAGAGCTAAGCTTCTTTCCTAATTAATCATAGAGACTATGTAATAAGTATAGGAAAATTATTTCCCCCTTAGATAAGGATCTTTTTTTAAAGGACATTTTCTTTTTAGGTTAGGTGAGTGGAACTCATGAGACTGCATGGTTATAGATTCCAAAAGAGCAGAGATAAGTAAACAGCTCTACATAAAGGGGAACAGAAATGTGATGGTGAAGGTAAGCATTGTGAGAAGAAAAGACTGTGGGAGAGAGAAAAGGCCAAAGAATATGGCAGTAACTGGGCCCTGCAAAAAAGTAAAATAAAATTGTACACCTAAAACTAATACTATGTGTTCATTAACTGGAATTTAAATAAAAACTTAAAAAAAATAAAATAACGAGACCAGTGAGAAATTCCTCAAATTACCAGAAAAACCCATTTAACAGAGATGTATAGGGGAATATCTTAACTTTCTGTAATAATTGGGATACATCATGTTCCTACCACAAATCCCTATGTGAATGCAGTATTGACTGAAGAGCTCAGTAGCAAGGGTGGAGATAAGCCTGACTTTTGCAAGTTCAATGGATACAGGAAATAGGAACTCTGGGTCACATTAGTCCCCAAGATTTCTTTGAAAGTATTTTTATTTTCCTATTGTATATGGAATAGGAGTTTTAAGTGAATCTTATGTAAAGCTAAGGTACTGGGGTGACCTCAGTTGATACCTGGGTTGTTTGAAGTAGAGTGCTTCTATTTTTCTCCCTTAGTTGTCATGAGACCACTCAAGAGATCCCAGTCATGATGGATATAAGGTACATACCATTTG
>CM052798.1:148472290-148491950 GCA_028533885.1 Nasua narica | reverse complement strand
ATTTTGCATTTCTTCTTGCATTTGTATTTGGGGGAGCAGAGTCATCAGTAATAGCATATCAGAATGAGTGTCTAAAAAACATCTGATGCCATAAAATATGATTCTACTTATCTGGACATTGCAGATTCAGTGGTGAGGCAAATAAAACTTTCTCATCCCTAACCAATGCCATAGGATAAGATCATAAAAGCAGTTTGCGCTAAAACCAGTTCAGTCCCAAGCACATTATGAAGCAGAAAAGATGATAGTGCCTTTCAGCAGTGCTGTGAAAAATGGTATTTTGAACAGTAAAGGGATACTAAAAAACCATTATTATTACAACTACCACTCACTATTGAAGGAAAGTTGCTGTGCTTATTAGAAGTTTAAAAAGAGAAGCGTATATTATTTACATTAAAGTTTCAGTATGACCTTCCTGACAGTGAAGTTTGATGTGTGAAAATTTCCATGAATTATCAAAGGAGGTTGTGAAATTTTCTTTTTTTCTTTTTCTTTTCTTTCTTTCTTTCTTTCTTTCTTTCTTTCTTTCTTTCTTTCTTTCTTTCTTTCTTCTTTTTTTACAGTAGTATCATGGTTAGATTAGTTGCTCATGGGTGTGGGTTGCAGAGGTCTCGTCTGTTTTACTAGTGTTATGTAATGACCAGTTGGACCAGCGTGGAAGTCTCTTCTCTGGGTTTCAGAAATTACTTCTTATCTTTTCCACACTTTATCTGGGAAAAACAAAACAAAACAGTGTGATTGAGGAATACCTTTCATCTGAAAAATAGATGTCATGAAAACTGATAAAAGGAATAGCCGTGGTTAAGAAATTAGACATAAAAGCTTAGCAGTAGAATATCTGATACTCTGTGTGTGCTCAGTAAATGTATCTTTCATGTTGTTTTCTTTACCTGAAGCCAATTTAATGCTACATTCAAGAACATGGAATTTGGAATCAAATAGGCAGGCGTCAATTCGACTTTTTGCTCCACCCCTCACCATGTGCCTCTAACCAAGTTACACAATTTCCTTAAGCCCAAATCACCACAACCTCAAAGTGGAAATAAAAACCTCTGCCTGATGGAGTTGTGAGTGGATTAAAGTAAGAACATTTCTGTAACGTACTTAGCATACTCCCTAGGATATGGTAAGCACTTATTAAATGATTCCTACTTTATTGTTATCCTCATTTAAGACAGATTCATTTTCTGCAGGATTATAAGTCAACTCTGATATGTCACTGTGAGAGCACACTGGTGGGGATATTTTTTAGGCTGGGCACCACCAAGAATCAGAAAAGGTAAATTCAAATTTTTGTGTTTCGTCCTTTTCAAAGCCACTTAAAAGTTAGCCCCAAACAAACATTCATAAAAGCGTAACATAAACATTCTAAGCACAAGGTATGAAGTCTTGTGATCTGGTTTCCAAACTTACTTTCATTGTATTCTAGGTGTATGATTCTGGGCAAGTTTCTGGATCTTTATATACCTCAGATTCCCTTATATGTAAATTGGGATAACATTAGTAGCGCTATAGGTTAATTGGAGGTATTACGTAAGATTAACTTTGGAAAGAGCTTAGCACAGTGCCTGGCACAAGGTTGTATAAGCTGTTATAATTATTGGCTGACATGATTTCATTCTTGGGAGCTGCTATCTTGAAGAGGCTTTCAAAAAGTGTAATTGTTAGAGTTTTTTAAAAGATGGTTAAAAATAGACCATATTTTTCTCTCAAACTGCTACTGTCATAAAGTATGTTACATGTTTTTTTAGATCGTCACATTTTAAACTTATATTTCTATATCCTTTCTTCTGTTGCATGTCACTTTACTTTTGACTCTCAGCAACTTAAAATTGAAACTCCATCTGGATATGAAGTTTACCCTCTAATCAAAGTGCCAGTGCTCTTCAAAAATCCTTTGAGTGTGAAGTTTAGAATCACAAAGGACTGGAACCCTTTCTGTCTTTAAGATAGTAAGGGAGCAGGCTACAAAAATATTCTTTAAAAGACAATATTGAGATTTACATTATCAAAAATTCAAAGATGCTGTTTTCAAAAGCCAAAACCACCAAAGCCTCAGGCCGATCGAGACATGGTAAGATGCAGCCAGTGAAGCTGGCCAGGGTATTACTATGGATGAGTTAGAGGAGGAATCACCCCCAAGCAATGGTAGCTCTCAGAAGGGGGCCTGCCCTTCACAATTTAAGCTCTTTGAAGCTGCATTTCCTTCAAGCAATGAGAAGTCTTTGTGGTGATGGGAAACATACATTTATAATTATAGAAGAACATAGTGTACACTAGACATGGTAGAAAAGAATGCAAGGGTTTGAAGGGAAGTCTTGATATACATACAGCCTCACTCATGCAGAGTCTTTCTTAAAATGTTGTTGGGTATTTTAGTTTGTCCCTAATTGAAATGGCCAGGAGGCAACATTCCTGCATAGTTTGTTCCCTTTCCAGCACCCCATTTGGCCCTGACCCAGCCATGCCAAGATGGTACTATAGTGTGAGCTTTGTAAACCTAATTGCAGAAATAAAATATATAAAAGTCATGAAATGATTTCAAAATGACATAGCTATCTACTTATCCATTTGAAAAAGTGAGCAAAATGAAATTGAATGATATCCATAATATTTTTTTAACTCCTCTAAGTAAAGCTTGAGCTGATTAGCCCATTCTACCTGAATTATTACTTCCCCCCCCCTTTTTTTTTATTAGTTTCAGAGGTAGAATTTAGTGATTCATCAGTTGCATATAACACCCAGTGCCCATTATATCAAGTGTCCTCCTTAATGCCCTTCACCCAATTTACCCCATCCTCCCCCCACCTCCCCTCCAGCAACCCACAGTTTGTTTCTTAGAGTTCAGCATCTCCTATAGTTTGCCTCCCTCTCAGTTTTAATCTTATATTATTTTTCCTTCCCTTCCCCTATGTTCATCTGTTTTGTTTCTTAAATTCCACATATGAGTGAAATCATATGGTCTTGACTCTTTCTGACTGACTTATTTCACTTAGCATGATACCCTCTAGTTCCATCCACATCATTGCAAATGGCAATTTTTCATTCTTTTTGGTGGCTGAGTAATATTGCATTATACATATAAATAATACATCTTCTTTATCCATTCATCTGTCAGCGGACACCTGGACTCTTACCATATTTTGGCAGTTGTAAACATTGCTGCTATAAGCATTGGGGTGCATATGCCCCTTCAAATACCTAGTAGTGCAATTGCTGGGTCATATGATATCTTTATTTTTAACTTTTTGAGGAACTTCTCTACTGTCTTCCAGAGTGTCTTTTTACTATACATGTAGAAATTAACACTGACATCTCTAGTTTATACATTCAAATATCCCACGATATGGGTAAGAGAAACTCATGTTTGATTAGAGAAAAAAAAATGCAAAATAAGCAGAAATATCAGAATAAATAATACTGGTAAGTTTATTAAAAATTAAATTTGTTTTGGGACGCCTGGGTGGCTCAGGCGGGTAAGTGTCTGCCTTCGGCTTAGGTCATTTTCCCAGGGTCCTGGGATCAAGTCCCCATATCGGGCTCCTTGCTCAGCGAGGAGCCTGCTTCTCCCTCTGCCTGCTTTGCTTGCCACTCCCCCTGCTTATACTCTTTCTCTGACAAATAAATAAATAAAATCTTTTAAAAAATTAAATTTTATATTTCTATATTCTTTTAAGATTTATAAATAATTTTATATTTTGAATACTCAGTGGAGAATACACAAAAAGATAAATTAAATAATAAAAATTGTAGGCAAAGCTTCCTCAGTAGACTTTAAACATAAAATCAATGGAAAAAAGAACCCACAGTGGGAAGACCAAAGATGAAAAGGAAAAAACCCGTGTCGTAGATAAATTATTGGACTCCATGTTGTAGATAAACTATTAGAGATATAACATAAGCTGATAGCCCAAACTATTCAGCAACAACAAAAGCAGAACCCTACAATTTTATCCTAATAACTGATCATCATTACACAATATGGTATAAAAGGGAAACATAGGTTTTGAAGTCAGTTTGAACTGATATGCGCATTCTGGATTATTACTCACAAGCTGTATGAATTTTAGCAACTACCCAGTCTTCTTGAGCTTTATACACTCCTATGTACATATTGAATATGAGAGCTACCACAAAGTATGTGAGAGGTTAAAATATGATGATCCACATAACAAGCCTAGCTCAAGTACTGGAATATTATTGGCTTTTCGATGTTCTTTTTTCTCTCTCTCTCTCTCAAGCCTTTTTTCTTCTAAAATTTGAATATGCTCTAAGGAGTTAGGAGATTCCTTTCACTATGATAGCCAGCGTGGGTTCATTTGAACGGCCTTTTTTTTAGCCATCTGCTTTTTCATCTCTTCTTTTCATGAGTGCATGTGCATTTACACATAAGGACATGTATACACATGTGTAAAGTCACTGTTCTCTGTACTTAGTCTTGCTGGACATAGGTCATTTTGGGGCAAACCAGATTCTATTTTATGCATAAATTGTTCTAAAGTTCAGTAGGTAACTCATTATTTAATCTTGGCTTAATAGCCTACTTAGGTCATGGGAGGTAGAACTTGAAGATAATGAAGCGAGTGATTCATTGAATTGACAACACTATTATATTCATTTATTTCAATTTCATTATGATGAAGTAGATGGCACATTTGACTAGAAATCTTGACGAGATTCTCTCCTTGACAACACTTACTGATTTGTCATATGCCTATAACCAGGGTGTGTCAATTTTTTTATCTTCAAAATAGAAATCACAGAATATTTGCTCTCTTCCCCACAGCAATTTTTTGTGTATAAATTCCAATTATATTTTAAGTAATTTGGAGACCCCTGATGCCAATTCAAAATAGCATTTTGAGCATTTCAAATGTACTCTGAAAACTACCAGTCTCTCTCTAGGTGGACTGCTTTCCTCTAATATGTTATTTTAGAAATATGGTGAACATGTCTGTTATTTTTTTAAGAAGAAAAAGACAAAAAAATAGTGCTGAAAGATAGCCAAATCTTATGGTGGGGAAGTAAAAAAATAGCATTTTGGGGGTTGATAGGCTTTCGTTTAATTATTCCTGAACTTCTTGCCAAAAACCACTAAATGTTAAGTGGCAGCGTCACATGGTGTTTGGAAGAGTTGACAGCAAAAGTAGACATCAAAAACAGCATCAGAAAAGTACCAGACCATTTTCCAGGTTGTTACCAAGGCTGGTGAAGAAAAACGCAGAACAAATAGCTTATATTGGAAATAATGATTTCTGTTATATTCAATATTTAATGATACAAATACAGCCAGACCCAATTATTTCTTAAGCAAATACATTGTATTTGTTGGGGAAGGATTAATTATAAAATAGTTATGGGGATCAGGGGGGAACTCCCTGGAAATGAGTATCAGCCATAATGAAGGACTAAGGAAATAGACTTAACTGGAAGACCTGTGAGAACAGATGGTCATCATTCTTCTTTTTATCGTGGTGTCCAGAATGATTCATGATCTATAATGGAGGGGGGGGTCAATAAAAATCTGTTAAATGAATAAGCATAAAGGAACTGATGTTCTTACATAACTTACAGTACACATAAGTGAAGGACATTAGTTTATAAGACTTGTCTCTATATACTTCTAATTCTTATCACCAGAGGAGATGACACAGAAAAGCATGATTAATCAATTTCAGACATCTCCCTTCCTCTTTGGTCCATGGTCTTCCCAACACCAATCTATCGCTATCTGCATTGGTTGACTTCAGTTGTGTACTGTCCCAGACAATTGGTTTCATTGGCAATTACTCCTCCCTCTAAACAGAGGGAGAACATGTGGGCTTACACTCTGTTTACTGCTTCAGCGAGGAGTTAAGCTGAATGGAGAAGCTTGCTCTTGTACAGCAAGGAATCAATGACAGTGACTGCTATTTATTGACCATTTACTATGTACAACATGCTCTTCTGAGAGCTGTACACAAGTGACATTTTTAGCCCTCAAATAACTCCACATGTGGAGTAGTATTTTTGTCTCATTTTAAAATTTAAAAAATAGGGGCTCCAGGGTGGCTCACTGGGTTAAATCCTCTGCCTTCAGCTTAGGTCATGATCTCAGGGTCCTGGGATTGAACCCCGCATCGGGCTCTCTGCTTGGCAGGGATCCTGGTTCCCCATCTCTCTGCCCACCTCTCTGCCTACTTGTGATCTCTCTCTCTCTCTCTCTGTCTGTCAAATGAATAAGTAAAATCTTTAAAAAATGATAATTAAATTAAATTAAAAAAATATAGAAATACAGAGGTCAAGTACCTTGCTCATAGTTGGTCAATTCCTAAAAGGCAGAACCAGAATTTGAACCAAAATCTGTCTGACACTAGGTCACTTCAGTGTTTAAAATCACCCATCGTTTCTTTGAGAATCTATGACAGGCACACCCCTTGAGACAATGAAATCTTCTTTGTGTCAACAAGTCACCACTTTTCTCTTATACCTAGCACCCTCTTGAACTATCTGTCCTTCAATTTTTATTTTCTTCAGGGCAATCATCGTTATGATAAGAGTAACCCTCTTGAACTAATCAAGCTGAAAAAAAAGGAATTAAATTTAAAGATAGGCACACTCTTTGCTCAGTCACAATTTGATTACACAATTTGACTCTCCCATGAATGTCTCATATTCTCAACAGTCAAGTGTGGTATGGTTGGGATCGTACTCTCTGCCTCAGGCACAATTAGAAGGAAGAACACAGATTGCACCAGGACTCTGTTGACTTTCATCTTCCCTTTTTTATGGAGAGTTGATTTTATTCTCAGACTGTCTTTCTCCATATTACCATGAATGTGACCACTGGGAAGGGGCTGCCTTTCCTTTAAGTGCATTAGAAAAACTTGAAATAACCCTAGCCATCCGTTTGGGCCCATGTCTGGACCTATCAACACTTGGCCTAGATAACAATTCTCATGGAGTTTTGGGAAAGAAACAGTTTCTTAAGGGAAGAAATGGACTAGACAGACAAATAATAGATTTTCAATCCAGTCTCATCAGGAAGTATGCTTAGGTAATACAAATTTTTAGATACTTCTAATGAAAGAAAAATATAAGAAAATTTCATTCTAAAGTCAGAGAGATAGAGTCTCTATTGTTGTCTTCTGCAGAACCTCCATTTAGGGGAAAAATAGGTACCTGCTGATGTAGTTGTTGGATCAGAGGAGTCTGATAATACTCCTCTGACTCTCCTATAGAACGCTATGCATTTAGCCATTACTTAGTACGGAGTAAGAAGAGAAAAAGGAGGAGAGGGAAGGAATAGAAAAGAGGGGGATAGAGGAAGAAAATAGGGGGAAAATGGCAGAAGAGGGTTAGAAAGAAAATCCTATTGTCATAAAATCCACTGAAATTTGTCAGAAAGCATTAAAAAAAAACAGGTATAGATGTATACAGATGGGGAAATTTAAACTATACCTGCCTTGTAGATTAGATATTATATAATTATAGTTTTTTAAAGATTAAATTTCATGTAATTTGATAGTGTTTCAGGCTCTTCCCGGGAGTCAATGTGAGTGTTAAATTGGATTACCTACACCCCTTGTATTTTCTCTTTGTTCTACCTCATCAGCTGGCAAGCAACTGCAAAAGCCCAGCCAGGAACCCATGTTCTGAGCAGGAGTTGTCTGTATATTCTATATTTACTCTGCTTTTTCTTAAAGCATATAAAGTAAGAAGTGTCCCTTTGAGAAAATGTTTTCTAAAGTCCAAAGTTATCTGAACCTATATGAAACTAAAAAAAGGCTTGGGTTGGGCTTATGGTTTGAGGTTTGAATTGAAGCTTAGGTTATTCTTATTTTATCTGCACTAGTTTTCCATCAGTAATTATACTGTTTCTATATCTCTGTTTTCCAGAGCAAGACATTATCATGGGTTTGGATACAGTAAGAACAAACTAGCCAAGTTTTCTGCGCATATGTCAAAGTGAACCTGAGCTAAACGTGTCTGTCTACAGGTTTAACTTTAACTATATGTATATTTGTTCACTTTGGTTGGTTTACATTTCTTAGTTTTAGCAGGCCATATTTATAGACCACAAAAATACCAGTGTGAGGGGAGCCTGGGTGGCTCAGTGGGTTGAGGCCTCTGCCTTCAGCTTAGGTCATGATCTCAGGGTCCTGGGGTTGAGCCCCACATCGGGCTCTCTGCTCAGCGGGGAGCCTGCTTCCCCCTCTCTCTTTGCCTGCCTCTGTTTACTTGTGGTCTCTCTCTCTCTGTCAAAATAAATTAAAAAAAAAAATACCAGTGAGATACCAGGATCTTTCAAACCCCAATATTATACAAATAGTTAATCTTAGGATAAGATCACCAATTCATGTGCTTTAAAATAGAGTATCTTCTGGATTCTTTTTCAGTGAATAAACTCAATATGTCAGTTAAAATCTGTTAAACTCACAGCTCTTTCTGGGTGAGGCAGCCCTGTCTGAGGTTCTACTAAAGGGGGAAATTTATGAGACTATATTTTGCATTAGCTATTGCATCTGTACCTCTACCTGCCTCCCACAGCCATTAGGACAAGACTGGATAACTGACCCAAGACAATCTATAGGCTAGTCATATACCTATAAGTTACCCTGCTATGGAAGATAGATTTATTATCATAGTCAATAGATTACTTTCTTGAGAACTTAAGTGGGGTAATACGGAAATAACAAAGGTTTAGCATGGGAGCCAAAGCTTCCAAATAATGCCGAGTCAAGTCAGGACCATGATAGTTTTTAAGCATAGTAATAAAATAATGGCCAACAATGCCAACCATTTCCAATAAAGCAGCTATTTTACTAGCATTACCTCATTTCATTCTATTTAAATTAGTTACTACTTTCATTTTATCTTCTAGTTCATGAAACCGAAATTCAATGAGATGAAGTGTATTACCTATCTGAATGATTAACCATTGGCAAAGCTTGCATTCAAATTCAGATTTATATCACTTTATAACCCATGATCCTTCTTATTATGCTATATTATAAGATAGAATTTTAGGAAGCAGAAACAATGATGAAGCAGAAGTTAAAAGGCACAAAATAAAAGAAAAAAAAATATGCCAGTTGGTATTGAGAGGAAAATGAAGGTACAGGATAGAAAGCTTTAATTTCATGGTATGTCACTATCTTAAAAGTTCAGATTTTCTGCTCTTATTCCTAAAACTAAAATCTATATTCTATATTCATGAGGAAGGATCCTTCTATGGATTCCCTATGGGGATGATGGTAAGATTCTATCCTTCAAGTGTCCTTCCAAAGTATTTCTGAGGAACATCCCCTCCAACCCTGCCATCTTGAGCTACCTTCAGTGAGGGTGTCCAGCTCCCTCAACTGAGAAAAGCTAATTCAAAGGACCGCCACTTAATAAGTAGATCTTAAGAAAGGTCTACTTATCCACTTATTCATGTATAAGTTCACTTATTCATGAGCAAATTAATAACTGTGTACAGTACTATATAATCATAATAATTTCTCTTTTGAAGAAAAAGAAGAAAAATATTCTTTTTTGTAGATAGGATTTGTAGATACTCTACTGTATTTGTGTAATTTATTCATTCAATTAGAGCTGCTTCCCTGTTTATACATACATTAGAGTGTAAGGGACTGATGTCACTGAAAGGAATGTCCTTAAACACATTTCAAATATATTGTGAATGAAATTAACAAGGTAATAGTATTTTGTGATCATATAGTAGAAAAGAGAGATTCTCATACATTAGTACATGTATTTGTACTGATCTTTGAAAGAATGACAGAATGTGAAAAGTAAAGATGATGTAGCAAGCTTTTCATAAAAATAATACTGATTTATTTTTGGTACAAAAGTGTCTTTTGTCCTATGAGAAAATGATGACAATGGTTATAGTTATTTTTGTACTACCTGAATTTAGGAAAAAGGTTTGCCAATCCTATTGTTGGTCTCTGGTTTTTATTTATTTAAAAAGTATTTTCTTGTTAGGTAAAATCCCAAAGTCCAGGAATCATTGGTATAGAAGATGATCATTTTATGGGAAATTTTGGAGATTAAGAAAACATGTGAATGAAAAGGGGAAAACAGCTTCTACTAGATTTAGTCTTTGGGAATAATTTTAAAAAATAGAAAAGTTAGAGGCTAGGAACTTCTAAATTTAAAAGCTATTTTTTAATACACCCAAATGTTGGGCTATATATTTGTAATAAGCTATGATTTTCTGAGGTTTTATTATTGTTGATGGTATTTCTATTTATCTATATTCCATGTGAATGAATAACTGAGTGATTGATAAGACAGCACCCATAAAGTAAACTTCTAGAAACATTTTCATTAAAAAGACAGAGCTAATCTTACCACAGAATGTCATTGGCAGAATAGGGAAATATTGCAACTCACCACAATAAAGTAAATATTTCAACAAGATTAATACCTATTTAAAAATGGAAACTGCTGAACCGTGGCAAGTAGAAGCCACTAAACATTTGATACATGTCTCAGCCAGGTTCTAGCCAAACCACCGAACTGTCCTGTCAAGTTATGCGTCAAATAGAAACTCAAAGAAAAGGAACTGATGCTAGAATCTAGGAGGGAACAGGAACAGGTTTAGATTTCAAAAGTAGCCCAATAAACCTTGTGGTTCTTGCCCAATGCGAAGGGCACTTTCTTCTGGTACGGGACCCTTCCTTCCTTCCTTCCTTCCTTCCTTCCTCCCTCCCTCCTTTCTTTCCTTCTTTCTTTCTTTCTTTCTTTCTTTCTTTCTTTCTTTCTTTCTTTCTTTCTTTCTTTCTTTCAAAAGATTTTATTTATTTATTTGAGAGAGTGAGTGAGAGAGAGCATGAGGGGGGAGAAGGTCAGAGGGAGAAGCAGACTTCCCGTGGAGATGGGAACCTGGTACGGGACTCAATCTCCGGACTCTGTGACCTGAGCCAAAGGCAGTTGCTTAACCAACTGAGCCACCCAGGTGCCCAGAAGGACACTTTCCTATCTGCTTTAGGAGCTACTGGGTTTCGGTTATGATCAGATAGCTTACTTTTGTCCTGCTAATTGCCCATTCTTATTTATTTGCAATTTGGAGTAGCATCCTTGTCACACCTCCTTATCCTTTCCCTCAATTACCTTTCCTCTAACATTTCCTTCTATACTTCCCATAACAGAGGGAATGAAGGTAATGTCTAATCTTATTACAAACGACTCTCACAACACTCTCTTTATTGAAGATGGGGAACTATATGAAATGATTCAAAATTGCATTGGAAAGTCTAACACTTAAAATCTTAGAAATAGATGCTTAACAAATAAAATTCAAGTCTGGTTTTGTTCTCAAGACAACGTAATAATTCAGTAGGACTATATCTGAAATTGAGATAATTCTGTTAGAGTAGACCTAAAACTTATCTCCCACTATCCTTAAAGTAGGAGAATTCTGCATAAATGACGGTACATCTGGGTAAGGGGAAGAGAATCATAGAATTAATGTCTAATTTTGAGAAAGAACAAATGTAAAAAGGATTTACATATTTGTATCCTGGTAAATGCCAAAGCTGATTATCTCTTCTTTTCAAGCAAATGAGAAAGACATCGTGTTTATTCTTTATTTATGATGATTTGACCATAAGAAAACTGGATTTTATTTAAATATTCTCTAATTTGGATGTTACTGAATCAGGTTAACATTTGCTTTCATTAGTCCAAAACAAGTTTCACTAAATGCAGACTTTTAATTATTTAATTGGTAATAGAGAAATCAATATCTTGAAGAGAGATCTTGCACTTCTCTGCTGATTGCAGCATTACTCAGAGTAACGAAGATGTGGAAGCAACCTAAGTGTACGTAAGTGGATGAATGGATAAAAAAAGGTGTGGTGTATAGACACAGTGAAATAGTATTCATCCATTACAAAAGAAAGAAATCCTGCCACTTACAACAAGATGGTTGAAACTGAAGGGCGTTATGCTAAGTGAAATAGGCCAGACAGAGAGAGATACAGAAAAGACAAATCCTGTATAGTACCACTTATATGTGAAATCTGGGAAAAAAGAAAGAAAAGCTGAACTCATAGAAACAGAGAGGAGAATGGTAGTTGCCAGGGGCTAAGAAGGCTGGGGAAATGCAGAGAGGTTGGTGTTAGGGTGCACACTTTCGGTTGTAAGATGAGTAAAATTCTAACGATCTAATGTACAGTGTGGTGCTTATAATTAGGAAGCAGTGTATACTTAAAGTTTGCTAACAGAGTAGATCTTAAGTGTTCTCACCAAAAAAAAAAAAAAAAAAGTTAACGGTGAAGGGATGGATGTGTTCATTTGATTATGGTAATCATTTCACAATTTATATGTTTATCAAATCATATTATATGCTTTAAGTACATACAATTTTATTTGTTAATTGTACCTCAATGAAATAAGAAACACACAAATATACAAATAAATACAAAGCTTAAAATAGATTTTAAAAACATCTATATATGTCTCAAAAAAAACACATTCTGATGAATTTTAGGATATACCTTATCTTAGTGAGATTAGTGCATTAAATATAGATGAAGTAGTCTTTTCTTCCAAAAGGTTACATATAAGAAGAACTCCTCCCATCTTTCCCTATCCCAAACATCATCATTCCATCTCAAGTTTTGGGGACCAGGACTATTTGATCTATTAATAAAAAATAAAAACTAGAAGAGTTGATAAAATCAATGTATGTCCTATAGGAAAACTCAGAGAGGAGTTGGGCCAATCCACTGTCCTGCTTATTATCCTAATAAAGGAATGGGGAAACCAGTCTTCACTGTCTCTCTTAACAGGTATACAGAATGTTTATTAAAATTCTTTAAAATGTTTATGTGAGGGATGCCTAGGTAGCTCAGTTGGTTAAGCCTCCAGTGCTTGATATTGACTCAGGTCATGATCTCAGAGTTGTGAGATCCAGCCCTGCATCAGGCTCTGTGCTCAGCATGAAGTCTGCTTGAGGTTCTCTCCCTCTACCCCACCCCCCCACTCTCTCTCTTGCTCTCTAAACTAAATAAATACAATCTTTAAAAAAATGTTTATGTGAGATAACTTCTAGCAGAGACCCACTAAGGTAAAAGAACCTTTTATGAACCTGGAAATGGTTGGCTTTGGGGAAGACACTGAAAACCAGGTCTGATTCTTCAGGCAAATTGGTTTCTTATGACTTTGGAGTGAAGGGCTGGTTCACTGGGGAAGGCATATTAAGAAACTGATGTTTTCTTTTTAGTTATAGTGTCTAGAAAAACCTTATTCATACAGCATGGACACTGAAAGTCATTGAAGAAAGACTGCCATATTGGTCACAGAGACAGTATTTGAGCCCTGTCATTGTCTTTTGTCCTGTCTGAAAGTGAAGTCTTAATTCTGGTCTAGCTTCCACTCGGGTAGAAGTACCATTGCAACAGGAACCAGACAGCCAATATAAGCAAGTACAGCATTTGACCCTGCACTCTAGTTTCCTTTAGGAAACAATTTCTCTAGTCAGTTTAACATTACATTGACTATTAAAGGGATGAGTTTGGTGCTATAGAGGCATGTCCCTATTTAAAAAAAAATAAGAGCTAGCAATTGAATAATAAAAAAGAAGTCTTCTTTTCAGGTGTCTAGAAAAGAGAAGTTGCTACTAGGAATATTTAAAGGTAAATTTACCTTACTATCAAATTGAAAAAGGAGAGTTAAGGTACTACCAAAGAGATAGAAAAATCTTATGTGTCTGAATTAGCTAGATGATGTCTATATAGTAAATTTTTTGAATGGCTACACATTCATCTATCGATCATCTTTGATCTCATATATCTAATGTAAATATTGGTTTTGAAAAATTTGTACTGAACTTGGGAAATTAAGAGAGATTCCACTATTAATGGAGAGTTGTAGGAAGAAAATGAACAGTGAGTGAGATGATGGGGGAAAGCCAGGAGGGAAAAAGAACAACTTTGTTCACTAAATTGTGTAAGTCACTTCTCTATCATCCTAGTTGCTGAGCAGAATTTATATTTCTGAACTGGACTAGTGGGACCATTTGCATAAGAGTCAAGAGATGCCTGTGTTGTCACTTTCAGTGAATGAGACTTCCCCACCCTCCCACATCTGTCCTGGCCTAATGCAGATGATCATGATGATCTTGGAAGGGTCCTGTTGAAAATGGTGGAACTGAAAGTGCAGAAGGCCTGAGAAGGGAGCCACTTGCTGATTAGGAACAGGCATTTGGACTTTACAGAAGCAATAAACAAGCTTCAGTAATATTGGTTTCTTTGGAAGAGTACCTAGCTCTACCCTAATCAATATCTGAAATATCTTTTACTCGAAATTAGAGTTGGTTTGATTCAGGATTGAAAGAGAACATCCAAAATAAATTGCCCCCCAAATCAAAGAACATTCTAATTCCTGCAATAATGGACATATCTTGCCACCTGTGGACCCCATCCTTATTTCTCTGAAGTTAGCACCACCCAATACTATACTCTGTGTTCTCCACAACAAAACAGATTGCTTTGTGCTCTTGAAATGTCCTAAATTTATTTATATTTTGTATTTTTAGTAATAGCAGCATGTAATATATAGAGAAACCTGATGTTCCTAGAGGCCTGTTAACACCTTTTACTTATTTTTGATTCCTTAATTTTTTTGTTTTCTATAACTTCACTATATCATTTGATTCCCTTACTCTAGTAAACTTATAATGAAATTGTGAAAATGAAAAATGGATTTACTATTGTCTACTTATAGCATATGGCTATAAGGTCAAACTTTCAGGCCATTAATGATACAAAAGTCTATAATCAGGAAGATAGCTATCTAAATTGTGCTTTCTATCAATGTGTTGTTCTATTTCCACAAAGACCGTTAGAATAATCTGATTCTTGACTAGAGAAGTATTACACATCCTATGAAATGATTACATGCAAATGGCCTACTATGGGAACAGAAATTTCTGGATTAGATGATGGGCATTAGAAATCTTGTGCACTTATAATTTAAACCAATAGGTTTCACTCTTGAATGTGGTGTCAAAATAGATGGAATCAGTTTGATTTGACAGTAGCCTGTTCCCCAATCTTCTCTTCCTTTCTGACAACATGTATTCCTTATTTTCAGTGCAATCACTTCCCTTACTGCTCACCTCTATTGAACCACTGCCCTAGTACAGCTGTCACCCAAGGCTACTGTCCTTTGGCCTGTGATTAAAATCCTCACTTCGCTTTTCCCTCTACCTAAGTGGTCCTCCCCATAAATACTTGTATTATCTCAGAGCCAGATGTTAGAGGGTAAACCGTTTGATATGGGAGAGGGTTGGGGTGGTACAGTGGTTCAGAATCTGCAGTTAGAGTCCAAATTTCTTCTTATTAGCTGGGTGACATTTAGGTCAGTGTTGAACCTCAATATATTCATCCAATATATTGATCCTTCCTTGAGCAGATTAATATCTACTCACACCTCAGCATTTAGATTAAAGTTCTTTCATTCAGCAGTCCCCCGGCGACCTCTTAAAACCAGGTTAGTTGCCCCTCTTGCATCCTTCCTTGATGTAGTCCTAAAGCAAATGACACTTTACTGTAATTGTTCTTAGTCTCACACTCCTGACTGTAAGGTTCTTGAGAATAGGGCTTTTGTTTGACATTGTATTTTTCGTGTCTAGTACAGTCATTAGTTCAAAGGAGACATTTAAAATATTGATAAATGACTAAATACATTGAGAGATTGATAAAGACAGGCCACTGAGGGAAAAATTTATAGGAGAATAGGCTAAAATAAAAAGCAAAAGTAAATTTAAAATATATCAGCCCAGAGACATGAAGACTACAAGGGAGTATCATGTCTGTCTTTAAAATTTGGAAGGCTGTAAATTCATTGCCTTAGAATAAACACATTCATTGTTTAGTCAGTTATCAAATAGTACCTGACTGCCTTTTTTAAAATTTTATTTACTTGAGAGAGCAAAAGAACACAAGCAGGAAGAGGGGCAGAGGGAGAGGGAGGAGCAGGCTCTTCACTGAGCAGGCAGCTCAACACTGGGCTCAATCCCAGGCTCACTCCCAGGACCCTGGAATCATGACCTGAACCAAAGGCAGATGCTTACCCAACTGAGCCACCCAGGTGCAGCAGTAGCTGACTGCTTCTGATAGGTTCCAGGGATACAGGGCAGAGAAGTGGGGTTCCTAACCTCACAGAGGTTAAAACAAAGTGGAGAAAATACAGATGTTAACAAGTAATAACAATGTGATGTGGTTAGTGCCACACAGTGGAGAGAGCATTCAGCTAACTCAGGGTCAGCAGGTTCCAGGAAGAGTTCTCAGGCTGCGCAATACCTGAGTTAAATCTGAAAGGCGTACACAAAGGGAAGGAAAGAACTAGAGGAAGATGACCTCTTCTAAACATGTTTCATTTTGATCCTGGGTCTCCCCATCCAGCATAAACTGGCTGCATGAGGAAGAGGATGCCTGGCTCACAGAACCAAAGCATCTAGTGGAGACTTCAGGAATGCTTAGGTCAAGAAGCTCAAATATTGTCTTCGGACATATCTCTTTTTTTCCTCTCTCTCCTTATCTACCCATCTCCATCCCTTTCCTCCTGGCTCTGTTTTTTGCTTTGTTGACATGTCCTTTCTAGGTTTTTACTTAATGAGCTATGGAAGCCACTAGCAGCTACAGATACCTCTTCCCAATTACCACCTTACAAATCCTAGTAGAACCACAAAGCTCTGCCTTCCTTTTAGCACCAACAAAGCCCTTGAATCTAGTCACGTTGGTCTGGCTCATGCTATGCCCATTCCCTAACAAGTCAGCATAGCCAGAGTGATGAGCTGTTCCGCTTGGATATTTGAATCATTTGTTCACCTCTGGAATCTAGGATGAGGTCTAGCCCATCAGTTCATGTGGCCTGAAAACGGGGAGTTGTGTCAATGGAAAAATGGGGGGAGGAACTAATGCGAGAACAAGGCAGAGATGGACATCAGACTGGCAAAAGCCAGGTGTTCATTAAACACATACACCCAGAAAAACACACACCAGTGGACCTTAACGACATTGCTTCCATATGTCTGTCTTCCATAACAAACTTATTATTAAATATTTTAATATTATTCCTGCACATATATCCTCAAATATTATACCACACACTCATATGAATAAACCCAAACATACCTGGAAAATCACAAATTAAAAAACATGATAAAAGTTTAACAATAACAACAAAAAGATACCTGTGTAATACCCTAAATATCATTACACGTTTGGGATTTGATAAAATCCATACTAGCCAAAACACTGTATACTTCGAGCATTGCCTACTTGCATTACCGCTGCCTCCCTCATGCATGGCCTACAACTCTCATGATGAAGTGTGACAGGCAGGGCTTATCCTCTACATGGTTGTGAGCGTTCATTTGGTAGGGATCACTGTTTTTTTTTTTTTAACTGGAAAAGATCTTAAAGACCATATTGTTTATCTTAGTATCCTACAAATAAGAAATTAAGTCTGGAGAGGTTCAGTACCATGCGAAATTTTCAAATTTGATGATAATCCAGTTTCCTTAAATAAAACACCAAATGACACTTCCCAATAGAAAGGTAATTCCAAACCAGGCCATCTCCCCTACCACTTTCTGCATATGAAAACCAGAAAAAAGTAAAGAAGAACCAGGTGCCCCCTTTCTTGCCAGTGTGAAAACCCTCCATTATAAAACACCAAAAAATGCTGTAAAACACACAGATACACACATAATTGCCATGATTTTATAGTGAGAGGAGACTTTATTTTTCATATTAATCATGAGTTAGAAAAAGCTGTGGTCATTTTAGGGTTTCTAATGAGTAGCAGTTTATGGGTAAGCTTGACCATATTGGAAAACAAGGACCAGTAACCTGATTTTTGCACTGGCAAATTCGTCACAGAAATGGGACAAGCTTTTTATGGGATATATTTCTACCTCTGCTTTAAATACAAGAAGAAACGGGTGAAAATTAAAATGTAACATCCATGGGTGCATGTGTGGCTTAGTTGGTTAAGTATCTGCCTGTGGCTCAGGTCATGATCTCAGGGTCCTAGGCTTGAGCCCCACATCAGGCTCTCTGCCCAGTAGAGAGTCTGCTTCTCCCTCTCCCTCTGCTCCTCTTTCCTGCTCATGGCCACTCTATCAAATAAATAAAATAAAATCTTTATAAAAAATAAAATAAAATGTAACATCCAGTTTATGTGTTTCAAATAACAATCAGAACATTCCATATAACTAACTCAAATATAACTACTCAGAGCTGTCGTTGTCCATGTGTTCTTAGAGAAGACGCAGCATGGCGATTTACATAATTTACATTTATTGCAACAAAAAGTAGGAAAGTAAAGGGTAAAAAAAAGTGAAAAATCATGGCTGTGTTGTATAAATGGAAATCCACAACAGAAGGAATATCAGTAAAAAATTAAAATAATAAACCAAGTATATATTCTGTTGCTTTATCAATTATACAGATGAAAGCTTTGCTATTTAATGTATTACACTACCAATAATATTTAACTATCAAAAAAAATTTAATAGTACATCTTCTTTTTCTTCTGAACATAATTTCGAGCTCAAGAAACTATTAACAAAAATATTAGATAGGCATCCCCTGCAGAAAATAATTCTAAAACTAGAAGGAAATCTTAGATCTTTTTATTTTCACAAAAACCTCCAATTCTTGAATTCCTGGATTATAGTCCATCCTACTAATATTCCTCCCTCTTTCTGGAAGTTGTTTTAATGTTTGTGTTTGACATAAATGGTGGATGTAATGATATAATAAATAATCTATATTTTTATTCCTGAATTTACTTCCCCCATACTCAGGAATGAATCATTATGCCTTTCCATGTGTTTTTAAGAGATACTTGTTCTTTAGTCACTTTTTACTTGACTTTACCGTGATATCAAAAGGAAAAAAAATCCCTGTAGGCATTCACAGTTATATTTCACTCTAATTACAGAATTCTTCAGCAGTATACTCTGAAACTCCAACTTTCTGAAATGGATGTTTTTGGGGTAGATTAAGGTGACAGCTATAACGCTGGGTAGGACTTTGAAGTGTTTAAAAATTCCTCCCCACAAGATAAGCCTGAAGCTGAATTTCAGCCAAGAGTCTGTAATTGCCTAAAAGTGTGATGTTTTCCATTTGTTTCTTCAAAGTTTTTTTTCCACTTTATCCACAGAAGCAGAGTTTTCCAATTCCAAACCTCATCTTTTCCACAGCATTTTCCTACCAGAGAGAGATTTTAGAGGATCTATCTCAGAGAAGGCAAATATGTTATGATAGGGGATCGGCCAACCAATCAGTCTCTGATCACCTATTGGATGTATTTATAGTGCTTTTAGAGAAAGATGATTGCTGCGGGTTAGCCATCCCTAGACAGGATGAACCCCCATGACACTATTAGGAAACAATACGAGCTTCATGTGTTCTTAAAAGGCAAATTGGAAGTCAAAGAGAAAGACAATTATCACATGATCGCTCTGATATGAAGAATTTGAGAGGCAGGGCAGGGGGTTATGGGGGGGTGGGGAAGAGAAATGAAACAAGATGGGATGGGGAAGGAGACAAACCATAAGAGACTCCTAAACTCACGAAACAAACTAAGGGTTGCTGGGAGGTGGGGGTGGGGATAGGGATATGGACATTGGGGAGGGTATGTGCTATGGCAA
>CM052798.1:148441783-148471790 GCA_028533885.1 Nasua narica | reverse complement strand
CATGATCGCTCTGATATGAAGAATTTGAGAGGCAGGGCAGGGGGTTATGGGGGGGTGGGGAAGAGAAATGAAACAAGATGGGATGGGGAAGGAGACAAACCATAAGAGACTCCTAAACTCACGAAACAAACTAAGGGTTGCTGGGAGGTGGGGGTGGGGATAGGGATATGGACATTGGGGAGGGTATGTGCTATGGCAATTGCTGTGAAATGTGTAAGCCTGATGATTCACAGACCTGTACCCTGGGGTAAATAATACATTTTATGTTAAAAAAAAATTAAAAAAATTTTTTTAAAAAGGCAAATTGGAAGAAATGAAACAAAGGATAATTGCAGGTGTGTCAAAAAGGTCAGTTGAAAACCAGCTATAGTTTATAATAATGATTTTTAAAACAAGGTGTATTTTTCATATTATACAAACCACCCATTTCAAGTGTATAGTTTTCAGTAAGTTTACTAAATGGCACAACAATCACCATAAATCAGTTTTAGAACATTTTCTTCCCCTCAAGAAGATCCCTCATGACCATTTACAGTTAATCCCCATTCCCACCCCCAGGCAGCTGCTAATCTACTTTCTATATCCAGAAACTTGCTTTTTCTGGACATGTCATATAAATGGAATCATAAACTATGTAATCTCTTCCATCCAGCTTCTTTCATTTAGTAATGTTTTTGGGATTCGTCCATGATGCAGCATCTGTCGTTATTTGTTTATTTTTATTGATGAATGGTATTCCACAGTGTGGAATGATTTTTAATGGCAATGGTTTTAAAATTATGTTTTTCATAGTGCCTTAAAAGCTCTAAATGTTGATGGATGAATTAAATCTTGATTCCCCAAACGATCAGTTAGCACAAGCGATCCTATGACTAAAAGGGGCTTAAAAATTATTGACCTTTGGGATGCTGCAATTCATTCATGCAATAATTCATCGAATATTTATTGAGGTCCTATGATAAACCAGATACTGTGCTGCCCACTGAGAAGATAGTAGGGAATAAGGGAGGCATCATTTCTGTACTTATGACCCCCATTACGGTCCTTTAGGGGAGATGGGCTTTAGCCAAATAATTAAACAAATATATTTTGTCTAAAATTGAGATAAATGCTGCCATGTAAAAGTGCAGGGTGCTGTAAGAATGAGTAATGGAGGCATCTTGCCTAGTCTGAGCCTCAGGAAAGATTTCCCTGCAGGAGTTGTATTTAAGCTGAGATTTGAAGGACAAAATATTTGGACAGGTTTACTAAAAATAAGGAAAAGAGATTTCTGCTCAAAGAACAGACTTGGGAAGGATGAATGCATTCCAGGAACTGAGGGGATGCCAAAGTGGTAGAAGTGTGGTGCTGAGATAACGGGGGATGGGCACAATGCAGGAGGGAGCTGGGAAAGTAGCAGAGGTCAGGCTGTCAGACTTGGCCACTATAAAGTTTTGGAATTTCATCTTGAGGGTAAAGGATGTCATTGCAGCATTTGAAGCAAGAGAGTAATATGGTTAAATTTTTATTTTCATCAAAAACATTACTCTGTTGTATGGAGAATAAATATTTGAACAACTACAATATTGTAACAAACTGGAACAATGAGCTCACTATTAAGGGATTTCACATGCAATTGGTTCCCTGATAACTAAGTATCCCCATTTCCTAGAACTGTGCCTGCTACGTCATAGGAGCTCCTCTGGATATTTATCCAAAAGAACTGAAATTAGGATCTCGAAAAGATATCTGTATTCCAATATTCATTGTAGCATTGCTTATAGTAGTGTAGATTTGGAAACAATCTATATGTCTATCAGTGAATCAATACATAAGGAAAATATGGCATATACATGCAATGGAATATTATTCAGCCTTAAAAAATGAAATCTGACCATGTGTGGCAACATGGATTAATCTAGAGGACATTATTCTAAGTGAAATAAACATATTTCATATCACAGAACATATCACAGAAGGACAAATACTACATGATTCTTATATGAAATATGAGATATGATATTTGAGATGTATATGTGAGTCAAATTCATAGAAATGGAGAGTAGAGAGGTGGTGGCCAGAGACCAGAGGAGGGGAAATAGGGAATTACTATTCTGTGGATACAAAGTTTCAGTTACGCAAGCTGAATTACTGCTAACAATCCTTTGTTGCAAAACATTGTGCCTGTAGCTAACAAAACTGTACTGTATACTTAAAATTTTCTTAAGGGGGTAGATCTCATGTTAAATATTCTTCCACAGTAAAAAATAATTGTTGAATAAGTGAATAAATGTCAATAAGCAACATCCCTAAATTTAGGAATAGCTTGGTTTTTTTAATACATTAGAAGGGATTCTTGATTACCTCAATGAGCTTATTTTCATCATTTCCCTGCTAATATTTTTTTATTGAGTGGGAGAGAAATGAGTGAAGTGAGAGCTAGCATGCCAAAAATAATGAATAACCTTGAGTCTGAGTAGGGAATGGATCCTTCATCCATCACACGTAATGGCAAGAGAAATGGTGAGGATTTTGAAGTAACTCACGGTAGATCTAACATCACATAGGATATTGCTAACTTCTGTTCAATTAGATGGGCAAACCTCTTCTAACCAAAATCAAATAAAACAAACCTACAAACAGACCATTGATTATTTGAGGAAAAGTACGGAGAATCAAATAGACTTTTCTGGGTGTCAGAGTGATTACAGGTTTCTGATTTTTGCTTCTAGTAAAACTGTATGGAGGAATGTTATTACATCATGGCTGTTCTACACCTGCTGAGTGATGTCTTCCTTCATCAGCCTTGAAATTGGTTCTTTCATCTCCAAACTCTGCAAAATATAAAAACATTTCCCTCTGCTCTGGACTATCTGGTTGCTAGAAATAGCTTCTGAAATCCATCGCTGACATATTTACCAGGAACTAGTTACGCTGTCTTCTCAAGGCAGAGAACTAACATCTTGGGATGGCAAACTTATGACAGCCTTTATTATTAGTGCCAGTTTTAGAATATTTTAGAAATCCCTACTTTGAAATATTCTAATAAATTTTAGAATTTATTGTGTGAAAAATCTTGGCTACCTACTTGCCTCCATTCATCAAAAACTTAGAATGGGTTTACACCAGGCATGAAATGTCCCTTTGGATTTTTACTAATAGATTAATGATGCTAATAAACATGCAAGCAAACCAAGAAAAAATGGTGGGACGTTTATTAGACTCACTTCTAAGAACCTGTTAAAAATAAATGGAATCGTTTAATGATTGAATGTACTCGTTTATGTTTCAAAGCTGATTAACTTAAATTTAATCTTTGTTTTCTTTCATTAGATGCTGTGGAAGTTCTCTGTCATTACTTTAATTAGATGCATTAATAAGGTTTTAAGACACCTCTGCACAGAACTGTATGCAAATTGAGGAGGATGAACCTGCATCTGGTAAGGTAAAAGTCCTATTTCTAACGTGTTAACTGAAAACTGGTTACATTTTTTTTTTTTTAGTCTTTTTTATGTTCTTTTTAATGTATGTGTGTGAGTGTTTACTAGGATCAATAAGAAATCTTAATCCATTTTAGTTCTCATTTGGCTCTCTAGAATGTGCTGAAGCTCCTAGGAGAAACTCAAGATCTTTATCTGCATTTCATATAATGAACCTAAACACTATGGTGCTGAGAATAAAGACAAAAAATTAAGCAAGCACGGATTTGCTTCTACAGGAAAAAAAGAAGGCTGCATACGTACCCATAACACAAATTCCTTTTTAAGTAGATATATTCATGTCTTATTTATCTCAAAGGAATATAAAAGAAAAAGTTCATTTTAGAATCAGCTGTCTTTTAGAACTAGATGAGTACTTAGAAACTCTTGAATCATAAGCCATGGTTAACCCATCTGAGATTTGGAGGGGCAGTGGATTCTTTGGCTTAAAATTTAAGAACAGTGTAAAAACTGCACAGCTAGGTTTACTGTCTGAATTACCTTGTATTTGACCAATCACTAATGCAAGAATTCATGTGTTTATATGTAGAAATAACAGAGATATGTGAAAAGCATTTCAGTAGTCAGTGTTCTAAGGTTTGACTTCAGTTTTTAACTTCGATTTTATTAGTGACAATATTATATGCATTCTTGTAATCTTCTTTCATTTGGGAATCACCTTTTTCTTATATACCTGCCTAACAGACTTTGAACATTAAATTCAGATTTATAAATATGTAATTGGTAGCATATATCAGCATGAACTATAAGGTTCTTTCTTAAGAAGCGTTATGTAATAAATGACTCCTCTTAAAATGGTCTAATTAATTTTAAGTATTTAACCAGCATTAACAGAGAGATTCAAAACCCAGTCTACCTAGACTGCATATTAGCTCATAATGACTTAGGAGTAATCAGCTCCGCCCCCCTGGCCAATGGCTTCACAAGGAAGAGAGGAAATAAAAATAAAACAGTTTTAGAACCAGGTAACTAATTATATGCAGATTATTTGTAAACATCTTTTCCCCTTTGAACAAAAGAAGTAAGCGTTGCTGAACTGAACTGGAGCTCTCACTGCCAAACCCACAACAGAGCCATTTTCTTGGTAGAATAGACCTATATTATGGACGTAGTGATGAGTAAGACACCAAGCTGGGCAGTGATCAAAAAACAAACTGATATTTGCTCTAGCTAATTTGAATGGCTGGGCTTTGGGGCAGCTGGGATGGAGTTCCTATTTTTTTTTTTTTTTGAAAAACAGAGGCCTTTGTCTGGATTCCCAGTGAGATGCTGGCTTACAAACAAATGCATTCTTCCCCACCTCCTTTCTAGTAGTTACAGCTTTTCAAGGAAGTCTTTGCTTCTGTCATTCTTTCCTGATTTGAAGGGTTCTTGGAATCCATAATAAATGCAATCGGAAAAATTGTCTGAAAATTTCGTGCTATGTTTCATGTCTTCATTGGCAATGGTCTTCATTTCAAAGTTATTTTTGGAGCAAAATAAGACCCGCGTTTGCTTTGAACCTAATTGTATACTCTGTGAGTCTGTTTTGTTTCTCATTATCATTATATTAATTGAAGCTCTGTAGTAGTCACTAGTGGCTATTGTATGTCAGGTATTGAGTTAGTACCTGACCCTGGCTCTTGCTTATTCATCAAAATATCCTTATGAAGTAGATATTCTTATCCACATTTTCGAGATAAGAAGACTCTGACTTGTTGAGGCTAAGAACTTATCCAAATTAAACACTTAGGAAGTAGAAAGGCAGAAATGGATCCCTGTCTGCCTTACTCCTGTGCAATGTGCTCTTAATCACTGTGCTGTAAAAGAAACCATTTTCATGATCTTCACTTCTTACATAAACAAAAAGTGGGTTGCTCCATATGACAAGGGTTCTAAATACAGTGAGGGCTAGTTATATGAAGGTCAAAATGCAGAAGGCCATTCCACGGGGTTAAGTTTGTAATCCATTGTGCACTGTAATCAACAATGTTTACCTTCCTCAAAAATTTGGTTCATGGAGTTGCTTTGCAATGATTACAGATAGGCTTATCCGTATCCTGGTTCCTAAGTGATGTCTCATTCACTCAAAATTCCTTCAGAAGTAAAACTTTAGAAATGCAGCCTTACCAAAGGTCATCTTTCACCTACAACTGACACTGCTGGGCACTGAGAAGAGTAAAGTGCGCCATGGTGGTCTAGAACAATAGAAGTCCTGTAGGCATGTATGCCCAACTTTGAATTCCAGTTCTGCTATACTAAACAATGTGCTTCACTTGGATTCAGAGTGCTCAAGGAAAATTCTTGGTGAAAATTAGGTTAGAAAGAGTGTGTGTATAGTCACCATGAGATCTTTATTTTCTTCCATCAGCTCTCTCACCATTATTCTTCCCCCATCTCAGTCTTTCCTCTTTAATTTCTTTTTCTCTCGTGTTCCCTCCATTCTCATTCTCATTGAGTATTTCCTTCTCATCATTGATTTGATATGGGAGGAAGGTAGGAAAAATGATTTCTAAATTCTCTTGAAGTGATTCTATTCTGCTACTACTCATTTAGCTACTTATGATGGTCACATCACATAACCTACCTTCAAATTTTCATCTTCAGTTTTTAAAAATAATGGACATCTGAAACATGGCCACTAAGGAGAATCCACTGAAAATGGATACCACATTTTGGGCTAACTATTGCATTTTGTTGCTTATTTTGACCAAAAAAAAAAAATTGTCACTTTTTTACCCAACAAAATTGCATGAGAGCAATTTCCACTAAATATGTAACTTTTGTAGAATGATCATAATGAAGATTAATTTTGCTAAAATATTCTGTGGCCTCATTAATTTTTTCAAGGCTTTCCTTAAGTACTAGTTGTATTCTTTTGAATTATCTAGCATGTGACCATCTTATTTGATGTTCTCTCTCTCAGTTAATAACTGGTAGGGATGAATCGAAGTTTTGTGGGACTTTAAGAAAAAGAAAACAATATTATGAAAATAAAATGGCAAAAAGTGAGCATTTACTTGGAATGAGCAAAGGAATCACAATAAATTACAAATGATAAAATTCTGACAATTATTCAAATAAACATGATAAAATCAGAAAACATGATAAAATACAGAAAAACAAGAAAATATTTTTATTAATTAACTGCTTAATGTACATCTATAATGATTTTTCCTACTTTTTTGGCTGCTTTATTTTGATTGCCTTTTATTTGACAATGATTTTATGTTTTTTGTAGTGAAAAGAAATATATTTGAGTCTTTCCTCTAGCACTACTGACTATTTTCTATTATTAATGGTTTAGAAGATTTTGTTTCAGCTCCATTACTTGATATTGCTTAATGTCAAATACCTCTCAGAGTATATGTTAAATTTCGGAAAAAATCTCTGTCAAGGTTTTGTTTTTGTAAAGCAGGTGTAAGATTTGGAGTAATTTTCCATAAACAAACTCTGACTCTAGCCAAATATTTTCATTTGTGACTGTTTGCCCTGTGTTATCAAATATCTTAGCATGAACCCGAAATGCACATTTTATGTGAAATTTCCTCACTTTGAGGTGTTGAGAATGAATTCAGAAACACTACATGAATAAACAAAATTTGTCTGTTGGTCTACACAAAGGAAAATGAAGACATTATGTTTTAATTTTATTTTATTTATTAATTTTTTAAAGATTTTATTTATTTATTTGAGAGAGAGAGTATGAGAAAGAGCATGAACGGTGGAGAGGGGGAGAGGGAGAGGAGAAGCAGACTCCCCACTGAGTAGGGAACCCAACATTGGGGGTGGGTGGTCTGCAGCTCAATCCCAGGACCCATGAGATCATGATCTGAGCTGAAGGCAGAAGCTCAACAGACTAAGCCACTCGGGTGCCCCTATTTATTTTAATTTTTATTTTGTTCTTGGCATATATAGTTCTGTTCTTTCAGACTAACATTTTAGAAAGAAATCTTGTATTACTTTGTGCCAACATATAATTTTATAATGCTCACATTGTCATTTTATACATTTATAAAGCTCATATATTGATGCCAAAATGAAAATGAAGAGGGACTATAGAGGGGTGAAATATTATTGTGTCAGTTGGAATATGGCCAATATATTCACCTACAAGTTAGGACACAGCTGAAGAAGACCACAGTGAAGCTGCATAAAACATGCAGCAAGAGCTGGTGTTCTGTCATCTGCCAGTATCTAAGAACTATACCAGATTTCCACACCAATTTATGAAAAAAATATTCTTAGCAAACAAAAAGGAATGCCTTTTTTTTTTTAAGATTTTATTTATTTATTTATTTATTAGGAAAGAGAGTGAGAGAGAGCATGAGAGGGGAGAGGGTCAGAGTGAGAAGCAGACTGCCCATGGAGCTGGGAGCCTGATATGGGACTCAATCCCGGGACTCCGGGATCATGACCTGAGCCAAAGGCAGTTGCTTAACCAACTGAGCCACCCAGGTGCCCAAAAGGAATGCCTTTAATGTGACAAAGAGTATCTACTGGGGCACCTAGCTGGCTCAGTTGGTGGAGCATGCGACACTTGATCTTGGGGTTGTAAGTTTGAGCCCCATGTTGGGTGTAGAGATTATTTAAAAATAAACTCTTCAAAATAAAAAAAAAAGTATCACCAAAAAATGAACACTAAATCTCATACTGAGAAGTAAAACACTAAAAGCTTCTCCACGAGATTAGCAAGAGAGTAAGGATTATTTTCTATCACTGTTTCCATTAAAAATTGTATGATGGACTTTCAGGTGAAAACCCATTCAACTCCTTTTCCATCATTTTTTTTCCCAGTTTCTCCTTGTTTTTTTTTTCTGAGGCTACTAAAAGGACATATTGACTATAACTCTCTATCTCAGGGTTCCAAAAAAGCTTTCATTTGAAACAAACAAACAAACAAAAAAACCTTTCTCAATCCAAAACACAAAAATCTTCAAAACTACTACTCTGATTGTCATTGTTATGATGTATGCCTTTGCAATTGGGATGAGATTCTCCAGTTGTTTTTTTCCCTTTCTGCTTTTTTTTTCCCCTGAGTCTTTTCCTGTTTTTCTATTTGTTTCTTAAATTTTAATAATAAAATGTTCCATTAAACCCACAGAATTCCATAAACAAACAAAATTCAAAAGCTATATTTTATATTTTAAAATTACCTTTAAAATAATAATGTTTACCTATTATTATTACATGTAGTCCATCTGCTCCAGGTTCTGTCATCTCTCTCTCTGTCTTTTGACTCTAATAAAGTATGAAGAACACATAAATGAGAAATGAAATCGTTTCTATTTCCTGCAGTGCTAGTTATCTGCTGCCACCTAACAAATTACTAAAAATGTAGTAGCTAAAAACAACAAACATTTATTAGCTCATAGTTTCTGTGGATCAGGAATTCAGAAGCGGCTTAGCTGGGTGTATCTCAGGAGAGTATAGTCAGGGTGTTGGCCTGGGCGGTAGTCATCCAAAGACTTGACTACAGCTAAAGGACCTGCTTCCAGGATCACTCAGGTGGCTGTTGGCAGGAGGTCTCAGTTCCTTGGGGCTGTTGGTTGGAGGTCTCTCTTCAACACATGGCATCTGGGATCTTCCAGAGCCACTGATACAAGAAAGAGGGCAAAATGGAAAGCACATAGTGCCATTTATGACCCAGTCTTAGAAGTGGCATGCATCTTCTAAGAAAAGTCTTAGAAGAAAAACCATAGTGCCATTTATGACCCAGTCTTAGAAGTGGCATGCATCATTGCTGCTGTATTCCAGGTCACACAGATCAACCTGGTATGATTTAGAAGGGAACTACACAAGAAGATGATTACCACGCTGGCTACTGCACCTGACAAAGGGAATTCCTTTCAAATTTCATCTTAAAGCCTCATTTTATCTTGGAAGTAGTTGGTGAAAACTAAAATAGATGAACACAAAAAGTCTGTTATAATTTAAATCATAGTTAGTTAGCTATTTTCATAAATCTTTAACAGTGATTTTCCAATTGGCAAAATAGGGCAATACTTACATTTAAATATATGTCTAAGTGTATGTCGCCAATTAAAAAAAAAAAAAACTTTTAACGTGGAAGGATTTGATATTAGATTCCAAGGAACTTTTGTTTTTACATTGACATTGGAAAAATGGATGAAAGGTTTATATTCTTTCAGAATAAGTGAAATCTGTAGTGAATGGCGTGCAAAATTTTGTCACATTGCAATCCAAATGAAACAAACGAAATCCAGACTTATTTTGAGTGAGTTAAATCAACCTGAGCCTATAGCCCAGCTACTGACTCCACCATAATTAAGTGCTAATCGCATGGGTGTGCTGTTTTGTGAGGCAGTAAACCAGTTTCCTGAGTGGATACACAAGGAGGTTGAAAGCCAGGGAGCTTAACCTATCAAGAAACTGCAATTTTCTTGTAGAAAAAGAGCAGACCTACCTGTTTTTGCTATTAAAATAAGAGTGAAAATTCTTAAAAAGTGAAGAAATGGGTCGTTTTTAAAATTGGCTAAGAAGTGGAGGCATTGGTGAATGCAGAAAAATGTTTCCTATGGCCATGGTCTCTACGTTGAATGTCTTCTGTAGATTTCAACGATAAATATATTTGTCTAGTTGTCAAATACTTCCTACCTGTAAATGCAAACACTTAAACTCATGAATGTTAGAACTGAAATGAGCTACAGATTTTGTCAGTCTATACAAGTTTTCTATCCTTCTCATACCAAAAATTTTACAGATGACCAAAACAAGATCCCAAGAGGTCAAGTAACTTGTCCAAAGCCACATATCTAATATACATGAGTGATTAAAATTCAGATTTTGTGTTCCAGTTGGCTTGAAATTGAGTCTTAGTTACATGCACACTGTTTGACCCTGGGAGACTTAAGTTCTGTACAGTTCAATTTGTTCATCAGTAAGTCAATCGTATCTATCAGGTTCATCAATTTCACAAATATGAGGCAGGCAGTGGGGATAGACTACAATCCATGAGTTTTTGTCTATGAAGGAAATAAAGGACAGTGCTGTGGGAACACAGACTCTATATCCAGTTTGTTATAAGTAATTACATTTGAGGCTTGCATGGCAATGAGAGGATGAGAGGAAGACAGTAGGTCTAGGTGGAGAGCATATCATGTGCAAAGTTCTAGAGATTACAGTGAGTATGGCATAGCAGAGAATGACAATGTTGAATGAGGCTGGGATATAGATGGTGAGCTGGGGACTTGTAAGAACTAACTGAAAATTAATACAAAGAGTTTAGCATAGTGCCCAGACTATGATAAACACTTGGTAAGTGATAGATGCTGTCACCAATTTTAATATTGTTATCATTAAACATTAAAACTATAATTAGAAATCCAAATTCCTAGTTGAACATACCTCTGATTTCCAATGTCTTTTTTTTCCCTCTCTATCAGGGTGATTTATTATAGTTGTTTTTCCAATGATAAATATCTATTGCTTGCTTCCTCTTGCCAGGATTTGTTCTGTTCTGAGCATCAGGAATTTGGTAAAGAAAAAAGCAGACAAGGCCCTAGCTTTTCCAGAGCTTACATTATAATGGAGAGAAATGGATGAAAGAAACAAGGATATAAGTAAATGAAATAATTTTCATTGGAAAAGTGCTGTGAGGAGATAGAACTAGAGGGATAATGAGAACAGTTGTGATGGAGTGAGGGTGGATTTGAGGGGGCCATGCCACTTCAGCTAAAGGTAATCAGAAAGGACTGTCTGGGAAGATAGCGTTTGAGCTGAGACTGTCTAGGAAGATAGCATTTGAGCTGACATGAAGCCAGCCAGGCAGAAACCCAAGAGAAGAGCCATTCAGGCAGAGGCCCAGGTTGGGACCAACTAGACTTGAAGAAAGAAGACCTTGTCCAGAAAGTGGGGTAGGGGAGAGACTGTAGGAAGCTAGGAGTCAGAAAGATATAAGATTTAGAGGATAAGAAGGGGTCTTCTTTGGTAAGGTGATTGGGTTTTATTTTACGTATGTTGGAGAGCTTTAACTGAAGGCATGATATGATCTGATTTTTAATTTACAATAAAGCTTCTCAATTATGGCACTATTTGCATTTCTGGCTAGATAATTCTTTGTTGTAGGGGGCTAGCATATGGACCTGTAGGATCTCTACAGCATCCCTAGCCTCTACCCACTTAATGCCAATAGCAGCCACCAAGTTGTGTAAATCAAAATTGTCTCCAGACATTGCTGAATATCCCAAGACAGGCAAAATTTCTCCCAATAGAGAACCACTGTCTAAAGATGGTATCTTTGGTCACTGTGTGAAAATTGGCCAAGGAAATGGGGTGGAGGGGAGGGCAAGGTGTAAACAAAGACTACTATGAGGCTATTATAGCAATCCAGGCAAGAAAAAAGTGACTGGATGGTGGAATAGTAGAGACTATAAAAAAAGAATGAAATGCGGGATATATTTTAGATAGCTAGAAAGTACTTTGGGGATCGAACCAACACAATGTGGATGTGGTGGCACATTAACTATACATCTTGACCTGTCTGAAGGGACCTGGCTTATCACTATTTCCTGGTATAATTATTAATAGTGCCCCTTTCCATTTCAAAGGTGTCCTCATTTTGGACAGTAAATGGCATGTTTGACTAGTGATGGTTGAATGAAAGTCTTGAGACCTCTACTTGTATTTTCCATATTATCTTGTCCATGCAAGGGTCTCAAATTTTCAGTCTCCTCTCATCTGATGAGATAAAGAGAACACAATATGTAAATATTTACATAAAGTAAGGAATAGAGTAATTCAGAGGAAGATAGAGGGGAAATATATACTCTATTACTTGCAGTATGTTAAACACAACTTTATAGTTTAAATTATCATTCATCTCTGGGCTTCTCATAGATAGCATCTAGGGAAAAGAAAATGAGCTACATATAATAGTAACATATATATTTGTTCATTACATTTTACATGTCTAAGAGGGGTAGTTTGTTTTGGTTCCACAAGTTATGTAAGATACACATATACTTAGGGATTTTAACAAATTGTAAACTTGTAAAACCTTTTTTAAAAAATTACCAATTAAACAGATGTGTAATTTTCTTCATTTTTCTGTCTAATGATGAATTAGTTGTTGGAGCTCCATGGTTGTTTTAATAAGGTCAAGGACATGTTGATCCTCATGTGGAATGGGAAGAACACTTTGCCAGTAGTATTTTTAAAATAATGCATTTTGGGGAGCCAAAAGAAAAAGAGGAAGAGAAAGAAAGGCCAAAAAAGAATTATCTCATGCACAAATGAGATCTCAGCACAAATCTATCTCTAGGGGCGCCTGGGTGGCTCAGAGGGTTAAAGCCTCCGCCTTCAGCTCAGGTCATGATCTCAGGGTCCTGGGATTGAGCCCCACATCAGGCTCTCTGCTCAGCAGGGAACCTGCTTCCCCCTTTCTCTCTGCCTGCGTCTCTGCCTACTTGTGATCTCTCTCTGTCAAATAAATAAATAAAATCTTAAAAACAAAAACAAACACAACAAAACAAATCCATCTCCATTAATAGAAACAAATGAATGAAAAAACAAGAAAACACACATGCCCAAGAGACTGTGTGTAGGAAATATGTCGTATTCAGGACAGAATGTTACCACAATGTTCAAAAACACTTCTGGTTTTTGTTTGTTTGTTTGTTTTTCCCATTATTTTGTATTAAAGTACTAAATATGAAGCAAGTTCCCTAATTTAATCTGCACTTTAGTCTTATGGGGTTACTGTTATCCTCATTTTTCAGACAAAACACCTGAAACTCAGAGACTCAGGTGAAAGGTAACATGACTCCTGATGAAATTCCCATCCAGGTGCCTCTGGTTCCAAAGCCCTCCTTCCTTCCATTTTACTTGCCTGTGTCATGATATTACTGAGAAAAGTTCTTTTTGTTGTTGGGAAAATAATGTTCAGAGTAATGAGATGATCTGCTCAAGGTCCTAAAGAGAATTGGTGAAGGAAGGGTTTGAATGGAAGCCATCTAATTTTTAGTTCAGTTTATACCATAGTATTTGGATGTTGAGAATATTAAAATTCAATGAGTTACTCAAGCATTTTCAACAGCCTAGCATGGTTTATCAATGATTCATTTTTCTCAAATAGTCTCAGTAAACTAAGAAAAATATTTTCATACAAACCAAAGGAAGAGGAATAATGTTCAACCCCATGGCAGAGATACTGAGAATGTGCCTATATGCAAATAATATATGTTCTGTACCTTGAAACACAAACTGAAGATTTAAAGAAAACTTACTATGTTGCCTCTTTAATTAGTAATATGGAGAGAGTGGTTATAATTGTATGATGATTAAACATATGAACAGCCTGAGGTTAAATCCTGGTTTGTTCCTCTTAGAACTTTCTAACTCCCTAACTGTATCTCAGTTTGCTTAGCTACGAAATAAGTATAAAATGATAATTTTATCAAAGGATTGTGTTGCAAACTAAATAAGATTTTGAATAATAAGGACTCACTGAATACTAGCTAATACTATTTACTAGGTGTTTCCACAAAAGTCTACTTGACTACCTGACTTTTCTGTGCCGTTTAATGCTGGAAGGTCTTTTTTGGAGCTATCATGACAACTCACTTCTGGGTCTTCCCTTTTGTGTGTAAGTGAAACAATTACTATAGACACTTTTGAAATAATCTATACACATTCCTTTCTCCCTTTAGAGTCATAGATATTTGGGGATGACAGTGAAACCTTAAAAATCTGGTGTTATTATCTGTTGTTATTATTTTATTTACAAGCAAGTAGCAGATGAGGTTTAGAGTGTAAGGACTTGCCCACCCAGAGCATGACAGAGCTTGTATAGGAACCTGGATCTTGGCTTATTGTTCTTCCTTCTCTCTCAATATTACCGTGGTATCCCTGTATAAAGTGTCCAGCTTATTTATGTCTCCGATTTAATTTTTGGGTTCAGCAAAATGCAATAGAGCAAATACAGCTCTTTTTATTACTGGGGTGGATAGAGTTAAAAGGTAACTCAAATTCTAGAATTATCATTTTTTTATTTTGACTAGCCAGCCTTTCCCAAGTTACCTTTAAATATGTCAAGAAGCTAAATATATATCTGTAGTAGGTTTGCTTAAGGGAGATTTAGTTCATTCTAATTGGCCAAACATTTTCAATTTATTCCTACTAAATAAGCCTTTGATATGGAGAGATTTATAGCTCCTCTTTTTTCTATCTAGAAGATAAATACAGTTTGAGATCAGAAGAGACTTCTTGTAAACCCAAGAAGGTTTCCAAATTGATGAGTTTTTATTTGACCTAGCTTATTCTGGTCTTTAGCCCTGACCCATTCAGTGTGTTTCAAATATATTTTATTTTACTTTATTTTTACCTCTTTCTTTAGGCAACTGACCTGTGTCTCTGTTTCTTCACTCATTTGTGTTAACTGCGTATTGTTTAAACCAAAGGATTAAGTGGGGAGTCTGTATTGCTTAATAAATTTGCCAGAAACTGGGTAGGCCAGCTTGCCTCTGTTCACGGAAAGCATGAGTGTTTTACAATTCATTCTGGGAAAACTTACGAACCCATACAAAAGAACTACTTGCTGTCTTGGACTTTGGATACCACAAAGAACTATTCAATTAGACTTTCCATTCAGTCATAACTAAAAACAGTGTTGGGTGAGAATACGCTCATTTACAAATGGGTATTTGGGTAATAGTCTCTTGATAATCCCTTCTTGATCAGTTCTGTATGTGCCCCATTTTTAAATTTCTTTCTTTATTATTTTGTTTTATTCATAATGTCTAATTATAATTCAGTCCCACACTAATAGAGATCTTTTGAAGAATCTCTTTGCTCCCTAAGGGTCTTGACCAATACCCATTTCATGTTCAACGTTACATCTCCATAACTGTTTCTTCATGTCTCTCCATCTTCCCTTAAATGATGCGGCCTGGAAAAGACCCCAGATAATGAATTCCTACCCACCCACCACCCCTGGCAAAATACTTCAGTTCTAACTCACGTGAACTTATATAAAGACAAGCATAGCTATAAACACTCACCTCTATCTCTACACCTCCACCCCTACTAAGTACAAATTAGCATATTCTCTACCGTGACCCATGAGAGCCCAACTAAGCATGTCGCTCATCCATCCAACAAACCGAGAGTACCTTGCTCTGTACATAGTACCATACATGCAAAGATGAACAAAACACGATCTATCCAGTGTAGAAAACACATAGCTTACAGGATGGAAATAAAGTTAGAGGAATCTGAAAGACCTCAGATATTTGATAATATAATTGATTTATATCTATCAGCTACTTCTTTGCTAAATCTCATTCCTAGTCGGTTCTGAGTGTCTGCTGAGTGAAATGCAGAGAGTGATTACTGTTGTGATCTCTGACCAAATGATAACACAAGCCAGATTGCTAAATATTTTTATATTTACCCTGGGATATCATATCATTAGAATATTTTTTAAGTTTGTGAAACATTTTGCAAATGATACTTACCTTTGTATGAAGTGTGCTCCAATCAAGATAAAAGAGGAGAAATATTTAAAGAATTATGAGACTGTGGGCACCAAGCCTTCATTTGGGGAAACTATAGTAATGAGATATGTAATACACTATCTTATTTTCTTGTTTATTTTTTGTTTAGTTTCTTGGCAAATATGAGTTCAAGTGTTCCAGGGAGGGTGATCTAAGGTAGAACTTTACAAACTGTTTCTGGAGACTGAGTAGGGCTCAAGGATTTACTAATAAACAAGAAAAATTAACTAAGCTCTAGGTGTTTTGTGAAATGAGAGTTGTTTTTACATGTTAAATTTTATATGAAAATTTAAATTATTGTTTCTGTTTCCAAATCCTTATTCTCTTTATTTAAAGTATTATTACTTCAACCAGTAAAAATAAATTCTCCCAGTGACATCAACAACCATGCCAAGAAATTAAGAGTTCAAATGTTGTAACTATTAGGCATACTGCATTAATCTATCTTACAATTACCAAGATTATTCTTATTTTTTTTCCAAGATTATTTTTAAAGAGAGAACGATGTTGCTAAGACCCTTCAAATTTTCATTCACTACTCTTTTTTGCCCTAGTATACACTTTATTTAAAAATTACATTTACTCTAATTCTACAATCCAAAATCCCAATTCCAAGATGTTTTAGCAAGTTTAGACTATCAAAAACTAAGGTGAGATATTTAGGGACATATTTTTAGAAAGACATCTTCCTAGCAAAGTTTCCCCTCTCATTACATTTCCTCCAATTTAGTTCTTACCCAAAACAAGATGACTATCTTTTAGAAATATGAAGATTGGGAAATGAAGCAATATTCTTCCTATAATTTCTTATACCCATTCCCTTTATGTGGTCTAGCCAAAGATACGTACTTGTCAGGGATCTCATGACTACAAAAGATTAGTTACATCACACCTTAAAACAAGGATATTTAAACAATTCATATTTTTCAACAGCTTTCAGAATAGTGGGTCTTTAAATGATGTAATAGTTTACTGGAACTGATGAGGAATGCACAAATGAAATATTGATTAAATCTTCTAAGTTACTTTCTGAGATTTTTTTATACTGAAAGCAAAATTAACAAATAGCTTCTGAATTGCTTCTAAATCCTCAAACACTAATGAACATTTGTGGTTCATTTTGTGTATTTTACCTAGCATGAATAAGAATTTGAAAATTAATTTGATTTTTGCTAATAAAATGACTAAAAATGCTTTCTGAATGTTCTAGGAATCAGGACCTTTACTAATGATTCTCAGTAGCAAATGGTGGTAACCTAACTTGATCCGAATTAGGCATAACAATTTATTGGTTCATCTGATGAAAATACAGACAGGGCCTATTTAGGTCTTAGGGACCAATAGAGTACTCAGGCAAAAATTTTTCCCAATTTCAGACTATTATTTTGGAAAAGTAGGGCAGGAAATGTTTAATTTCATAATTACAGTGATGATTTTCCAGGTGAATACATATTTCAAAACAAATCAAAGTAGATGCTTTAAATATGAGCAGTAACTTTAGTGTACTTTGATTATACTTCAATACATTTGTTTAAAGAAAGAAAGGAAAATAGAGAACTTCCCAAACTTACATTCTCCATTTTTTTCCTCCAACGGGAGTAAGATCTGCATCCTTTGATCAAAATCCCAAGTTCTCTAACTGGTCTACCTTCAATCAAGAGCCATGGCTAGCTCATCACTATGACCAGGGAGCTGAGATGAGGTCTCTAAGAACATAGCCATTCCAATTCCATCCACATGGTAGAAAAACATTTCTCCCTTCTCCCACCAAAAAAAAAAAAAAAAAGAATAAGGAAGTGCTATTGTGACTAGAAAAAAATATATATGGGTTCTATATTTGAATCTATGACTTCCATGGGCAAAATATACAAGTAAATAATCAAGTCAGCTAGCAGCATTAAATAGATTTTCCTTACAGGAAGTTTAGCAAAAGTTTTATCTTATGCTTTTTTCTAATATCAAAGTATTAAAATACTATGGTCAGGACTTTTAAAATCTTAGGAAGGTTTTTCAATGAAAAGCTGCCATTCATTTTCTTAGGGCAATTCATGTTGTAGGGAGGAAGGTGGTTGGACAGGAAAAACCTAACATTAACTATGAAAATATATTCTTCTCAAGATTCAGATTTAAAGATTAGTTAATTGTCAGTTGTTAAGGGTCTCAATAACCTTAAATATTCCTGCTTAAGCAATAGACAAGCTTTGCTGGGAAATTAAGAAATGCAAAGCAGCAGAACACATACTCACACAGTGTTTCCTTTTTTCTTGACCTGATAAGTAGCAATAAAATACAAGGAACACTAAAAGTTTTGTTTTGTTTTTATTTGTTTGTTTGTTTGGCAGGGGGAGTAATAATCATTCAATAAGTGAAATACCTCTCAGTTTCTTTCCATTGTCTTCTCCTTGGGAGAGCTCTGAGTCATTAGCTGGTTAACGCAAAGGGAAAAAGGAAAAAATTAAAGAAGAGAACTAATGATTTTTTATCTATTTTGAGAGACACTTTAAGAGTTTATGGATTGTCATCTTATTTGATAATGCTGAATACTCTAAGTCTTATTATCTCCATTTTACAAGCAGAAGCTGAGGCTTAAAGAATTAACCCAATTACCCATATTTAATCCATGTGGTAGATGCTAAACTTCTCAAACTTCAAAGCCCATGTTCTTTATCTTACACCAAACTGTTTGCCATTTACAATAAAGAAATGAAAGAGCAGCATTTAGGATCCCTTTTAATTCTGCAATTAAGTATGGGAAGCCCACTAGAGAAGTCCTACTGTCCTTTATTCATCATGCCATCTGCCCCACCTCCTCTTCCATTCCCTCTATCTCTAGAGTCAGAAGCTTCAGTAAGCAGTCTTCAAAACTGCATGAAATGGGACTCTTCTAGATTCTCTTTCCGTGGAACTACAAGTTCACTGATTATAAAGGGTTTTTTTGAACTAGGATAAAGTCAACTACCAAAATTCCAATGTTGTAAGGTGAAGAGAAATAATATTTAGTGAGCTTCTGCTTTCTATGTTAGTATCATTGAATATTTTATGTATTTGATCACATATCCTCTGCACAACCATTTAGGTAACTGTTATCCCAATTCCATGTAAGAAACCTAAGGCCTTGAGAATTTGTATGCTCCTGAATTGATGGATTCAAATTCAGATCAAACACCAAAGCTCAGACTTGTTCTTTTTAATAAAAAGATTAATTGCATGTATTCCACATATGAAGGATTATTATCAGAGGGTTGGATGTAGAATCTACTCTAAAAGACTCAATTTAACAAAGACAGAATAAGGTCCTGATTTATGACAGGCTAGGTCTTTGGATAAAAAGAGGACTAAGACATTCCTTACCCTTCAGGAGTTCATAATCTCTTGTAGAAAACAGAGAGTAATTTGAATAAACCAGAGGGTAACATAGTCTTCATAGAAGAGAGATATAAACAAATTAATACCAAACTGTTTAATCCTGAGATGCCCTTTTTTTCTTGTAAAAATGCAGATGTATATATCCACTTTCCACTTCTGTTTTGATTTTTAACCTCCTACTAAATAAAGCTGCTCTCTGAATGAGGGCCCAAGTGTAGTAAATATCTGTGTATTACTCAATTCCAGAGTAAAAGATTTCCATATAAAACCCTTATAAAATATTTTGCAACTTTTCTATGATTGAAATCTTTTTCCTAAATGTTTTGTCATTTAGACCTCTGGTTCCATAGCACTAATGTTTCTTCAGTATTATATTAACTTACAAATTTTCTATAATTTTAAACAAAAGCTAAGTCTTAAATGAAAACAAAACAAACAAAAATACTTAGATTTCAAACAAACAACTTCACCAAAAATGTCAGCTCTTTGAGATTTGTGACAAGTCTGGTTAGGACCTTTTTAAGAATTGTATAATTGGTTTCAGAATGGAAAAAAAATATTAATACGAACTAGCAAAACTGCTTTTTTATGATCTCCCCCTGTTCCAACATGAAAATCAGCTATAGGCAAAGCTGAGCTGGCTGTAGATGGTCCCCATGCAGATTTCCTTGACACTCAAAATACCTCTTTGGCAGCTTAATTCCACAATTAGAGATTTACTCCTATGGCTTAAGATTTCTTAACTCTTATTAAAATGTAAATATGCCAGAGAAAATAGTATCTTGAACTTTGCCAGTTCAATGTTTACTAAAGCTAAATATATGCTTATTCTTTGATACTACAATTGCTTTAGTAGATGTATAAGCAATAGAAATATTTTCATATGCTCATGGAAGTAAAATGTTCTGACGGCACTATTTGTAATAGCACCAAATGTAAACTGCTTAAATGGTTATCAATAGAATAGTGGATAAATGAATTGTGGTTTATTCCACAATGGAAAATACAGCAATGAGAATGATGAACTGCAACTATTACAACAATATGGGTGAGTCTCACAAACGTAATGTTGAAGAAAGAAGCTAGATATGAAAAGATATACATATGGTTTCATATGTATGAAGTTCAAAAAGAGTTCAAAGTCATCATTGATGTTAGAAGTCAGAAAATGGTTACTCTTTGTAGGGGTGGGATAATGCTTCAAAGCAGGCAAGGGAGTCACTTCTAGAGGTTGATAATGCCCTATTTCTTGATCTGAGTTTTCATTGTGTAAACATGGACAATTTGAGAAAAAAACATTGAGCCATACTTTTTGATTTGTGCACTTTGTGTGTATATATTATGTGTATATATCTCAATAAAAATATAAATATAATTTAAAAAAAACACAAAGCTTTATCAGTCACTATAACTTAATACCAATGAGTTGAACCTTTTTTTTTTTTTAATTTTGCTAAGGTGTTCTAGAGTCAGAACACCTAGATTCAAGATCAGAATGCAGTCCAAGAGAAAGGTGATCCAGAAAGGGAAGGTTATGGAATGCTAGATGTATACAGGCACATTGTTGTAAAGAGAAAATCGTGCTAGTGATTCTCCAAAAGTGTTCCGTTCATTGTGATTCAGATTTTATCTCTTAGAGGAAGGCAATTTATTTCAAAGTAGACACTCATTAACTTATCAACATGCTTTGTTCTCTCTCTGCGCACGTGTGTGTGTGTGTGTGTGTGTGTGTGTGTAAGACAAAGAGCACAATGGTCTGAATAGGTGAAAATTTCCTTGTTTCCAGCTCATTACATATTTTGTAGGCACTGAATTAAAATTGTCATTTTGCTGTTTTTGGTGCAGGGTGATCTCTCTAAACCCAATTCCTTCTAATACCATAATTAATGTCTTGGTTTCTAATAGCTTCACATAAAGCCCAAAGTACCCTTATATAATTCCCACATGACTATCCTAAAACAAACAAACAAACAAAAAAACACAGGGTTATTCAATCTGCATGTTTTGGTGCAGGCAGGACATATCCAAGTCTAGAGACAATTGGATCTACAGGCAAAACTTCTCCCCCGTTTTGGACTATTTCAAAAAACAAGCAGGAAATGCTTGTAGCATGATTGCAGTGATAATTCTGATTTCCTTTTAATTCTTACTGTATTGTCTGTTTTCTGCTCTGTGTTTATGTATGCAACTTGCCCTAATTTAGTTGATTCAATCCTTCCACAGGCAGGGGACATTTCGTAGAAGCAATGTGCCATGTTTAGCCTGTAAGATGATAAATACAACTTTTGATCCCCTAACAATCAAAGATTTCTCTTGTCTCCACCCAATCAATTCTAGCTGAAGGGGAGCAGAAAGATGTAGCGGCTTGCTCACTTAATACAAATATATTTTGCATGTCACTAAATAGCCTTAGAAATACTTTTAATAAGTAGATTTTATTTCAGCTTCCAGATTTGCCTTACATTGTTTACCTGAACCTCTACTCTTGGATAATAATTGAGATCATTTTCATTTTGCTTCCACAGAAATATCTACATAGGTATTTTTTGCAGACATTCATAGCTATTTCCTTGGGTAAATTTTTGGAAGTTGTATTACTGAACCAAGAAAGTTGTGTATCTTAAGGCATTGGATACTGAATATGTACTATTAAATTGATTGGGATCATTTTTATCATTCTTCAAGTTTTCCAAAGGGATTAATTGGGCTAAAAAGAATACTGTCAGTCATAATTGAAATCTCAAGTCCTTCTCCATATTGAGTAGAGAAAAAAGTTAACAGTGACATGGGGCACCTGGGTGGTGCCATCAGTTGACCATCCGACTCTTGGATTTAGCTCAGGTTGTGATCTCAGGGTTGTGAGATAGAACCCCACATAGGGCTCCATGCTCAACACAGAGTCTGCTCGAGATTTTCTTCTCCTTCTGCCCCTCCCCACCGTACTCATACTCACTCTCCAAAATAAATAAATAAATAATTTTTAAGGAAAGATATAGACTGGTATGGAAGTATATTATAAAGTAAAAATCTTAAATGCTTAAAGAAATAGATAGTGGTTCACCTAGGTGGATTCATAAATAATTGAAGCACTGCATTCAATAGTGCGGCTTAACAATAGTCAAAAATCAAGCTGTAAGTAGTCTATAGTGGCATGCCATAGGAGGCTGTGTTCAGTTCTGTCTAGTCCAATAGTTTTACTGATGATTTGGCTAAGAGCATCAGCTTGTTTGTTTGTATATTGTTTGCATGTTTAGTTGACATTGTTTTGGGACAGAAACAAACTTTTGGAAGATAAATTCTAAGGAGACTCAACAAATTAGAATGGTAGATAAAACTTAACATGACATTTAACTGTTGTGAATTTGCATATTGAGAAATAATAGAAATATATCAGCACTTATGAAAATTAATAAGGGGTTTTATTTTATCAAAGCTGCACAAGAGGTCATTGTTAGATGATAAAATTATTATGATACACAATTTTATTACTAGATATATATTCTCTAGAATGAGGGAGGTGATATAACAAATCTATGTACCTCATACCAAGGACATAAACTAAAATTTATTCAGAGGCACATGATTATCTTGGCGTGAGTCCCTAGTTTTATCGGGTAGTGAAATCTCTGAACAAAAAGAGTGATAGAAGGTGAGAAGAGAGTCAGAGCAAGAGAGAAATATTACAGAGTCATCCAAAGCCTCATGAGAAAAACAGCCAGTTACTCAGTAATGTGGGATGTCTTCAGCAAGATACACAGAACATTTGGTAGAGGAGAGAAAGACAAATTTATCTGTGGGCTCTTTCCTATCTCTTGTCTCTATTGGGTTAAAATTTGTCCTACAAAGTCTTTAAATGTCCTGTATTTCCAACTTGATGCCCACCTCTGGGCACCAGTGAGGAAGCTAGAGACTCCATATAGATTTAATTGCTTTGGCATTCAGTTCTGGAACTGCTGGAAGCCCTACTGCAGACGATAATACACTGAAACCCTTGTTGAAGCCCAGATCCTGGGGAAGGGACAGAGTTGGAATCTCAGGAAATAAGATGACAGAGACAGTGATGGGGCTCTCCATTTATCAAATGTGCAAGACCCAGAAAATAATGTCAAATAAAAATGGAAAGGCCCATGAAGTGGATCCAGTATAATCTACTACTTTATATAATCCTTTACTTGAGCCATTCAGAATGCATTTTCATTCTTTGTTATATAGACACGTATAACATATCCTAGTAAGAACTAGGTGCTCTCATTTCTTCCCTAGATGGGACATGAAAGAACATACCAGGAAGGCAGTGACTAGTGGCAATCTCCTAAAAAAGACTTAAGGAATAATAGCCAACCAAGCCACTGCCCCTTATTGCTATGGCTGCACCTGGAGCTCTGATTTTTATGTCATCCTCCTTTATCACCCTTTTTGGATTTCCTCATCCTCAGCCAATATTTTGGCTGGTCTGATTGCTTATCAGGTGAAATGGCAAAAAACTTCATTTTTCAGAGGCCTTTAGTTACTCATTCACAGTTGTCATTGGGCATGGGAATAAGGGTTCCCCTAGTGAATATTCTGGGTTCTGGGTACAATTTTTCTCCCCCCCCCCACTATGTAGTAACAAACCTATGATCTAATGATAATCAGAATTGATTATCCCAAGAAACAGAACCTCCTGTCTTTGTCTACTGGTTCATTGTTATAAGGTGTAAAAAATGGCCAGATGGTAATTGATAGTCTCGACTTCTTCATCAATAGAACTTTTACTGTGTCCCTTAGTAGAAGTATCTTCCCTGGGAACTGGCCTCCTAACTATGGGAATGGAATGCACCAATTACACAAGTGGGTCTCTGAGGGTGATAGTGACAGAAGCTAACGATTTCTTATTTTCACCACTTGGCTCCTGAACCCATGTATTTTATTTATTTAAGGCATAGCACCACAAAAATGTGTCTGGTGGGTAGCCATACATGACATCTTAAGGCTAAGATAGGCAAGGGGCAGCTGTTTCTTATCTTCTGCTTATTGGTCAGATGGTCTCACAGGGTGTTCATTCCTAACTCTTCTGGATTTTATTACCAAGCTCTTCTGGGCCGTCTGGGGGAACCAAAGTTTCCATGGGTCCAGTAGGATTGGACCTGAACCTTCAAACTAAGGAGAATTAGTGTGTAATGTATGAAGAACTTTTAGTAGTACTAAGGTTATTAAGCTCAAGACCGGAATACTTAACTATCTTCACGTATTTAAGATATTCAATCAGAAATTTGACAACTGTTTGCTGACAGATTTTATAGACAAATTTCAATAGTACCTTGAAATTTGTGAGACTGTGATTCTTAGAACAGTAGAGCTCTATTTATTAGGTAATTTTTCAACAGTTTCAAACAATCTAGAAAACTTAATGCACAGAATATCTTTGAAATGTATCCACAGCTAGTTAAATTATGTTCCTGTTGAATGAGATTGGATGTAGATTTTTTTTTTCTTTTTGGGACATAGAAGAAAACAGACTATGAGCAAAATGTGACTGGGACCATAGGTTGACAAGTGATGAGTTATGCTAGGCAACCATAGCATTAGTACCAGCAGTCTTGAAACACTCAGTTTGGAAGTAACTAGCTCCCATAACCTTCACACTATGACCTGAAAGCACCACCATAAAAACAAATTGATGTTTGATTTACTCTGCTTCCATGTGATAATGAATATTGCAATATATTGTAGAAAAGTCTTTTACCATGTTAGTTAAAATGAAATTATTTTGTGCAAAGACTAATTCAACTTAGCAATTATTTATAGAGCACTTACACTGAATGAGCCCCTCTTGTCATATGTGGAGGAGGAGATAGAAAGTTGCCTCAGGTGTACAATAAATATTTGTTAATTGACTGTGGATTTACTTATGGCATGGTCTACCCAATGGTAAACGTCTTTTAAAATAAAGACTAACTTACAAAGTAAAAAAGGAAATTTTGTGCCTATGTATGATCTTAAAAGTGTCCTGAAACTGTTGGAGCTATTTCTAAAAGTATCTCCCACTGTTGCATTTACCTAATTCTGTCTACCTCATCATACAAGAAATTTGTGGCTTGCGAGAACAACTATTTTCGTATCTCACATGATTCCTGTGGTTCAGGGCTCCGAACAAGGTAGTTTTTACTCAGAGTTTCTCATGTAGTTATAGTCAGACATTGGATGGAACTAGAACAGCAGAGGGGAAGGTGCAGAAGGATCTGGGACTTGTCTTGGCATCTTTCTCCCAAGTAACTTTGGGGCCTTCCATGTGGCATCTTGGCATGTGCTAGTTTAGGCATCCTTACAGCATCGAGGCTTTAGGATAGTTGGATATCTTACTTCACACTACAGGCTTCTGTGATGATGTAGCCTCAGAAGTCACATAGGGTGACTTCTGTCATAATCTATTGGTCACAGTAGTCACAAAAGCCTACCCAGTTGCAAGAATAGAGGGTTGATTCTCTACCTCTTGATGGGAGGAGTGTTAAGGTCACACTGTAAGAAGGGAATGTGAGATTGGAAATAGTGTTGCAGCCCTCTTTGGAAAATGCAATCTACTACAACTACATTGAAAATATGAAAACTAAAAGTTATCTGCTAAAACATAGGGGTAATAATGTGAAAGTGGGTTTGCATTGCTGCATTCCATAGAGAAACACTCAGGCTGCTTTAAAAATTGAAATAATGTTATATGCAACTAATGAATTATTGAATGCTACCAAAAAAATTGAAATAGTGCCTTTAAAAATGTGACACTACCCAATGTAATCTACATACTCATTATGCTCCTGTAGTTTCAGATGTTAGGGATTAAAAAGGCAAGGAATAACTAAAACCTGACACCCTTTTACTTCTCCCTTTCTGTTTGCAAGTAGAGAATCAAATAGAGTTCATTTTGGAGAAAATGGAACTTAATCACATATTTTGTTCATGACAAGTGAATCTGAAAAGCAGCAAAGAACTCTTGGCAACTTTGCACATTATGTAGTCAGAGCAATGACAAGTGCCTCCAAAACGGGTGTCCTACTGTACTATAAAATAAATTGTTCATGAGCAAAGAATCTGCACAATGCTGCATCAGAAGGTTCTATGGGGTCCTCATAGCTGCTGGACTACAAATGCACAAAAGCAATCTCAGAGATTCCTCGGAGGGTACTTAGGTTTCTTTAGAAAGAGGATAAAGAAGAATTGCTTAAACTAGGTTTGAAAGGAAAACATTAACAGCCATTCTTGGGTCTAACTGTCTCAATAGATTTGGTCAACAGATCACATCAATATCTTGGTTTTCATATTTAATATGTCATCCCTTTCTTCGTAACATGCTCAGCCCTTAAGAAATACTTTATTTCAGTTCCCAAATTAGACTGGCATTTCAGCCTTTTAGCTACTGTGGATTCTTATGGATACCAAAGTAAAAAAAAAAAAAAAGCATTTTCATTTCATTAAATGCTATTATTTTTGTGTTCAGACAATAACAGGTGTTCAGTGATGGAAAAAAGCTTTCATTTTCTTTTTCATCTACAAATGAAAGGTACACTCTCCAGCTTGAGATCTTATCAGTTTTCCCCTTAGGATCAAAACATAAACAAATATATTGCTTCATTTAAGGGGAAAAGATGCAAAACACAAAAAAAGACAAGTTGATAGACACGTTTTAGGCTGCTTATTTCTGTAAGGAAGACAATGTTAACTATGTGCAAGGATTTCCTGAAGGATATTTTTAAGAATGTAAGTTGTTATTTGGGGACCATGTCTACCTATTGTGTGGTGAGATTCTTTAGAACATAATTATTTTGAAATTTTGATCTTTGTTCCACTTCAGTAAAGTGAATCTGAGCCTGGGTATGGACCAGTAAGTAAAAAATTAATTCCTAATGTAGATTCCTAAAATAAGCCACTGAAAATCCCAAGTGTCAAAGTGGGAGAATTACGACTTTGTAATGTAGCCATAGCATTAAGGAATGATTCCTAAGGCATTTTCAATCTGCAACACCTTTTAAAAAAATTAGTAAGAAAAATGACCCCGCTTCTAATTCGTTTTCCCAACACTGATGTATATGACTTAGCAGTGTCTGGATCTAAATTAAGATTAGTCTCTAAAGTACCTTTTGGCGAAGGAAAACTATAATGATTTTATTACTCTTTTTACATGAAGCAGGAAAGGGAATTTTACAAGCATGAAAAGGTTCTTAAATAGAGCGGGTAATGGAGGAAAAGGAACGAATGAAAAAGGTAAAATCGAGATCCTTCTCTCATTGCACTGTTCAGTTTCCCACATCACAGATAGAAATGAAGCGGTTTGCTCACTTGGTTAATCTCATTTTTCCATTATCAATCCACAGGGTGCGTCTTCCACCAGTGTTAAGTCGCAGCTGTAAAATGGACTCTAGAGTAATGTAAGGGGGAAGAAACAAAAGGGGCTATTCGCTCATGCTGCCCAGGTGTCACTCCCATTGATGTCAGCAGGGATTATGTACTCCCATGTAGGAAAATGCCTATTTACAACAGGAGTAGATGCATTACTGTCCCCTGTTACCACCATTTCAATTCATTGGAAATGGAATGGATTCGTGTGGGGTATGTTTGTGTTTGCTTCAAAAAGGCATCCTTTTAGCATGGGCCACTAATGTTGTGAACTTCATTATGTTTTGGTTTTCTTTTTCTATATACTAAAGTAAGACAGCTGGCTTTCGGTATTCATTCTTCCTTTTCTATGCAGTACCGCCTAACCTTAAAAAAACAAAAAAAATAAAACGAAACAGGCAAAAAAAAAAAAAAAAAAAACAGGCAAAGCTACTGTTCAACTTTTAGTTCATTTACATTATTTTTTTAAGGTACGCAATGTAGTTGAGTGATGTTAAGCTCAACAGATTGTAAATGGAACCCAAAGTACCTTGTTAAGACAAGATGTGTTTGCTGTCCACTTAAGCACTTCTTGATGCTGGTAGTTTTTCCTAAATTATCTGGATATAAGTAATGTAGCCAGTGGTACTTGTGCCATGGAAATAACTGTGACCTCTATTTCTATCATTCGGATTAATTTTTATTCTGCTGTTGGTGCTGATACCCTGCACACACTCTTACCTCATTCTTTTAAAGCAGATCCTCTTGGCATAAAACAAAGCAAGCTCTCTACTCCCATGGAAGCTGCGGATTTGTAAGGCTGCTGCAAGGTTCTCTTACTTTTGAGCAAAAAAGGTTGGGACGGTTAACATAATGCTAACTCTGTTGAACCCCTTCCGTGCTTCAGTTTCTGTCCGTGCACCAGTCAATAAGGCAAAAATTATACAGTCAGGGATTGTTTACTTTAAAGCTGCTTGCAAAATATCAGGAGACTTTTCAAAGCATTAGCAACCAATTTAAAAGAAAATGAGTGGTAGAGGGGTCGGGGGAAATATTTACTTTGGAAGGTCAATTGAATATTTGAAGAGAGTAACAAGTCTGGCTTCTAGGGTCAATGTTAATGTCTCTAGTTGTCTATTTGATCCTAACTAATTAAGCTATAGAAGCAGGAGGTCAAAAAAGTTGTTGTCGATTAGGTCCCCAGCAGGGACCATGCCTTAAAGTAATCTGCACCAAAAAAAAAAAAGAAAGAAAAAAGAAAAAGAAAAGGTGGTGTGAAGTTTGTTGCCAGGGGAGGTCATAGCCTACTCTCCCAGATCTTTAGTCTGGGCAACCCCACAGAGATCACGGCCATTCCATTCTCCTCTGTCAAGCCATGTGGGCAACTTTTGTCCTGTGATCTGTATTTTATCTGCTACTGCCACAGGTGATATTGACTACAGATATGATTGCTTTAGGGAAATGCATAACCTGGTGGCTTCTGAAAGTTGAGTTATCACCAATGTTTGAGTCACAGACACATTTCAACATGGTTGCCTTTCTTGAAATCGAAGTACAACCCCTAATTACGCTAGTTAATTGCAATTACTGTGCTTGAATTATATCCATGATAAATGAGCACTGGCATCTATCAAATTCACTTCTTTTTTTAAATAGAAAAATTTGGGCGCCTGGGTGGCTCAGTTGGTTAAGCAACTGCCTTCGGCTCAGGTCATGATCCTTGAGATCCAGGATCGAGTCCCACTTCGGGCTCCCAGCTTCACAGGGAGTCTGCTTCTTCCTCTAACCTTCTATCCTCTCATACTCTCTCGCTTTCTCTGTCTCTCAAATAAGTAAATAAAAAAAAATCTTTAAAAAAAAAAAGAAAAATTTGAGTCATTTAACGTGATTGCATTATCTGCAAGAACATTTATGTTGTAAAAATCAGGGGGTGAGAAGTGGAGAAGTGTTGTGCTTTTCCAGTGATAATTTTACTGGGCTTATGGCTAGCATAATTCTCACAGATGGACGGCTTAGTTTTTCCTTTTACACATCACACTCCATGAATTGAGCGGTCACAAAAGTAATAATGATAAAAATAAACAAAATGTTAGACTGTTTATTTTATTATTAATTATGTGTTTTTAAATGTACCATATCCAAAACCTTTTCTGGCATTCTCCTTTTTAAAAGTCAACTGTCCAGTTGGAAATTAAATAATTTTTCATCCTCTGTCCTTTGATTAAAGTAAACTGAAACCAAAGGTTTATTTAGTATGCAGATCTGATTTTGAATATTAAAATCATATTTTCTTGGAAGAATTTTCATTTCTATGTCTATGCT
>CM052798.1:148420590-148441283 GCA_028533885.1 Nasua narica | reverse complement strand
GTGTGTGTGTGTGTGTGCACGCGTGCCTGCACGCGCGCGCACGAGAGACAATTTCGCACCCTTCAATTGCCAGATGAACAAGGGCACAGATGCCTTTTATCATCAGCGATTAAGAAAACACACACTTCTTCTTGAAGGAAAATTTCGTATTTGTAAATGAAAATTATCCCCATACACTCTGCATTTGGCACTCCTCATGCCAAATGGAGAGGAAAAAAAATACATTTAAGATATTAAGAAGAAATATCTATTTATTACTTCTGAACATTCTCTCCTGTTAAATTGTCAGGATTGAGTGCCTCTTTAGCCTGAAATATTCCTGTTTGTTTTTAAAGCACGTTAGTCTGATTTGCATTAAGACAGGGTATTGAAAGCTTCAAAAACTGGAAGAAAATTGTATCCCTCTTATAGGAAAGCCGTAATTTTTTTTTAATCCTTTGCCTTTAGAAAGCTTGAAATGCTTTCTAAAAGAGATTGGAGAACCAGACTGGAATTTATTAGAACCGTCTTTTTAAAAATGGAAGTCAAGCTGAAAGTGCTCATTTTATTGTTACTCTAGTTGTAGTTGCTGCTGCTGCTGTTTTGATAGAGTGGAACCTCCCTGTATTTGGGCCTTTAGGAGACTTGCATTTGCTGAGTGTCCTTGTTACCTTTCGGAGCAATGATTTGAGGAACGATGCTGCAAGCCGGGGTTTGGGAGGAGTTTCTCGGCTTGTATGTCTTCTCGTTTTTTGAAACTGTCTAAAGGTTTGCATAATTAAAAGTTGGACCAGAAGTGCTCACAGACCCCAGATCCTTTCTTTGCTTCAATTCTGCCCAATTAATTCATCTATTACAGTTGTTCTTACTAGAACACTTCCCTGATTTTTCTGTCGATCTATCCTAGATAGCTCTGTTTCACCTTTTAAATTTTTTATTTTGTCTAATGTCATTCTTAAGCTTTTATTTGTAATAACACTCAAGGTAGACAGAACAAAGATACATATTGTATGTGTTAACAATCATCCACATAATTCCTAACAGAGTCGTCACATTTGGTCACAGACCTATTTGATTTTTTTTTTTCAAATACTATTTTCTTCCAGATGATAATCTCTACACATGTCTGAATAATGCCTTACTGCTTAGTGAAGAACTTCAAACAGCATTAAGAGCAAGACTTCATTTTCTGTGCATCATCGCAGGGCAAGGGATTATTGTAATCCCCATTTTATAGACGAACTATTTGAGGTTTAAGTAACTTGGCCAATGCCTGGGAGTAAGTTAGACACGAAGGCAGAGTAAAACTCGCAGTTTATGATTTTGATCTCAGATGAACTTCTGTCTTTCAGCAAATGAACTTGTTTTCCAGTTTTCTAACATGAAAGAACTAGGTTATTTGGTGTGACTTCTATCTGTAAAAGGCGGAACTGAACTCATAGTGTTAGATCATTTCCTGACCCAGTTTTAATCCTCCTATAGCCACTGATATAATTAAAAGCTTCTCTTCCAGTTTGCACTTTGGTTTTCTTATTAATCAAAAAATAGCTTAAGTTAGACTTTTGCAAGGGCCAAATATACCCTTGCCAAAAATTCTATCAGTGGAAGAAGTGCTGAGTATGTAGCTTTTTTTTCTTGTTGTTTAATTAAATGTATGAATAATAATACCTGCATGGCCATTCTCCCTAAAAGGTAATATGTGTAGTTTAGAATGCACATAAGATTTTTAAGTGATAGCTTCAGGATTTCTACACTAATTTCTAGACTGATTATGTAAACATATCATCGAGACCTCAGGATCACTCTGCCGAAATCTGACTGCTATACAACACATATGCATATTTAATAACTTACTTTGTTTGCCATATTGTAGTGATAATAAGAATTTATAAGCCTGTGAAATAAGATGTGATTTTCTTTTTCATAATGAGAAAAAATTTCCATGTTATTGAAAGAGTTGAAGAGTTAGTTTAAGTTTTTCATTTAAAAAAAATAGCTCTGAAATTTTATAGGAAAATAGTCTGGGATTTCTGATGTCAGTCACAATAGTTTCCAAATCGTAAAATGGTTTCTTAAATAGAAGACAAATTAATTTTTTTAAAGTAAAATTAAGCTAGTTCTGGAAGAAATAAGATAGCTTTATTTCAATCCACCTGAAAATTAAGATTAGGATTAAAATAAAATAAATGCCAGCTTTGTAGTCTATGTTAGACCTGGGATGTGATAGAACTGACCTAAAGATTCTCGTTTATAACCAATTGCTTGCAACCTTCTGAATAATTTTCCTTTCCACCTAAAACTTTCCATCGTTAATCTCAAGCCAATAGTAACTTTTTGTATTTTAAAAAATATTTAAGGAGAAATTAGTAACACTATTTTGGTGATTCTTAAAGGGGAATTGACATATCCTCTTACATTTAAAATATTATCCAAGTAATTCAAAAATACACCCTCAAAATGTCAAACTTATGTAAATTCTTTCATTCAACACAGAATTATTGCTCTTTGAAACTTTAAACATATACCAAATACATTGAGGTGCTAGAAATGTTTTAATATATTGACTACATAGTATTTCTATGAATCTCTAATCTGTTGCTTTTAGAAACATACCCTTAAATACTATACATGCCATATCCCATGGCAGAGGATGTTCCAAATCTAAAAGACAGCACTGCCTAAAGGTAATATAGTTGGAAAAAATCCTAATTGTGTTTCACCAACTTGATTTTCTCTGATTAAAAAGAAAAACTTTAAAGTTGAAACAGTAAACATTAAAGGCAATTTTACATTGCTAGCTTTAAGCAAATAATGTGGAAATCAGAGTTGAAAAAATCTTTAGTAATTCGGGCACATGTAATATTCTTTATGTTATTATGTAATAGCTAAATGAAAGACAGAAGGTAATAGTTGCTAATGTATTTGAGATTCAAGTAAATAGTATAGTTGCTGTACTCCTATTCACCTCTTAGGCAAAACTAGTTTGAAACAAGGTATATGTCCTATTTAAATAAAGCTCAATCAAGTACCTTGATCACTGCATAGAAATAAGGTAGAAAAAAATAATTAGTAATTAAAATGCAAGTTCCAAGGGGGAATACCTTTCAGAAGAAAGTCACAGAAGCACCTGATTCTAAATATGACAGGCAGTTTACAGAACTGTTGAGTGCCACGTGTTAGCAGGTGGAGGTACAAGTTTAGAACAGCTTCATTATAAAGCTGACAATTTAATGAAAATTTCAAAATAATTACTAAATAATTAAAATATTAGAATAATCTCACTCACTCTGGTAGCCACCATTTTAATTATGGCAAACGGTATCTTCCTTTAGTGATTTTACTTCCCTCAGTTCTTTAGAATTTTCAAAAATTAGGGACTTGTCTAATATGTTGCTATGAAATGCTGAAACTTAACAGTCAGGTGGAAGTCGTATATACTTCTTTCAGTATAAAAAGACACTTCACGTGAACGTATGTGTTATAGAGCCCCATACTAGCACACTTAATCATAGACATAACAAAATATTTCAAGTTTTATAAAAGTGGCCCTTTCCCTCTATCTACTTTATATGACTGCAGTTTAAGGTCTCTATTCGAAGGTAGCAAAAGGCATAAAGTAACGTTCCCTTTATCATCATCGTATAACCATTAAAAAGATAAAACAGAAGGTCCCCCTCCTGATTTATTTAGTTGTATTTATCTAGATATTTTCTGAATAGGAGAGTTTAAAATTTACTCTACCCCACCTAAGAGCTCTTTTTATATTTAATCTTCCTTCTCCAGACTAATGACTTTATTACTAGAAATCTGTAATTCCATGTTAGTTTATCCTAACCCAACAATAAACCTGAAGAGTTTTGCCTGTTAGCCTTCTAGAGAACTTTGCCTTGACTTATCTCTGTAACATCCCCCAGGGCCCTCCCGTTTCTCATGTGGGAACCTATTTATATGCCCTCCCTTCCTACTGCTTCTGGTTCTTCTCGCTTTAGCATTTTGGGCACTCCTATAAAGGATTTGTAAGTACCAAATATAGTTAGTGGTCACCTGTTGTTCATGAGGGCCATGTGTAAACTTCTCTTGAATACTTACTGACCATCTCTTATGAGAATTGAAGTAGATAAACTGCTTTGATATTAACATCCATGCTCCTGATCACAAACCAATGGTATAGTTAGAACCATGGCCATTTATTGGATGAAGAAATGAAGAGGTACATGCTGAAATTCATATGAGAATTATCAGTTTTGTAGCCCACACTCTGTAAAGCATTGCACTGGATGCTTTCTATGAAGGATCATGTGGATTCTTCACATTAACCTAAGACTGTAGTTTTCCTGAGTCCTCTCTTTCTTTCCCATCTCAAACCCACCTAATCCCTCAGCAAATCTTGTCTTTTCTACTTTCAAAATACATCGAGGATACGACAGTCTCTTACCATCTCCACTGCTACAAGCCTGGTCCAAACTGCCGGAGTCTCTCACCTGGAGTACTGCGATAGCTTTCTAGGGGACCTCACGGCTTATGTTCCGTCCACCCCACTCCATTCTTTTCACGGCAGCCAGAGTGATCTTGTCAGAATACAGGTCAGATTATATCACTCATTTACTCCCTGCTCTCCGTTGGCTGTCCATTTCACTGAGAGTAAAAACCACAATTATTTCTCTGCCTTGGTAAATCCTATATCATGATCCCACGTCTTCTCTCAACTCAGTCTCTGCTTCTGGTCTTCTCCTTTTTTTTTTTTTTTTTCTTTTAAATAGATCTTTCCTCAGATGTTACCTTGACAAGGTGATGCCTAAATTAGGCTCCCCACCCCAACTGCAGTCATTTTCTCCACCCTGATACTTCGTGTCATTCTGAATGCTCTGTGTTTTTTTTCTCCGTTTCACATAACACTATCTAACGTACTCTATATTTTGCTATACATTTTAACATATATAAATCATGTCTGAGTTCTGTCTGTCCTAAGAGAATGGAAACTACATAGAGGTAGGGGTTTTTTAATTCATTTGTAGATAAGAGTGGTGCCTAGCACATGGAAGACACCCTATAAATACTTGTTAAATGAATGAGGGAGGTAATAGTATTACCTATATTTTAGCAATAGGTTAAAGATAATGCTTAAAGTGATCAAATCATTTTCCGAGGGCACAAAACTAGTCTAACTCCAGGGTTGTGCTCTAAAGTACTACTCTTTTCAGTCTATTATACTGGAACACTAATTCCTGAGACTGGTGCTTTTCCTTCTTGACGGTGCGATCTCCTACATGGCATGTCCCTGTAAGACATGATTCCAGACAAATAAAACACCATAAGATAGCATTCTAGCTGTATTGAATATAATGGCTTGCAGAAAGTGGGCATGTAATGCATATTTAAGGGTATGAGATAAATTGAAAGATTAAGAATTATCACATGTATGTTTGCCATTTATTTTAAGTATAAGAGGTATGGTATTTATCAACAAATGACTCAATTTATTACCAGCTGGGTCACTTTGGAGAACTTTCTTTACTTCTCTGTGCTTCATTTTCCCCTTTATGAGCTGGAGATAGTGATAAGGGATAGATGAGGTTATGTGTGGTGCTTAAAGGGATGCCTCACACATAATAAGCACTCGATGAGTTCCCTCTTGCTAGTAGCATTATTATGGCTATTGCTGTTGAATAAAACACAGACTCCCTACTGCTATAGCTCTACATGGTCTCACTTCTACTCAACACTCAACTTCATTTCTTCTCCTTTCTGCTTCCATGAAATGCTCCCAGCCACCATGCTTTGCTCTTTCTTGCCCAGGTCATTTCCAGCCTGATGTCTCATCACCTGGCTGTTTCTCCATGAGAAAAGACCCTCATCATTGTCTTTTCACCATTGAGGTCTCAACAAAAGGTCAGGTGGCTTCTGCATGGCTTCTGCAAATGAACCAACAAAAGAGACTTATTTCTCTTCCACCAATCTCTATCAGTTTTCCTTTCTGATTTTTCTTTCCATATTTGGAATTACTTAATTTCTTTTTTTTTTAAGTGTCTGCCAATGGTAATAAAAAAATACAAGAGGACAATAACCTTATTTATCTTCTTTACCACATCTCCTTAGTACCTAAAGCAATGCTGAGTGCTTAGTAAATATTTGTGGAATTATTAAATGAGTGAATAAATATAAATAAATTAATACATAAACAAACAAACAAATAAATAAATAAAGCAAGCAAGCAAGCAGCCTGGTTAAGATTTGGGCTCTCAGATGTAGTAGTACATGAAAACGCATGTGACAAAGAACAATCTAGGAAGTAAAAAAAGAGGGCTCTAAAAATAGAGGCAACCTTTGGGCAAAATGGACATTTTGCCCAAGTTTAACTTGGGGTACAAATATTGTATCAAACTCTTTAAATACAGCTCTTATATTTCCTCATAGCATTAAAGTGCAGTATTCAAAATGGCACAATTGCAGAACATTTTAAGGCTTGGTTCCCATCTGTCTTGAAGGTTATTATTTTGGTACATGGCCCACGTTCCCAAGCTCTTTTCTCTAATATAGCCAGCATATCATTTGACCCCCTAATTACTGAAGAGAGTCTGAATCCCCATGCTTTTGATGTACCTACAGGTAATGTGAATCATTAGAAGCATATGTCATAAAAACTGAAGACATTTTTCAAATCACTTAAATTATAATAATTAATTTAATATGCTTCATATGTTTAAACTATATTTAGTTTCAAGCCATATGCTTTCTTACATGAAATGGAGTTCCAGATTTTTCTATGGCTTTTAAAATACAGTATTCAGCGCATCAAGGGTTAACATGCCTACACTAGAGAAACATGTCCTAGTATTTGAAACTAGTATTAAGAAAGTATTTTGCCTTTCAAAACAGAAGAGACCCACTTTGAATAACACCATATCCTAAACCAGTTAATCCTACATTGGTGAATGCTTGCCGCATTCAGGCAGTCTGAGTTTTCTGTTCAAAGACCTATGCAGCCAACTCTGCTAAGAATATTGATGTCACAGTCTATAAGATATTTTGCTGTAACAGGTTCCTAGCTCATTCTGCACACTTCCTTTTTATTTTCTCCTGAAGAATCTGTTTTTCAAAATACTCAGATATAAGTTTTATTTTTTGTCCATAGATTGTTCTTTCTCCTCCATTCTTTCAGAAATGAGTTAGCTGTTCTAAAGTTTATCATTGCTTCTGTTTTATATTTTGCTTAGCTTACTTTTCAACCATTAGCATCACAAGGCCTATAACAGTTAAGCCATGCCATCGTGGCTTTAATGATGGATCAGATATAAGGGAAAGATTGCTGACAATTTACACAGTGGCAAATAAAATATTTTGTGACATAAATATAACTCACAGTGGAAATATTCATCAACCAGCACTGTTTCCTCTTGTTAGACTTGAAGTGCTTTTTTCTTTTAAGAATATTTAATTTGTGGCAAATATTAAGAAGTAGATTCATTTTAATTTGCTCTCACTGCTGCTTTCAACATTTATTGGGTAACTGGGCTGATGATGGGATGAAATGAAGACTACCACTTTGTAATAGACAAGTTTGAATTAAAGGCATTAATTATTAAAACTATTATGTCAGTTCTTTGACTTTCATAGACTTATATGTAGCAAAACAATGACATCATTTTAGGAAACAATTTTTGATAGAGGTGGAATTTTTTTTCACCCTGATTGAGGACTTCTAGTGATTATTTTATTCAAAAGAAAAAGCTTCTTTGTTTCAGTTTGTATAATTTGTGTTACTTCACCAATGTAATAACCTGTTCCATTGTCTATTGTCAAATAATTGTGCATAAAATCACCCTAATATTACTCTAGGGAGATTAAGGCAACCAGAATTTACCACCACCTACATAGCTAAATTTTGTAAGATTCTTATTCCAAATACACGTGAATACTTGTTTTGTTTTGTTTTATACAGACAAGTAGTTTTCCAACATGTGTAAATCCTGGGGAATCTAGTTGACAACATATGATAGTCCCTATTCAGTGTTTGTAAATTCAAGTGAGCTGCAGAAAGAGTGATTTCCAGACCAATGTGTAATGCTGCTTACAAGCTGCATGGACAAGGCTGGCTATCTGCTTCTGGACTTGCTTTAGCTAATGTCCACTGGAACATGAGAAGAAACATAAATAATTTTTCTTTTTGCAAAGACTACTTCATTACAGGCCAGCTGTAACCTTAATGATCAACAGCTGTAAGTACACATCAGCCAAAAGCAAAAAATTAGGAGAATAAATGGAGATTTAGGAAATAGAAGAATTGACAGGTGTTAGAAAAAATGCATTATTGCTCACAGTAATAGAATAAAATATTCTGGTACAAAGTTTGTAGGAAGAACATTCTTAGTATTAAAAAAAAAACTACTAGTAATCAGTACTTCGGCATTAAGAATTGGTCCTTGGTTCTTAAAGTTATATCCACACTTCTAATTCTCGTGGAGTACTTTTTACAAATGCTATGCCAACTTGGTTAGCAACGGTCAATGCATGATCAGAGATTTTTGTTGTTATATGTACATTTTAGGAAAAGGTGTGCACTTATTTCCCTGGAATTAGTAAATATTCTTTGAAAAATGGTTTCTGACCTATTCTTAAAGTTTTGTTTACTAATTAATCACACATTTTTCTGCTCAGAAAATTAAAGTGAGAACTGTAGCTTTAAAAGCTCTGATTTTTCTCAAATAAAAGCCAAGTTAATAATTTTATTCTATCCTTCAGGATACTGGAAAGATCTACTTCAGCAAATTTTGAATATTACTAAACACTTTTATGGCACATTAAAAATTTTGCTGGGCATTTTTTCTACTGTACTAATTGTTTTTTGGGTTTTTTTTTTTTAGATTTTATTTATTTATTTGAGATAGAGACAGTGAGAGAGAGCATGAGAGGGGAGAAGGTCAGAGGGAGAAGCAGACTCCCCATGGAGCTGGGAGCCCGATTCGGGACTCGATCTCAGGACTCCGGGATCATGACCTGAGCCAAAGGCAGTTGCTCAACCAACTGAGCCACCCAGGCGCCCCATACTGTACTAATTGTTTAATTAAAGGAATTGGATCCCGAATATCAATTAATAAAAGCGTTGTTTCCAAGAACTCTGCAAATGATTCTCTTCCTGATTTTAAAACTGTAATCTACCCATAGGTTCTCCAATTCACTGGATATTTTAAAAGATAGTTGTTTATAAGAACTTTCAATATGCAAATATGTGCACTCTAAATTGTTGCTAGTCAGTAAATATTACTGGGGAGTTATTTTATGCATAGCCATTTCAGGTTTGTGCAATAAGCAAAATCTGTTCTATAATTTCAAATAGCTCTTTGAAAACAATTATTTAGATGATAGCTTTGGGTATAAAGTATTAACATTTAGGGGGAGTTAGGAAGTAGGATGAAGGATAGCAGGGAAGGAGTCCTTGGTAATCAACTCACTGTTCATGTTTATTCTCGGAACTGCCAGGTGATGATTTATATGTATATTTTCTTGTAAAACCACAATTCATTAACTTCCCTGAGACTTGTAGCTCTGGAAATTTAAGTTACATTAAAGCTTTAGCACCTGCTTGAGCTTCTATAGGTTCTTTGCTGGTCTCTTGGTCTCTTTCTGCAGACCGTCTGCCCAGAGAAATGCCAATGCTGCCTTCTGGCACTCTCGTGATGCCATGCTACCATCTTATAGCATATTGAAAACACAGTAAACACTCAAATCTCCAAAGATGCAATGTGAGCAGACTGCATGACTACCCTCTTTACACTGATAGTGCCAATTATAGCATTCTTCAAAGCTACTGCCTCCAAAAAATATTCTTCTCCTCCTCATTGGAATGATGTTCTTCTTTTATTGAAAACCTTTTTCTCTTCACTGATTTTTGCTAACCAAATTTTACGATAAAGTAAATGAAAGGAGGCACACAGGACATATATTAACATACGTTAAAAGCATATCCATTTACCTCCCCCAACCCTTTCTTGTCTATATAACAAGGCTCATAATGTCTTCCTTGTTCTTGCTATTAAAAAAGTTTACAATTCATACTGCAAAATATTCTGGTAAAGCCTCTGGCAAATGCATACAGTAAATCAGCCCTGCCCTTGCCGGAGTTTTAATTTGCATGCCTGCGTCTCTGGAAACATTCCGGAGTCTTCTAAGAAAGCATTCCAGTGTCTGCCTCTGTAAGAGTCCATATGGCAAATGCCTCTGAGATCATAGAACTTTTCTTATTTAAGGCCAAACATATCCCCTTTATGTTTGGAGTTCTCAGTAGGAGCCTAACAAAGATTCTGGAAATTATGGGGAGGATAGAGGCCAAGTGGAGTCAAGAGAATGAAGGAAAGTATATTGGAAGACAAAAACTATATGTGCTGATTAAGCGGCACTCACATAATGCACATCTTGGAACAAGGTACACTTCTAGCTCTTTGCTTCAGGAAATGAGAATGGAGAGGGCATATATCATATGATAGACTTGATTAGTTTAGCAGTTCAATTAAAATGTTTAAACGTTCCCTCTGATACATACTGATTTTACATTTATTTTACTCAGGGGACACCTACCACGAATGTTATTTAAAATGAAAGAGCTTGCAATTTCAAGAGCATTTGATTTTTTTTTTTGAAGGGGCACTTATAAAGGCCATGGGTGCGCAAACAAAACTTTCAAGTGTGTGCTCACCCAGCCTAGCCCTACATGTAAAAGGCAGCCTTGACTCCGGAAAAATAAATCACAACATCACTTCTGTCTCTGAAATGCAAAATTACAACTTTGAAATCACATTTAGGACCTTGTGCTAACAATGAAGGAACTTAAAGGCAATAATGACAGGGAAGATATTTTAAGTGCGTCTTTGCCTCTAGAGACTTTGGTGGTATCCATTCATTCCACAAGCATTCACCGAATGTTCTGCATCCCACTATGTGCTGGAGGAAAGAGACAATTGCACCATAGTTCATCCCTTTAAGAAACCCACAGAGCAGTGAGGGAGACAGACATGTAATAGATGATTATAAAATAGATGTCAACCACAACATGACAGAGCTGGCTTCAGAGTTAAATTTCTCTTCCCACCGCTACCACTAACCTGATGGGGTAAAGGGTCTTATAAAAAATAACCATTAAACCGAGTCTGAAGGCTAGGAGTTAGCCTAAAATAAATTGGTCTGGGATTGGAATGGCAAAGAGACATCATGAATATGGTTTGAAGTAGGGTAAGAAAGAGCCCAGAATGCTCTCTTCACCACATGTAGTTCTGCACAGCTAAGTTGTGAAGAGTGAGGAATTGAGTGGTGAAGGGCAATGTTTTAGAGGCAAGCAGGCACGGATCAGGTGATGTAGGCTCGTGAACGCTTATTACAGAGCCTTAGATTTTTTATTGTACGTCTGGGTGCCTCAGACTTTGTGATTTTTGTCACAGCTCTGTATCTCTATAAATACATTTTTAAAAATTTGTCCTTTTGTTTAACATCAATAAATCTACTTTGAAAAGAAACTTGATATATGTTGGTTTCAGGTTGATGGATTTAAATGGGAGTAACTAAAAGTGTGTTAACTGACAGCAGAGAGGAGTACTGGAGGTGGGATGGAAATGGGTGACATAAGCCTTAACGGGAGCCCTCATGGTGGGGGATGCCCGGGACAGTGCAAAACCACACATCTGGCCCCTGGGGACTGGCAGAAAGAGGAGCATCAACCAGAAGAGTCACAGGGACAGTATTTACAGGAGAAAATCAGGTCAGGGCAAAAGAAAAGGAGTCTTTTGCCAACATTGGGAAGATACAGTAGAATCTGCTAAAAACAAATTAAGAATTCCAGAAGCAAAGAAGCAAGGGAGGGTGGTCTAACATGAGGCTTCCAGGAAAGGACATTTATGACAATAGCAGCATCAGGGAACTGGAGAGGATGGGAATCTGTGGGAAGCAGGTGGTATCGTCCAGAGTCCAGGAGAGCGACTGAGCTCAGATGGTCAAATGATTGCGTAGTTGTTTTTATGCCAGAATTGGTGGAGCCATTGGAAGCTCAGGCTGGTAGCAGAGTAGTATGTAATAGTTGTTTTATTTATTTATTTTTTTTGTAATAGTAGTTTTTGATTGCCTTTTCAACCCTGTCCCAGAGTCCAAGCTACAAGGCAAACTAATTCCATTAGCAGGACTGCAGTATTGACTTTGGTTTCTTACCTGTTGTGTGACCTTATACCTCAGTTTCCTCAGTAGAAAAATTGGGCTACATCATACTTCATAGAATTGAGGCAATAATTAAATGAGATAATGCATAAAAGTGCCCCAAAGAATAAGTGACCCCAAATTTTAGCTAATGTGACATTGAATTTGAGTCACTCAGAATGGACTGTTTCATTCTATTTTCACTATTGTGTAACAAAGTTTTAGTGGAATATATTTATAGAGAAATATTTACAACATTTATTATTCTTGGGTCATATGTAAGATGCCTTAAAATTCCAATAACATTTTGTTTTATTCCAGGAGCTTAAAATTATCTTTACTTTTGAAAGATCAAAATCGATGGGACAAACCATCTGCATGACAAATAATTTAGTTTAGGATACTAGATAGAGTATTTTTTAGCTCATATACATACCCATATCTATTTGGTGAGAACACCTATTTGGTGTGTCAAATCTCTTTTTGCTACCACTGCAATATGACTACCATTTTACCTCTAGGGAAATATTCTCTCTCTCTCTCTTTTTTTTTTTTGCTATTTGCATGGCTTCCTATACAAAATCCCACCCAAGACTTGTTCTCATATTACTTATATATATGAAAGGAATGCTTTCCATCACTGAGAAATACAGGAAAGCCCTCAAATATTTTTCCATGAGCCAGCTCTTAAAGACTTCTTAATGGGAACAAATATTGGAAAGGGAATGAAAATTACAGATAGGCAGACAGGATGGAAATTAATGATGACCGATTCAAAGGGTAATATTAGGGGAGCTATGGGACCAAAACTTAGAAGAATGGATTCTCCAGGCTTCCCTGCCCTCACATTCTACATTTCTTTGCCTCTCTCAAGTTTCTCTGCCATCCTTATTCTTGTTATAAAATTACTGGTCAAATATGGAGGGATGAGTAGAATAGAAAGCATTTTCTCATTGTCATCTCTCAATGCCATTGACTATCTGAATGATCACCATGCTGTTAGCTACTGCCCTATGGATCAAGTCCAAGGAAAGACGTAAGAATTGGTGGAACAGTATACTCAACTTATCTGTGTTTCAGAAAATGCCACTAAGCATTCCAAGTTTTCAGAAATTACTTCTATGCAGATTCTTACTATTCTCCAAATTGGCACTTTAAGAAAACAGTGAAATGTATTGTCTTTGTTCCCATCCCTTTCTTTTCAGACTTCTGATATCAAATACTTTAAAACCTTCCCAGGATTTTCTGCCAGGAGAAAAAGTGATCTGATGAATTAATTCACATTGAAATCATTGTGACTAAATGCGTTTATTCTCCCTGGGCTATATTTAAAGTGTTGTTTGAAAAGGATGAATCACTAATAATAAAGCTTTAGAGAAATTTTATTGAAAAGGAAATTTCAGCCATCCTTAATTTTCATCTTCTCTACCTATCCTTAATATCTATTCACTTTTCTATAGTTGGTTCCTACATAGTCCTTCACCTATACGTGCATAATCCTGAAGACAATATTAGGTTTATTTTTCCTTCTCATTTGCTACTTGATTTATGTAAAAATTATACTTAAAAGCAATTTTTTCTCATAGTTATATCATGAGTACAGTTATGCCAGATTGTAGGCAAATTCTAACTACTCACTTTGGCTTGGCTGATCTTTACTTATTCCTTCTCTTTAAGGCATTTCTTCCAATTGCCTCCTTTATTCTAATCCCATTTTACCTTCTAAGGCAATGGAGGGAAAACAAACAAACAAAAACAGAAAAAGGAAAAAGAAAATCTTCAGTTGAACTTATATGTATCTGAAACATAGAACAGCAAAATACATTTGCTTTATTTTTTTTTTAAGATTTATTTATTTATTTGACAGAGAAAGCGAGTACAAGCAGAGGGAGCAGCAGGGAGAGGGAAAGAGAGAAGCAGGTTCCCCGCAGAGCAGGGAGCCCAGTGTGGAGCTGGATACAGGGCTGGATCCCAGGACCCAGGGATCATGACCTGAGCTAAAGGCAGATGCTTAACCGACTGAGCCAACCAGGCACCCGTACTTTAATCTCAGTATTTAAAAAGTGAGTATTTTTTCACTGTTCATAAAATTTTATGAATACTTGCTGATACTGAATATGAAATTCATATCATGGAGAATTGTAGTCACTACTCTTCATGAAAAAGAGAAAATAGATCGTGGGGTGGTCTTATCCTATAGGGAAAAATTCTAAGAACTTTCAGAGGAGAAATATATGTCCATAATCTGTGTTTGTCAATAATAGTTCCCATGTTGGAAAAAAAAAAGTGGAAATGGCATCTTGCTTTGGCTTAAACATCAGCTGTTTGCTTTTTAGCTAAATTCTGGGGAATGTACACACGTGTACCAAAAAATAATCTTGTCAGATATCCCATCCTTCACAATGGTACTAAAGATACATTTGATGGGTTTTTAGTTCCCTAAATGCTGGCCACATCAGAACCTCATGTGCATTAGTTATAATGTTAATTTTAAATGAGACCAAACTCATTCATTTCAGATTTTTCAAAACTTATTTCTAGATGTTCATGCGATGCAAGGAAGATTTATGTTGGGGATGAGATGGTGCACCAAGATCAGAATTCACATGGAAGAAAAAAATATACAGATATTTATATGCCCAACACAGTTCAATTAAATCATGGTTTCTGGGAGTGGGAGGACTATAATGTACATTGTAATGTAATAACTGCTCACTGGGTGGTTTTCATGCCTTGATCTTACTCCAATACGGATCTAGAATTTACCACTTCTCACAGCTACCCTCGGGTCCAAATCATCATCATCTCTTCCTGGATAATTGCGACAATCTCTTAACTTGTGTTCTTGGCTACTTTTACTTAATTATCAAAACAGCAGCCAGGGTGACCCTGACATAACACAAATCAGATCATGTCACCCTTCCACTCAACACATTCCCAAGGGTCCCTATCTTGCTCAGAGTAATATCTTGAAGTGCAGAACCAGTGAGAGATTCTACACACTCTGGCCCCTCATTAACTCACTGACCAAATCTCTTATTTCCATTCCCCACTGATAAATCTGCTACAGCCTTGCTGGCCTCCTTGCTTCTTCTATTTCTCCCCTCTTCAGAGCCTTTGAACTGTCTATTCCTTCTGTTGGGAGAAGCACTGCAGTGCTTCACAAGAGATTTCTCACAAGAGAAATCTCTTTCACAAGAGAAATCAAATTGACAGGGAGAACTTTCTGCAGTGATGGAATTGTCCCCATGTCTGTGCTGTTCAGTATGGTATTCATACAAAGCTAGTAGCCACTGTATTTTGACAGTATAGGTTAAGAGTCATTTTCCCTTAGATAGCCTCTCTTCTCTTCCCTTGCGGGTTTTTAATGTCACTGTACCTCAAATTCCAGCACCCACCCTTCTTAGTTTTTTCTGTCCCCTTTCCTGATTGACTTTTTTTTTTAGCATTTATCACTACTTACTATACTGTATGTGTATTAATTATCTGTTTAGTGCCTGTTTGCCTCACTATCATATAAATTTCCATAGGAGCGGGGAATTCTTTTTCTTGTTTTGTATTGTTTTTATTTTGTCTTGTTTTCATTCACCGTTACTTCCCCAAGAACCTAGAACAGTATCTGGCACAGAGAAGGTTGCCCCAAAATATTTGCTAAATGAGTGAGTAAATGATTAGTCATTAATAATTTGTAAAACAGTCATTATGGCATTTGTGTTGGTAGTGACACTTGGTGGTAGTATTGGGAGAAATGATAGATTAAGTCAATACCTCTAAAATTCCTTGCTCTTCTGAGTTTTGAAATACCCAAGCCCAAGGAGGAACTACCAGGATTTCAAGCACTAAGTATTCCTGATATTGTAAGTTATTGTATAGGCCTATGCAATGCCAATAGAGAAATTTTGCTCTAGCTGGGAGTGCACACTTTCTTTTTTCTCCAACTATTTATTTGCCAGTTAAAAAAAAAAAAAAAGCAAACTTTCAGATTGGGCCAAAAAGAAATTCTCATTACTAAAAACAAAGAAACACACAAACACAAAGAAATTATTCTGTGATCATTTCCTGTCTTAAAAGATCAAACTTACCCCCTAAGCTGCAGCTTCCTAGAAGTTTATTAGCCGTAATGCTTCCTTATGTTGGGCTGTATCACACAAGAGAAATCAAATTGACAAAAGCATTCTTCTCTCACAAAAATGCATAGAATTAAAAAAAAATGCATAGAATTTTACTATATCCAATAAAAGCTCTGAATGACTTCCAAAAAGCCTGAAATAATATATAAATTAAAATTTCAAAATAAATCCTTCGGCATTAGCAGTCTGAGCCCTCAGATGGTGTTTCTGGGAGGAACAGAAGAGCACAAGGGACAAACCACAAATTTCACCTGATGCTGAAAGTGATCTTGCTAAGGAATATTAGGGACAGAGCTTAAGTTTGATTTTATTTCTCCGAATATTGAATGCAGTACCTTTCTCCTGGTTGGTCTTGGGAGAAGTGCTCCAAAATGGACTGAATGTGCCTGTGATTCTCATAGGATGTTGGCAACCGTATGTCTGTGCTTGTGACCCCTCTCATCTCACCCCTCCCCCACCCAGGAAAAAAGAAAAAGTCTGACACACACCATCAAGCTATTTTACCATGATTACCTACAGGTTAAGCAAGACCCTCTGAAGCAGATGGTCAATTGCCAGTCTAATAGAAGGAACTGTTATCCTTGCTCTCCTCCACCGAATGCGCTTTTGATACATGTCATGCCAGCATATTGCTCCAGGTTCAAGCAGTGCCCCACGTATCACAGAGAAACTGAATAATTGAGGCTGTCAGACAGCCTTTTTTTTCCATCCTTTCCCTTTGTATAGAAAACTTGTTCTATTTTCGTATAGTTCTCATTCAAGAACACAGCACAAGGGAATACGATGATGAGACCTTACGACTCCATCAAAATTAAAATCGTAACAGTATGTAAGATAAATAATTAGCAATACATGTAGTTTCCAGAGTAAATAATGTCTATTTTCACAACTTAGCATACTCTGGCATGAAGCAGAATCCTTTTTTGTGAGCCAAACAAAACACAACAAAAAATGTTAACTTGGGTTCATCTTAAACTGTCACAAATGTGCACTGCCCATCATAGTCTGATCACAGTGCTAGTTCACATTGGAACTTATTTTTGGGAATCTGCACTTAACTAAGAGTGGAGAATGCTTGAGGACACAATGTCATTTGTTGAAGCTTAAATATGTTCAGATGCAATAGCCAGGTATAGTGGGGATGGAATAAGCATTGAACAAGAAAACAGAGTTCAAGTTCAGCTCGGCCACTTACTGTGTCATCTAGGGCAAGTTTGAATTCAGGTTTCTAGGTCTTCCTCCTTTGGATGGTTAATTTAAGGATTAAATATAAAGTAGATAACATAGCTAGTACACGATAGACGCTAATAACTCATGGATATCATTATTATCATTATCATGATTAAATCCTGCGAGCAGTATAGTTACAAAGAAAAGACATTTAAAAGAATGAATTCATGGGAAACACAAGAAGGGGATCCACATCAAAGTGTGAACAGCAGTTGTATTTATGTGATAGAGAAACCTTTTTTCTGGTTTCCACATTTTCCTGCATTTTCTTTAATGAATTAGTTTCACAGTTAAAGAAAAGAGTTGTTTCAGCTTTCCTACTACAAATTTCTCCTAAGATTATTGATTTGCTCCAGTAGGAAAAGACGATGCAAATTATATACCGGTTTACATGAAATGTGGAAGTACTTTTTGAACATTTCATATGAGAGCAATGTCCAGTTTAATTTGCCAGTATCATTCCCCCTTTAACATTTTTTAAATCCCCCTAAATCTGAAGGAAAACGAGCTCTAACTTATCAATTAATGTTTTAAAGAATTATTTGATGAAGAAATGTTGTGAAGTGTTTATAAACTTTTCTTCTTTGAAATGAGAAGTTCTTTTTTCACCAAGATTGAACAAACTTCTATCCTGAAAACCACAAGATTTGAATAGAAAGTCTGGGCAAACCATTCTTCCTATTCTAGTTCCTGCCTCAAATCGTAGTGAGTTAAAATTTTCACAAGCAGCAACTCCCTTTTCAGTGAAACCGTATAGATTCACACACCTGGAAAAACTCCAGCCCGTGTTTAAGATCACTTCATTTTTCTATGTTTAGAATTCAGGAATCATCATTTTTTAGTGGGAAACTTTCCATAGTGAATATATGATTTCTTATATGCATATTGTCTTCTAGCGGTCCCAGGGAAACTTCCCGCCGAGATTTCTTCTGGCTCTTTTTTTTTGCCATTTTCCCCTATTCATTTCTCCACCCAAGCTCCTTTCTCTTTCACCTGGTTCATTATTTTTTTCTTTTTTGTTTTTTTCCTTTGTGGAAGATGTTACACTGTATCTTTGAGTTTGAAAGAGATTTTGAAAAATTGAAAGAAACGATGGAAGAAAGAGGGCTGGAAAGGGGGAAAGAGGGAACAAAGAAAGAAGAAATCCAAGAGAAAAACTTTTCCTCGTTCTTTCTGCTCATGATTATCTCAGCCTTCAGTGGCTGGCCAGCACAGACTCGCATGTGGACTAGAAAGCCTTGGTATAAAGATGCCGTGAAAATCTTCCAGGAGGTGAGGAAAACTGACTGCCCTTTTTACCCACACAGCAAAAAGACAAACAGGCCTTCTTCAACTCCTCAACTTCAATCTCCTCAACTCCATTATGAATATGAGGCAGTGCTCTTCTTTCAAAGGATTCCCCCGACATCCACACCCCTCACCCCCACCCCTTGGAGCGTCATTCCCGTCTCTGTGGTGTTGAGGAAATGACGAAGTCTTGTTTTGCCAATTTTTCAACCTTTGCATCATACTAAGACACCACACAAGCTCTCTTAGCCCTGCCCCAGAAAGTGGCAAATATCTCATTCAGCGCACAGAAAGGGGTATATTCTCCCTTCACCACCCTATTTATCATATCTTTCCTTAGGAGAGAAATCTAAATGTCCTAGTCACCCTGAGTCTTCTACAAAATGGAAGGAGCTTCGTTAATGTTCTCCACAGAACCCTCTGATTTCATTCACAACGTGACATAAGAGCCCAGAGTTCTACTTTTTCGGCCGTTAATCCTCCCCCCAACATGTAGCAGTCATTAAGGTGGTTACTTACCAGCTCTCACTGGTGAATAGACAGAAAGGAGTAGAAAGGAAAGTTGGCAGGGTCCCTGACAACCGATAGCCACACCTGGGAATAAAGACCCCGCTCTTCTGACTATTGGGGAAACATTTCCCCCGTGTCAACACACAGCCCACGGGGCAGAGGTAATTTTACCATTTTATGACCTACTGTACTTGGCATCTGTTCTGGCACTGGCGACTGCGTCTATTTTGGGGATCAGTTGTGTATTCCCAGATTGCCATTTTCCTCTGCCTTTCACTCTGTTAAATATTCTACAGTATATTATCACTTCATTTTACTTCAGTTATTTCCTCTGACAGTGGTGTGGGGCAGTCTGGACTTGGAGTCACTTCCTCTCTCAAACTCAATCTGTCTAAATGTCAAAAAGGAAAAATAAGTAGAAGTCTTTAAAATCCCAGCAATCTGGCATTTCTGAGGAAATATTTGATAGGTGTTGCATTTCTGAAGCTCTATTTGCTGGAGGCAGGGGCAGGGAGGGGAGACACATGGGGTTGAAAATACTGTTACATTCATGTTTGGCTTTTTCCAAAAAGTGACATTTTGTTCTTAAAAGCCCCAGTCACAAAAGCAGAGGTTCTGTTGACATAAAGATTTGTTTGTTTGCTTGTTTAGAACAGTACTCCTCTCCCAACCTTTACTCACTGAGTAAAGATCTGAGACAACTGCCAACAAATGTGGGCAAATGACTTAGTCAAAATTTGATAGTGCTCACAAAGTCAAGAGATTGTCTATGATTGCTCTCCCCTCCCATACTCTCCCCTCCTTGGTTGTCTCTTTCCCTCTCCTCCCCTTCTCCCGCCCCTTTCCATCCTGAAGGAATGTCAAATCTCCCGACAGGAAAGGACAAATCTCAGAGAAAGCCTTCTTGAAGGTTTTGCTACTTACCTTTCAGAAAAAGTGGTGGCATTGAGTATTTTCAGGCTTTTTCAGACCATCCTAAGTAAAGGCTATCAGGAGAAAAATTAGACATGACTTCACTAGGTCAACAGAATTCAGTGATAATGTATTAATCTGTGGAGGAGTATCTGACATTAATGAAATGTTTTACCTAAAAGTACTTCTATTGAATAATATTCAAGAATGCTCCTGCCCTGGGAAACAGCAGTGGATCTACCAATAATGCTGAATAACACGCCACACAGAAACAGGATGTGTCTGTTGCACCACAGATTTCATAACTTTTAGAAGTCAGGGTAGCCCTTTATTCCTTTTGTTGTTTCAGAAAAATAAGAGGAGGGGTGGGGTAAGGATAGTCTGACAGCAAGCATGGTGTGAAGGGGAGAGGAGGTCACGGGATAGAATGTTGGTTGAGAGACATGTATCAGGCACAAAGCTAAGCTTTTA
>CM052798.1:148319989-148420090 GCA_028533885.1 Nasua narica | reverse complement strand
GAGTTCAGTTCATGAGAAGTATGAACCTGGTTTTTAGTAAGTCATTCAAGTATGCTTTTAAATCAATGAAATTCTGACAGTATTTCATATTTTTCAAGTTTGGCAGAGTTTTGATCAAGAATTCAGGTTCTTTTCCTACCCTCCCAATGAGGAGTTATTTTCCAGAAGAACTGCCAATAATTCAGTTATCTTTTTTGAAAGAAACAGGGTTATCTGAGAGTCTGGTTCACTCACTTCTTTGTGAGTTATTCCTTAATCCTACAGAAACAAGCCTTTTCCTTTAGACTTGCATGGCAGAGACTGGATATTCGAGCCTAATTTTTGGCTCTTTCATCTTCCATCTTCCTCAATGGCATGCCTATACCATGGATGTTTTCTCTTTTATCGGAAGCATTCTGTGTCTACATGTTCACGAGACCATATTTTAACTTAGGAAGGGCAGAGGCAATGATCACAGGGAGATCTGACCCTTATATACCATACACTCTGTGACAAAAAAATATTTCTTAAGAAAACTCCAATAACAGAGACATTTCATCTAATTTGGCCATAACATTAAGGACAAAGCAAGAGCAATTTACCCCATCACTTTGTCCTTTCACTTTGATTAAAGGTGGTCTCTTTGAACACTCTTTATTATCTTTGACATCACACATAAACATTTTTTTAATTAAAATTTTTAAAAAGGCATGATGAAACAAAAAGCCTAGGACTTCTGACAAAATAATTCCAGAAGGCAAATGATAGCTATAGACCCCAATCACTAACATATTAAAAAACTGTACAACAGGAAAAATATGACTCTAGAATGTTGAATTCTCCCTGACAACAGGGTGTAATATGTTTTGGATAATCCCGGAAGTAGCCCTGGGTTATAGACGTGGAAACTCAATGTATACACACACAAACACACATACAGGTTTAGCTACCACACACACACACACATAAACGTCATGTATCTACATGCATGTTTTATATCTACAACATCTTATTGTTAAGGCAAATCGGTTTAGGAATCAAATAGTGAGCTTATTTAGTGAATATATGTACTCTGAAGATACACGGCTCTGTGTTGAATGTCAAGTAGGAGTTATGTTTTCCTAATGCCACTTACTGGGACAATAAAGTTGTTTTATCAAACCATCATCAAAGAAGATGCCTCCCTCATCCATACACCACTCAGCCAAAAAGTAGTAGAGAACTCTTTGTTCCTAGTTATGTCTCAGGAATTTGCCCACAAACCAGAGAGGCAGGGACATACCATTTCCATTTTAAACATTTATTTTTTTTCAACTTGCACGTTGAAATGAGAGGACTGTATGAATAGAAATTTATGTTCCTGGTATAATTCTGATAGAAATCATTCCAGTGATATTTTCCATTGTATTTTATTTCCACCAGCTACTCAGAATTCTTTAGACAAGCCACACTGCACTCATTAACTAGCCTCCAGCAAAGAGGAGAAAAAGGCCACAGTTTTCTATCAGATTCATAAAAAATGGTTCCTTTCAGGGAAGAAAGAACCTTGAAGTATTTGCCAAGAATCTAAAATTCCTGGTGTATCTGGACTTCAAGCATCTTCTTGGTGATTCCTGTGTAGGGGAAGAATGTGAAGTAGAGTGTGAAAGATTAAAAAAAAGAAGAAGAAGAATAGTATGTATTTCAAGGGAGCTACATGGGGAAACTGAACAGCCATGATGATCTGTGAGAGGTCACATAGTGTTATGCCTGGGGATTGTACAATCCCCAGGCATAACACTGGATTCTAATACTGAAACCTGGATTCTAATACTTGGAACTGCAATCAAATTGAGTTTCATTCACCTGCTGTATTTGCCAGTATCTTCTGGCTGCCACAAACTGTGCTGGGTGCTAGGGGTGCAGAAACAAGTGTCTGCTGTCACAAAGATCACACTCTAGTGTAAGAAAAAACAGTTAAACAAAATGTTCTGATTGGAAGCCATAAGTAAGAGAACAGCATGTGGTGAAAGCACTAAGTCCAGTGAGGTTAAAGGGGGTGATCCAAGAACCTTTGCAAAAGCATGACACCCCTACTGAATGTTCTAGGATGAATAAAGAAGGGAAGGGTGTTCTAAGCTTAACCAGGAGGAAAGATCAGAAAACCCTAAGTGGTGTAAGGGCACATGACTGTGGGGCTCCTTGCCTGGGAAGAGGTGAGAGTTGGTCCTAAGTAGTAGACAAGGGTCCAATCGGTCCCTTGCATACCCCAGTCCACAAAGCTTGGAAGGTCTATTGAAGGATTTTAAATAAGGCGGTGGCATGGTCAGATCGCTTTTCTTCCTCATATGATTGAAGGCAGGATGGAGAAGCATGGAAGGTGGCACTAATTCTTCGTGAGGGGGACAGATTCATCTTCATATCCATTGTTCAGAGCAGGGTCAGCACAGAGGTGGAGGCCCACACGTGGTTTCCTGTCAGGAGCATTTATTATCAGAAAAAAAATTCTGCTCAGGAATTATTCATGGATGGCTGTGGAAGAATCACACGTACTCTACATTCTCAGCTCGGATCGCTGTTCGGCCTCATTGATCATTTATCTTTGACTTTTTTTTTCTTCAAACAAAGGCTAGTTCTGCTTCCTTTGAGTCTTAATATGACTCAGGACCAAATATCTAATTTCTCATGACACCTGAGTAAATCCAAAAGTCAAATGGCTTTTCAGAAGAAATCAATTTTTAATATAAATTTGTTCTTTAATTAAATGTATCTTTTTATTAGCAGAACGAACATGACTCACCTTTGTCTACTTCTTTTCCTGCTTGGGGAAGTGAAGGTGGGACATATCTTACTTAAAATGGCTTCAGGCAAAGATGTTTCCATCTTTGGCAGTCCTTCAGTAGGACACACCAGCATCTCTCTCCTTACCACTGGCAGACTAAGCATCTTGGTTTCTAACAGAAATTAATATATAAATATTTGTTTCATGTACACTTCTTTTTCTAAAGCTATGCAGCAGGGTGTGCTGGTTCTTAAAATGGAAGCCTTACTATATCATTTGCCAAAATAAATCAATGTTTGTATAATTCACTAGAAAACTCAGTATCATTTAAAATTTGTAAATTAATCCATGAGGTTGGAACAGAGACATGACCTTTCAAAGTGCCCCTTTACTAAGAATATCGCTTCTTTAGTTGTGTTTCTTTTCTGTCCCAGAAAATATATTTTCTTCATTTTGAAGAGAACCCCATAAAGACCTTGCTGACGGAGTCAGAACATTCTGAAAGGCCACTTAAGAAAGTAATTGGAAAGATGTGATTGTGTTTAAAGGTAGAAACGTAGCTCCCCAAAGTCAGATATTCTCAGTAATCCTACTTTGTAATTAGTTTTCCAAACCATTCTCGTTTGCACCGGAATACAAAATACTGGTGGCATATTTGCTTCATGTACCAATTATGATTTTTTTCTGAATCTTATTTCTTTTCCCTTGACTCTCTCTTGTGCTTCTGTACTACCTCATCCTGTTCCTTCACTTCCCTGTTGATTGACTCTTCCCCTTTTCGATGACTTTTTAATGTCATTGTCCAGTTAGTAAAAATAATCAGAATGTATAAGACTCCATGCTAGGAACTTGACACATCTTATCTCGTTTGATCCTCACATAAACCCTACAAGATGAGTATTACACCTCCATTTTTTTTTTTTAAACAAAGAAAATGAAGAATAGTTAAGCAATTTTCCCATGGTCAGAAAAAACAGACAGGCTCATCTAACTCCAAAGCTGATGTGCTCTGTGTTCCAAGCCTTCACCTCCCAAAGTATGATCACTTACACCATCACATTTTTTTAAATCTTCACTAATTCAGCGTATCGTATCTGAGCTCCATCTGTTTGATTTCTTAAAAACCTTTTCTAATTTCTTCCAGTTGAATTAAAAAAACTGGAATGTAGGGGCACCTGGGTGGCTCAGTGGGTTAAAGCCTCTGCCTTCAGCTCAGGTCATGATCTCAGGGTCCTGGGATCAAGCCCTGCATTGGGCTCTCTGCTCAGCAGGGAGCCTGCTTCCCCCTTTCTCTCTGCCTGCCTCTCTGCCTACTTGTGATCTCTCTCTCTCTCTCTCTGTCAAATAAATAAATAAAATCTTTAAAAAAAAAAAAACTGGACTGGCGCGTACCAGGCACTATTCCAGGCACTAAGGATGGCAAGAACGCTAAGACGTTCAGCCTGGCAAGTTCATCTGCTGTCACTCCCTGACCTCTTCACCTCCGATTGCTCAAATCAGTATCTTCCTTGTCCTTCGCTCGTGCCATATTCTTTCTCGTTCTCTCACACTTATTCTCCATATCCTGTCATGAGTTTCCTTTCATGTTTTCAAATTATATTCTTCTTTCAAGGCCTAATTCAAATCTCACTTCTTTCATGATTCTTCCCTGATCTTTGGTGAAATCGTCGGTACCTCCTACTTTACTCTTGGTATCTTCTTGTCTCCTGTCTGTTCTTTTGATCTATCTCACCAGCAAGATTGTAAGCCCAATTGAACATAGGAACCTGGGCATTCCCCCACCCACCACCACTTCTTACATAGCACCCAGCCTGCAGTAATTACTGAGTTAATCATCCTGTCTATCCATTAGCAGTAGGCAGGGAAAGCAATAGTGACCTGATAGAATCTGACTCATAGCCTAGAATTACTGGCACTTTCTCTCCACGTTGCTGAGTAGAGAGCCTTGTCCAGTATCATGAATCACAGAATATCATCAAATTAATCCTCCCCCATAAGAAAATAAAACATTTAAAACATTAAAAAGTATTATAAATCATAGAAGGAGGCCTCATGAAACATGGGCCATGCTCCTAAACGTAACATTTCCAGACCTTGCACAAGCCAATACACATTGTCTTCACCTATAGAATGAAAATAATTAGGTCCAGCTATTAAATTTGATACATGGAAGCCCCAAAATTAAAATTCTTATGACTTAAGTTACTTTAAAACAAAAAACAAAAAAAATCTCTTGGAACCCTCTCTGTAATACTGTTTTGAATCAGGCAGTTTTCTCTGTGAAATCTGCTGAGAAGATGGTTTCTGAGATAAAGAAAGCATGTGGCAGTGAGAGTCAAGTTCAATAAGCAATGAATGAGTGCCCGTCGTGGCGAGGCCACATGCAAAGCTAGAGGGGATAAAGCTTGAACAGGACAGTCTCCCTGTCTTCTAGAAGTGACGGTCTTAATGCCTCCTATTGACATTAGATATTTTGTGCAGAGTGGTGTCAGGGTAGGGAGTGCTGCGGTGCTTGAAAAACTGCCCAGGGAGAGGAGTCTCCACATTTATTCCCACGACACAGATCTCACAGAGTGGATTTGAGAAAAGTTGAAGAACATTAAAATCTTACAAAACAACTAACAGTATGACTGTGAGCCCGCTAGCTTTGGTGTAGATATTATTTTCCTGCCGCCTCTCTCTCTGGACACAGTGAAACTCTGGTGCCCTTGAAGTGACAAGTTCCTCCTGGATGTACACCCCCACTGACAAAAACTCAAGGTTCCAGGTAGGCCAGGGAGCAGGGTTTGCAGATTTTCCGAAAATGCTATCGACTGAAATCTCAGTTCTAAGTACAGAATCAAACATCATTCCAAGATCCTGCCGGTTATCTTTCATAGAATAAGAGAGACAGCACTCACGTAATTAAGCCTCAGGTTAGAGCTCGATCATATTCCCGACCGGGAATTTCTGTGTAGGATGCCAGAAGACCAGCAAGATAAGCCCTTACTCTTTGGGCAATCGAGCTCCCGATTGGCTCGCAAGGTTTCCCGTGGTAAATGGCCACAAAAGACACGCAAGATGTCCATCCCTTGTTTCTTCGCACAGTACATTAAAGACAGGAAATTTTCTTCTGGTTCTAGATTGTCAGAGAAATGAATTTAATCGACTCTAAACGGGACCAGAAATAAGCCTTTTTTGTGATTGAGTTCTGCCGTTTTTGCTTGGTAAAAGGGATTATACCCTTTCATGTGGCTGCAAAGTAGATGTTATGCTTGAGAAGAAGTTTCAACCATTTCAAAACATGTCTTTTCTTTCCCAGTGACCCTCCTGCACTCTCCTGTTAAGATTCTGAAGTAAGGAAGTTAACAGGCTCGGAGATCCCACTGTTTCCTATTTCTATTTCCAGTAATAGCTCTCAGGGCTACTTTGTCACCAAGACCCACAGAATTGAATGTGATTGCAGCAAAAGGTACTATGAGTAGAAAATGAATTCCTTATGTTGAAAAGAGAAAAATGTGTGGGTGCTTTAGGAATGAGATTGTAGACAATGGTGGACTTTTCAACAGAGTATTACAAAGGGATGGTGAAACTGACAGATGATCAGGCGATTGACATAATTTTTTGAAAATAAAAAAGCTGAGTTTTCCAATTTATTGTGGCTTTCGTGCATTTTCCTTTTAAACTGCTGCTTGTATTGCTTACGAAAAATTTACATGCAATCTATTTTGATATGTTTTGTCAGCAAAATTTCGTAAAGCAGTATGAACTCATATAAAGTTGACTTACCTTGTAGTTTCCTTCCAGGAAGTAAAAGTCCTTGGCTCAAATCTTAACCAATGACTCTTATTTTTAAAAAAAGATACCCAATTATCTATGGCTACTCAATCAAAATTGAAAGGGAGATGTCGTTTGAGATGGATGCTTAGTGACCTAATGAATTCAGAGAAAATTTTTGGGAATTTGGACAATTATCTCTCAGTGTGCCCTGTATTTAAGTCCAGGGCATATATCTAGAATACTTTGTGTCATCTTTCTGCCATAAGCTTTCCTTTTCTTTCCTTTTTTTGATACCGAAACTTTTCAAAATTTGAGAACATATTCAGTGGCGTTGCATGCTACACAATGGTTAGGTTAGAAATTCAGCTTGGAAAATCAATAATTCCATGTAGAAAAATTACCAGTTAAAGCTTCTTATATTACCCAGAAATATTCTAATGTATTATTTATTTATTTATTTATTTTAGCATGTTTCATTTATATGAACAGCCTTATACGATAAATATACATATGTATACTACAGAGTGCAGTATTTGAAAGTGAATGTATTTTTTATAATTGTGGTAAAATATACATAATCATTTTTAAATTTACCATTTTAATCATTTTTAAACATACACTACAGTGGGTTTAAGTACATTCACATTGTTGTGCAATCATCACCACCATCCATCTTGAGTTTTTTTGATCTTCCAAGACTGAAATTATGTACCCTTTAAGCAATAACTCCAAATATGCCCCCACCTTCGGGCAACTACCATTCTACTTTCTGTGAATTTGACTTTCCTAGGTGCCTCATGTACTAGAATCAGATGGTATTTGTCTTATCGTGACTAGCTTCTTTCACTTAGTATAATTTCCTCAAGGTTTGTCCTGTCGTAGCATGTATCAGAATATCTTTCCTTCTTTAGGCTAAGTAATATTCTGCTGTATGTGTAGGCCACATTGTGTTTATCCATTCATCCATCAGTGGCCCTTTGGGTTGCTTCTACCTCTTGGCTGTTGTGAATCATGCTGCCTTGAACCTGACTATACAAATGTGTGTTGTAGTTTTTGTTTTCAATTCGTTTGAGTACAAATCCAGAAAGTAAAATTGCTGGATCATATAGTAATTCTATTTTATTTTTATTTTTATTTATTTGACAGAGAGAAAGAGATCACAAGTAGACAAAGAGGCAAGCACAGGGAGAGGTGGAAGCAGGCTCCCTGCTGAGCAGAGAGCCCGATGTGGGAATCGATCCCAGCACCCTGAGATCATGACCCGAACTGAAGGCAGAGGCTTAACGCACTGAGCCACCCAGGCACCCCAGTAATTCTATTTTTAATTTGCTATGGAACCACTATCCTCTTTTCCATAGAGGCTACACCATTTTACATTCCCACCAGCAGTGCATAAGGGTGCTAATTTCTCCAATCTCTGTCATCTTTTTTTTTTTTTTTCTCTCTTTTTCTTTCCTTGTTTCTTCTCCTTTGGCAATAGCCATCCTAATGGGTGTGAAGTGGTATTTCATCATGGTTTTGATTTGCATTTCCCTAATGATTAGTGATATTGAACATCTTCTTAGTCATTTGTATATCTTCTTTGGAGAAAGATCTTTTCAAGTCTTCTGCCATTTTTTAATCATGCTATTTGTTTTTGTGTTGTTGAATTGTAGGTAAATGGATGGACTTTGGGGGGAGGGCTTTTCTATTATTTTTTTATTTAAATTCAATTAGCCAAAATTAGTTTTTGATATAATGTTCAAAGGATGCATTTTTAATTACATTATATACATTGGAATAAGTCAAGTGTATGATATGATCCCATTATAATGTATTCTGAGAAAATTCTGATTCAGGAGAACTTGAGACCTATTGACATACGACAAAAATAGCCAATGCTTTTAGCTGGTGTTCTCAATAGTACGGAATATACAGTGGGAAAAGAAGAGATTTAAGTAGAAGAAGAAAGAGGCAGAAACCACTGAATGGCTCATTCAGGCACATTTGCCAATCATTACGTGAGTTTTGATGGGTAAGTTACAAATTTAGGAAGTGAATGACTCATTTTTCCATTTCTGATGCTTGTATTACAAAAGATACTGTATGCGCTCACCTACTTACCAGCAGTGAGCACTTGAACATAATAGATTGTTTGGTGAGTATGCTTTAAAGTTGTCAAGCCAGGCCGACTTCTCAGTTGCTAGGCTGTGCAGAAACAGCCTCAGATTGTCTTCACAGAACAGGTCACTATGACCTCTAGTGTTCTGACTCCACCTCTGAAATCCCTCCTCTAGCTATGGAAGTTCTGCCAAACCCTCTTGACAGTAAAACCTACAACAGATTAGTCTGCCGCCACCCGCTGTTGCTACTGGTGCTGCTGTGGTTTCCCCGCTGTGTCCTACTCACCTTTGTCTGGCCCCAACTTGTCCATTAACTTGTTTCTTCTGCCCACCCTGCCTATGCTTCCTCATTTCAACACCCCCTACAGCGGTGCTTGCAATCCCTGCTGTCATCCGTGCTGAGCACGTGTGCAAGTCACGGGGACCTGTTGCAGCAGGCACTGTTGGGAGCTGGGCCGTGTTCCAAAAAGTGGTTGTAAGGGCTCCTTCTTTGTTTTTAAGACTAAATGAGGCTCAGGGATGATGCTGATGAAATTGTTTAGAAAGGTGGATGTGGTGCCTCTGTAGTAGGTCTAGGTCCTACATTAGAAGGATTGGAGGGACTTGCCTTTCAAGTCTGGGCGGATGCACATTTGCAGGGATGCCCCGAGGACTTTCTACTTTAAACGCATACAAGGCAAATCCCATTTTGAAAACTCCAAGAGGTTGTTTATTTTGCCAACACTATGAATGTTTTTCACTGATTCACAGACAAACTTTTTTTTTCTAACCACATGGAAGTCATGCAAGTTTTTTCAGACTTCTCTCTGTTATATACTTGAAACACTGTCTATCGTGCATTCCTTCCTTTATTCAACACACAGTTCTTGAGTGCTTCGAAGGTACGAGGCATCATGCTAAGGAATAGGAAGCAAAGCATCATGGTGAATAAGATTATGTTCTTGGAGTCATTCATACCTACATCGTATCCCAGCTCTGCCACTCACTAATGGAATCCAGGGCAAGTATCTTGACCCCATTAGTACTCATTTGCCTCACTTGTAAAATGGTGAAAGTGATAGTACTATCAATATAGCATAGAATAACATAGCAAAGGTTATCTGGCATGTATGCATGTAAACTACTTAGCACAATGCATGGTACAGAGTAGTAATTTAATAAATGTTTGAAATTATGCTACTACTGTTAGTCTTGCACTGAGAGGTGGGATGAGGTTTTTATCCTCAAGTAATGCATCAACTCCCATGGAGACAAGCATGGAATCAGTTACAGGACAGTATAAGTACTATAAGGAAGATAGTGAAATAGAAGCTCTAATCAGGGGGGCGGGCTAATTAATTCTGCATGACAGTAGAGAGTATGGAAGTGTTTGTGGTTGGCATTTCAAAGGAGATTTTACTTGGACTGGAACTTAGCAAACAAAAAAGATTTTGATAAATATTTCAATGTTGTGATTTTTTTTTATTTGATGTGTTTCTCAACATGTCTGTCACTTTAGCCTACAGTGTCTTTCTCCCTTCCGTCCTGAAGCCCAAATTTTTTCAGTCCTCTAATCCTTCAAGACCCTGTTCACATGTCAAACCTTCCTTGATTACTTCCCTGATGAGTGAATAAATTAGACATTCCTTGAAGGTATACTTGTATGCGAGGGACTGAAAATAATTTTTCTTATATGGAAATTTATTTTGGCAAGAGAATTACTATAATGGAATATAACCTGTATTAACATGAGTGCCATCAGTCATTCTCTGAGATGAGTATGATAAACATTTCCATTTTTGATCCAATTAAAGCTAGTGGAGCTGGAAAAAAACATATGGACTCTTTTTCTTTTTTTTAAGTGGTATAAATTTTCAAGGCGTAACTACTCATCTGATTCAGAGACAATGATATGCCAGTAGAGTTTGGATATAATCTGCTGATATAACATAAAGGTCTTAGAACAATAAACAAAACCCATAATATAGGGAACTGATGGCATCAGGATAATTAGATCCATCAGTGCATTTAGTAACAACCAAATAAAAGAAAACTACAACCCAGCAAGCTAGAGGCATATTGCTGGTCCCTTTTTGCTAAGTATCCAACTTGATAATATTCAGTGATAATGAAAATAATCAGTAAAGTTTACTGCGTAAATAATCAAGGCAAATTATACCTATAATAATTTTGGAAAAATAAAACCCAGGAGGCAGTACACAACATCTACCCAAATTTCTATCTTCCACAAAGCATTGCCCAAGTCCTAGTATTGAAAATCCAAATACTGGCTCCAACAGAGACAGGATCAGCATTCAGATATGAGATGATAAACATGCACTATAAGGGTTCTACCAAAAAGGGATGAGAATCTGCTGTACTGAATGTTCGCCAACAAAAAGGAAGATGGAAAGGGGGGGTGGAGAGAGCTGTGGGTGTTAAAGTAGCCATGAAATGCAGCATTGACATTTTTGCTTTGGAAACAAATAATAAATGGATGGTAGATTGAATTTTACAGAAGCCACAAACTGGCTATCTGATGTATAAGTGTGACCTGTTGATAGTTTGTAAAATAATTTTTAATTAGAAGATTTCACATCAGAGTCCAGATTTCTCTTTTCATTTCAAAATTGGAAACATCCACACACAGATATTTCTATTGGCTCCACCCTCACCTTCTTTAAGACTTCACTTTGTTCAGTGTATAAAACGTGAATATTAAATAATCTGGCACCTCTGGGCCTGTATTTATCCATATAATAACTGGCATAATTTAAGTAGAAGCTGCCTTCATTGGACAGTTCCCACACTCTCCAATTTACCCCAACCCCCAATCCTCATATGTCAGGCCCGCTCTTTCTTAGCGTGCAGTTTAAAAACATCAGCCTTGTTCTAACCACACAGAAATCCTTCAAGAATCAATAAATAAAATAAGTTTTAAAATAGCATACGCAATGCCCTGTATTAAGTGCTTTTATATACATTATCTATTTTACAAAAGAGAAATTTGAGGTTCAGGTAGGTAGGTAAACTCAGTTACCTAAAGAAGGAGACCTGAGATTTAGGCCATGACTTATCTGACCTCAAAGCCATGCTCTTCACTCTTACAAGTCTTAGAATTTATTAAGACATAACATGAGTATTTTTATCTGTGGAAAAGCTGGATTGAAATGTCTTCATAAAACTAAGACTTTATTCATCTTAAGTCTAAGCAAAACAAAGATACCTATTCTGAGAAAGAAAAAAATATGTATTTCAGGAGATGATTAAAGTATCTCTTAATAAGATCAGAAATAACGTTTGAGTTGAAGGATGGAACCAAGACACCAAACTTGTTCTCTGGGGGAATGTGCAGTCAGTGGAAACACCTGCAGACTCTTCTACTACTCACTGATAATTTCCCAACCAGCCCCCGTTTGAGACAGTGCAATGGCAGAGGCCTGGCAAAATTAGCAGTTCTTATCCCCACCTTGGAAAGAGACTAGAGTTGGGTTGCCTGCCAGTCATAATCTGATTGGTGTTCACCTGATAAACAGAGAAAATGTCAAATGTTACATCCCTGTTTACTCTTCATGAGTTATATGACTTGGACTCATCTCCTCATTTTTTATCCCTGTTTGACAGAAGCTTGATTGTGGGGAAACTACAGTTTCCCTATGGGCCTCATCAGTTGTGAAGAAAGACAAGGGACAATAATACTTCCTGTGGCCTTGATCTATAAATCCACAGAGCACCTTCCCTTGCCCCACAACCCCATACTAATATTTTCAGCTTCTGTTCATGCTTGTTTTCCAAAATCAAACTCCAGATAACAGCTCTGATGATCCAAAGGAAATTGTTGAGCCATCTGTCTTTTCATTCAAGAACAGCCTTGGAGATTATGGACCAAGACAAACAAAGACTATGAACATCCTCAACTTTATTTGGTTGTGTTTCTACCATCATTAAAAAGCTTGACTGAGGGGTGCCTGGGTGGCTCAGTCGGTTGGGTGTCTGACTCGATATGGGCTCAGGTCTTGATCTCATGGTTGTGAGTTCAAGCCCCACCTTGAATCCCGTGTTGGGTTCCATGCTGGTTGTGGAGCCTATTTAAAAAAGTATGTTTGACTTCAGTATATTCAAATATAATGAGTTGATATTTGGAGAAAATAGTCACACCTCAAGGCTCCCCAGTTTTCTTTTCTTCACCATTTCCTTCTTCAACATTGCCAGAAGGAAGAACTATTTCCTCCCTATCCCCTTCTTGCTTGACTTTTGAACCTTACAATCCCATCTCAGTTTCCTGTCCTCTTATATGAGGGAAATATTCATATCTTTGCATCTTCCCCCTTTATATGCATGATGTTTGTGTGAAAAGAAATATAGTATCTTGCTAGTAAATCTTAAACACCTATTTGTTTGTTTACTTGGTTGATTGGTTAGTCAGGAGGGAGTAGGGTTTTTCTATTTTTTTATTAGTATTATTATGTATTTTTTAAATGTCTCTTAAGCACCATGATGGGGTATATGTTTGTGACTTAAAGAGTTACACAAGTCTGGGGTACTTGGGTGGCTCAGTTGGTTAAGCAGCCAACTGGTGATTTCAGCTCAGGTCATGACCTTAGGGTCATGAGATCAAGCCCTACATTGGACTTCGTGCTGGGCATAGAGCCTGTTTGGGATTCTCTCTCTCTCCTTCTCCCCCTCCCATGATCTCTCAAAGATAAATAAATAAATACATAAAAATTAAAAAAAATTAAAAGTTAAAAAAAAAGAGTTATACAAGTATGATGAGATATATGAAATTTGGAGGTGGCCTCTTTGATATTAAATAGTTGAGGTCTCATGCAATGCTCCAGGCTTAAGCCAGAGGAATGCTGGCCTGACAGAACCTATGATACCTGGTGGCATGGCCAGAAAGGATGTCCACAATACCATGTTTTGTGCAAACAAGTGGCATGTTTCAGATGGTACTAAGATTCTAAAACACTTTAAAATAGAATTTTAGAAAATGCGCATTTGGTTTTGAGACCACTTAAGTCTATGCAGAAACTGTATAGTCCCAAGTGTCCTGCTTTCAAGGTGATAAATAAAAAGGGAGGGGAGAGATAACTTACTATGGTTTCTTAATCAAAATGGTTAACCATTTGGTTGATGGCACCAAAAACTGTCAAATTCAGGTTACGTGTAAAATGCTGTGATCTGAGAACGCTAAACTATTACACAAGAAATTCAGAGAGACAATCACAAGTTAGATCTACAGCACTAATACAAGACATATTTGGAGATGTATCCCCCCCTCGATGGTATGAAACATTCATTAGTTCATTAATTGGTGAAGCAGTACATTGATTTTGATATGCACCTTTTTCCTATGATGAATAGAGAAAAGTTGGCTTTTCAACAGAACTATTTTTATATACAGTTAAGTAGGTCACCTCATGAAAATTTCCCTCAATTCTAGGGTGTCTGCGGCCCTCACTATGAAGATTACTGCCCACCTCGGAATTTCTTTTTTGCCCCTCTCTCAGTTAGTTGCCCTGCATACTGAGATCATGAGGCATGCTGCTTGTTCAGAGGGAAAAGTAAATATTGGGTTGCTGTAACTGAGGTCATAGTTTCTCCACGTCTAGACACACTAGTAACTGGTGCCTTCTGGACCTGCTGTGCTTTCCATGGATTTATAAATGTATGAATTGCTTTGTATTTGGTTGCATAAAATGTACTGCGTTTCCAGACAAATTTCAAAATTATATTTTAGATCATTCTGATAAGTCTCTGCTCGAGCCATTTTTCCTCCACCAAGAGCACACATTTACATAATGAATTGGTGGACAATATGATGGCTGTTTTCCATATTTTCGAACTTATCAAACAAATGATTTTTACTTTTTGTAAACTAGCTATATTTTTTTTTATTCCATTGGTGCTGTATCCTTCTTTGGCCTCTTTGAGTTTCAATGAAAAAAGGTAGAGAGAAGAAAAATAAATATCCTCTAATAATAGCATGAGGAAACAATTGCTTGTTGTAGAAAAAGAATGAATCAAAATTGTTTTTTCTCTTTTACATTTTTTTTCTCCTTGTAGATAGACCATTTTGCTTTGGTTCTTTTATTGCCTCACTGTGTCACAATATATAAGAAAAGTGAAGTATGAGAAAAGACACACTCATACACATATGTTTTTAAAGATAGTCCAGGGAAATAAGTCTTTATGAATCGGCCTGAGCAGTTCTACAAACTGTACGACTTTTGATTCTACATAGTTACTTTCTTAAATTCACCAAATAATCACAAATGCAGATCTCTCTCTATGTATATACTTCTACAAACAAAAAATAATTTATTACTTGTTATGCCAATGTCCAAATAAAATTTAGTCTTTTTGCATGTGCTTGCTAGAGAAAAACATGTGTTCTGAAACATACCCTGTGGGCCTCTATGAATATTTCAGGACACAATGTATTTTGTCAGCTTTTTTTGGTTATTCTGAACATAGAATATTTCATAATTTCTAAGTCTTTAATTGACCCACATTATTTAAAGTATTTAGACAAACACATCATAACATATTCTTTGAAATATGAATCCTAGTTGTGTTTCAGTTATTACTGTTTCTAAATTGAAAATATTAGGAGCCAAACAACAAAGTCATTAAAAAAAGAACTCAATCCTCATAATTGCTATCAAAAATTTTTAAGTTACATTGATGGTCTAAAGCTAGTTGTTCTCTGTAGAAATGCCTTACTGATGATTCTGCTTTGTTGGTTTTGTTTTGAGGGAAGAGCTAAACTACCTCTAAGCTATCAGCATCCTCATTGTCATAATTGTCATATCAAATTTTAGTACTATTTTATTAACTGAACATGAGATGGAAGAGTATTATCTTTGCCTAAGTTTCAGGAGGGACAATCCTAATAGTGAAAATACTTGAAGTTGAATTTCTTCTTGATTTGTGCAGTGAGTTTGATTTCTTGAAAGAATAGGTTGCTATACTGAGAATCCATGTGTTGTTCCCCATGCTTCTCCATCTATCCCCACTTTTTCTTCTTGTCCTACTTCTACTTGCCCTCCAGTCTGTCATCTTATGAATTTTCCTCTGTCCTCCAATTTCTGTTAAATAACCTCAGGGTTTCCTATAACATTTTGTGTTTATCTCTATGACAATACTGGTCGTGTTTTATTATAGTGAGTTACTTCTATGTTTCTTTCCTTCTCTGAATTTCTAAAAAGCAGAGACCTCCAGATCTTGTCTAGCTAGTCAATGAATGTGAATTAATTAACCAATTTCTCTGTATTTAATAAATGGTTCTAAACTAGTTAACATTTTGAAAGACAATTCATTTAGCGTCATCAGTTACACAAAAATAAATTACAGTTGGAAAAAAGGGTTGAATTTTTTAAAATACGGTAATGAAAATATCCATGTGAGAGTCAGGAAGAAAATTGTCCTTTCTTAATAGTTGAATTTGCCGTAAGAAATGACCATTTTTTGTTAGTTAGCTGCATAGGGTAAGAGGTAAGACACTAAGAACAAGCGTGAGCATTAATAGCTACTTACTGACTTTTAAGGAATCAGGTTCATTTAATGTAAAGCTTTTGTTGTCCTAACTCAGACTAGGCAAGCAAAATTGGGGCAAGGACTGAATTGTTTCAAAAATTGAAAGTATTTCAGAGACCGAAGTAAAAAATAGAAGACAAGAAAAGAAGTTTTTGACATATACAAAGGGAATCTGGGAGAGAGAACAAGAATACCTATTAGAAATATTTAAGTTTTACCATGCAAAATTTATGTATGTTATAATGTCTCTTCTTTTTCTCCCATGAGCATATCATGGACTTGAATTTGTATTTTGAGGAATGAAATGGAATCATGAATATAGTTTCAAGATTTTTTTAGAACAAAACCATACCCTATCTATATTTCCACTAATCAACCTAAGAAGCACATTTGCTAGTTATGTGGAAATATGGTAATGCCTTAAATTCTAAAAGAATAGGAAAAGTAACAAAGAATAATATTAGCATATTCAATTGTAGGAAGTATAAAATTTTATATCATAGCAAAAATGTAATAAATAAAAGTACACCAAAAAAATACTTGTAGGACAGGGTTAATTCATTTCTAAGAGCTCATAAAAATTCATAAGAAATCCTCAAGTCACTAATATGGTAAAAAAGATGAAGAGACAGTTGATAATTAGTAAACAAACATATGGGAAAATGCTCAAACTCACTGGTTATTAAAAGAATGTAAATTGAAAAAAAAATACATTCTCCTTTTATATCATTAAATTAATAACATTTTAAAGTAACATTATAACCTCATGTGAATGTGCGTGTTTACAAAGTAGTGTGCATTCATTTATTCTTCACTATTGGCAGTTTAAATTGAATAATGCATTCAGGAAAAATATATATATTACTTTATGTTTCAAAAGCCATAAATATGTTTATATTCTTTAACCTAGTTTTTCTGGAATTTATCACAAGGAAATAATCCAAAAAGCAGAAAATGTCATATGGATAAGCCTGTTCATACCAGAGCAAAATAAAACTATTTATTTTTAAGAGCAGTATATTTCAAATGCTTTTAAAATTTTTTTCTTTTCTTTATTCTAGTGTTGTATTTGAAGTTTTTAAAAAAGGATCAGCCTTTCTTAAGTTTTTAAGTTTTTAACTAAGATATTTAATTTTCTTTCTATCAAAAAATAATGTTCATTTTATTTTATTGTGCAAATTTTGCTCAAAAATAGTGAACAAATACTAAAACAGCTAGAACTTAGCTTGTAGTAGTGCTTTGGTTTCAGAATTGTCATAATGCTGAAAAATACATTAATTGCTATTTCTCGGGCTTCATTTATATATAGTATTCTGCTTTTAAATGTAACAAGATTGGTTCTATTGTACATACTGGGACATTTTTTTCGATTTCCAACAATACTAAGTTTAGATAAGTCTTACTTTTAGATAATCTCTTTTTTATGGTCCAAGAGTAATACATAATCACTGTAGTAAATTTTAAAAAATAGAGAAAAGCATGAAGAAAAATATAAAATCCCCAGCCTCTCACCATTCAAAAATAACCATTATTAATATTTTGATTTCTATTCATTCTATATCCATAAACAAAAATGGACTCATAATGTGGAAAAATGTTTTATAAACCTTTTTTAAGTTATATTATATATTTGTGCATTTTATTAAATATCCTATCACATCATATTTTTAATCCCCATATGTATCTAAATCTGCCTTATTTAGTTCAACTTCAAGTGTTGAATTAGATCTGTTCTTCTAAAGGGGGGACCAAAAAAGAAAAAGTCATGCAAATACCTCGTAAATAGAGAGAAATAATAATACTAAAAACGTTTTTATAAAGGACACTTCTGTCTGCCCAATTACTTATGAGTCTGTTTTAGGCAGCAGATGTCAAATGTTTTTGTTTTATGGTGATTTTTACCATAGCTCAAAAGTCAATATTCTGCTGTCAGATGTGGGCTTACATGTGAAGAATAGGAAAGGAACTTAACTAGGAAGCATTGAGCTCAGGGAATTGAATTTGCATGTAATTCACTAAGCATACATGTTTACATGACCTTTAGAAAAAGGAATTAAACCAGTTTTTCACTAGCTCTAGGCAATCCACGTTAAAGAGGCGATTGAATCAAGAATCTAAAATACTTCTTACAAGATAGCCAGGCTAACAGAAAATTACTTTAATTCAAATATATTTCACTATTAAATCCATAGTGACATTAACATGACACGTTTACCCTAGTAAGAAACTGCAGATATGACTTTAGTTCTAGCTGAGTTGTTACATGAACCATGGACTATTTTACTAAGCATCCAAACAATTCTTCCTCTCCCCAAAAAGTCAAATGCAGTATTTTCAAATCTCATTTCAAAGCATCCAGATTTTCTTTTGGCAATATCCTGAATCAGTTCCAAATCTGTGATTAATGATAATGTTATCATAATGTTATGATAAAACTGATATAAAATCAGGAAGCCTGGGTTAAGGTCCAGCTACATCAATAAATGCCTATAGGATCATAAGCAGGAACTTACACTTTCTAGGACTTAATTTTATCATCTTTAAATAAAAATATTGAGTTACATAAGCTTCAAGATTCCATCTAACTCTAAGGCTTTGATATTCGAGTTCATATTACCTATCCCTTTTGAAAAGATAATCTAAGCGATATCAGTCTATTGCAAGGAACCTGTTTCATATTGCAGCCTCAAGAATGGAATAAAATAGCTAAATCTTGTCTCGTTTTCAGGCTTCCACCTAACCCGGAGGAACATATGCCTAATATTTAGTGAATGAAATGAATGGGTACACGAGTATTCTTCTATACATATATATGTTCAACAAGAAGGGGATTGGATTAGTATGCCAATACAGTATTATCTATTGCCAGCGTTGGTACAGCATATCTAAATTGAGCTGGCATACAAATTCTGTTTCTTTACTATATATTTTACCTCCAGTTTATGTATAGAAAAGATTCTAACTTAAAAAAAATACAGCAAAAAGAGGAAGTATTAGAGTCTAGACAGATGAGAGGGGAATAAATAAGTTGTTTAAAATTATTCTAGTATTTTTCTTAAAAAAAAATCCTCTCTTAATTTTCTTCAGCCATATAACTGAGAAATTATTTCCCCTGGGGTGGAGGATGAAGAGCTGAGAAAGATGATCAGTGGTAAAGGAGGGAGTACCATTTGGGGGAGAATTCAGGAAAAATAAAAACTATTAACATACTCCAGGGATTTCAGGGGGGAAATGATTAAATGAACTATATATAACCTAAGCATAGACCAAGGAAAGTAGCAGTATCTATCCAACAGTAGCTGAGGATTTAACAGTCTCTGTTACAAAGGGTTCAGTTCAGTGCACTTGAGTAAGAATCAATGTTAAGAAAGACTGAGCAAAGGAAGTGGAGTACTTTATAGAAAACTAGTCAAATATGAAGAATTTTTAAAAATAATTATGGGTTTATATGCTCACAGAAAAGAGTACACTGAGAAAGTGTAGACTTTTGGGGGATCAAAGGAAATCTTGAAATGAATGCTAAGGAAGTAAAGTAAAATTATCTTTTAAAGGTTTTTTTGGGAGTAAAAGGAAGAGCCAACTTTGACTAGCTATTCAATAAATATTTTGACAATTATTAACTACCAAATATGTGCATGTACTACTTCAGACTGTGGGAATCCACTGATTCCTGCTCTCATGAGGCTCACATTCTGAGGGGAAGGGGCAAAGAGAGAGGTAATTAACAGGTAGGTGTACCACCTGTCAGGTGCTGATGACTGTACGGAGAAAAGTAAAGAAGGATAAGGAAGAGAATGGCTTGAATAGTTATAATTTTGTATAGGGGTTCAGGAAAATTATTTTTGATAAGATAACATTGGAGCAAAGACCTGAATGAAATGAAAGAGCTTTCCAAGAAGACAAATGAAAGCAAGTGCAAAGACCTTGGGAAAAGAACATTTTTAGCAAATCCAAGGATGAGCAAGGAGGTCAATGTGGAGGAAGTAGAATGTACCAGGTAGATAAAAAAGGAGAGAAGTTCAGAAAGGGACCAGAGGGCAGACCACGTTGAACATATATGTCAAGATAAGAAGTTTATGTTTTGCCTGAAGTGAAATGAAAAGTTTTGAAGGGCTTTGAAAAGAAAAATAGTGTTTGTAACTTCTATTTCAAAGGAATTTTCCTGATTCTTATAGGGAGATGATATTGTAGAGGGGCAAGGGCCAACCTAAGAAAACCAGTTGGATTGCTAATTCGTTTTCCTGGGTGATGGTGGTAGCTTGGATTACAGTGATGAGAATGGGATTGAGAGAAGTGGTTGAAATATGCATGTTTGAAGGGAAAAACCAAAAGGATTTGCTGATGGATTTGGATATAGGATGGCAGGGGAGGTGTAGGGGAGACAAAAATGGAGTCTATTATTGCTGCTGAACTATAAGTACTATAAAGGAAAATACTTCAGCTGTTTCGTTCACTGATTTGTTCCAAGTACATAGAACAATGCCTGACATATAGTAAGTGCTCAGTAAATGTTTGTTAAATAGATAATTTTTGGTCTTAGTTATTTGGAAAAATGTATTTTTTCATTTACTGCAATGGAGTTATAATATGGTGGGAGCAGATCAGAGATAGGGATCAGAATTTTATTTTTTTATGTATTAAGTGGAGATGTTGTTTAGACATATAAATAAAAACAGAGTAGGTAGTTGAACTTACAAGTCAGAGCTGGATTAGTTAATTTGAAAGTTCAGGTATTTAAATCTGTAGAACTGGATAAGATCACCTAGTAACTGACTAGGAGGAGAAAATAGACCTAAGGATTGAATATTTAGATACTCCAACGTTTAAAGGTTGAAGAAATAAGAAAGATCAGATCCTTCTCATATGGCTGAGAAGGAGGGCACATGAGATGGAGAATAATAAAAAGTTGAAAATGCTAGAATCCAAGCAAAGAAATTGTTTCAGGAATGAAGGATCATTTAACTGTCTCAACTATTGCTGAGAGATCAGTGAGTTCTAGGCTCGGGAATCATTGGCTTCATCATTAGTAACCCTGAGAAGAACTGTTTAAGTTAGGACAAAAGTCTAATTGTAGTAAATTCAATAAAAATATGAGAGAAAAACAAGTGAAGTGACAGTGAGGTTAAACAGTTCTTTCAAGTAGTTTTACTTCTAAAAAGACCACAAAAATGGAGAGAGGACACAAAAATAGGAAGGGTAGTGTAACATTTTTATATGCGTGTTATAGAAGAGAAGGAAAAAAGCAGTGAGGCATTAGGTATAGGGTCATTGCAAGAACAGATTCCTTGAAAAATCAAAAATGGAGCAGATTCAAGGCATAAGAAGAATTGACCTTAGCTAAGGAGCACAGAGAGTTGAAAAGTGAGGCAAAATAGATGCAGAGATATGTGGGCATATTTGAACTTTTTTTTCCTTGGAGAATCATGTAGGTGCTTGAAACAGTTCTTCATAAAATAGGAATTCATCAGCTCATTCATCAGCTAAAAATGAAAAATCCATCAGTTAATAATGAAAAATAAAGAGAGGTTGTAAGGAGTTTGAAGAGAGGGAAGGGTGAAGTAACCTTCAATAGGACTAGAAGAGTGATTGGATTAGAGAAATGTACAGTAGGGTTGCATGCATATTAAATAACATGGTAAGTCTCAAGAATTCTGCAGCAAATGGTCATGGATTTAAAGTGAGAATATTCCAGGGCGCCTGGGTGGCTCAGTTGGTTGAGCGACTGCCTTCGGCTCAGGTCATGATCCCGGAGTCCCGGGATCGAGTCCCATATCGGACTCCCCGCTCTGCGGGAAAGTCTGCTTCTCCCTCTGACCTTCTCACCTCTCATTCTCAGTCTCTCTCTCTCTAATAAATAAATAAAAAATCTTTAAAAAAAAAAAGTGAGAATATTCCATGTGATTGTGTTTTTCCAGCCAAATTCTAAAGCTTGGGTGTTAGAGTTGAGTAGAAAGATGGTTAGATTTAGTCAAGGTTGAGGGCTTTCCTCAGGAACTTGATAACGGGGGATAAGGTCAAGAAGTTGAAAGTATGACAAGGGAGTAATTATAATATTGGCTCAGAATATTTAATCCATATGAAAAGGAAGGTGAGATCATAAGGGAGGAATAAAAGACAATGAAAAAGTCATAGAATCACTGGATCAGAAAGTTTCTGTGAGGTTGTTGGATTCAAGGTACCAGTGGTTTACACTAAAATTAAAAAGGATGGTGGTCAGAGAGCTGTATGCTTGACCTCTAGATGATGGGGTTCAGCTACTGTAATGACCATTCAAATGGATAATTGACTTGGAATGGAAAACAAGAACATTGGAAGAACTGAAAAGTCTGATGGTGACAGGATTGCCAGATCGATACTAAAATCACAACAAAACAAGTAAAAGTGTACAGAGATTAAGACAGGTTGTAAAATACTCAAGTAATGAAGTAGAGAAAAAAAGAAACTTAATAGAGGAACGCTAATGTAGCTCATTCATTAAAGAAAAGCTAGATAGCCAAGACTTGAGAAGAGCAGGATTCAAGCAACAGGAATCTGTGGATCTTCTTCTAAGATGTTATCATCCTGCATCTCAGTTCCTACCACCTTCCATTTCTGGTTATTTCTATTAAATATGGGAATTCTAGGGAGAGCTTTTCATTAACCAGTTTGGTTAAGAAGTCTGTATCTTAGATCAATGATGCTGTATCAGGACCTCTCCTTGGCCAAGGATGCCGGGAATCTGGTGCCTAAACTATAGGAACAGATGTCATGGTGATATAAGAAACAACTATTTTAGAGGATATCGCCCAGTATAAGACTAACAAGAGATTTCAAAATGTTTCCTCTGGTGCAAAATAATTCTTATTAAGTATTTGATAAAGTCACAGCACTTGCTGATAAAGTTTTGAGAGCATCAACTTCTAATATAAAATTAGAAGACAGACAGAAACCTAACTATACTCTCATCTACAACCTTACCAAAGAAGTCTGGTATCATTACTATTAGAATATTTTAAAGATTTCATATTCATGTTGTATCTATTTGTCTGTAGTGTTTACTACAGAAGAAAATTCTTAAAACTAAACCAAAAGAACCCACACTTTTAACTTACAAAACAAAACACTAGAATTTGTTGAACATTCATTACATTTCCTGGCCCTGACCAACAAATGAAGTGGGGAGGTGGGTAGCTGGCATCCCACTCCACAAGTAACCTGGAGGGAAGAAAAATACCAATGAGTAACAATTGATGGCAACAATTGATATCAACAATAGATGATATAAATGGTTATAGATCTTTCATGATCAAGTGATGCCCTTGGTGTAGATGATATGGCATAGATGATATAAATAGATATAAATCTGTTATATAGATAAATATGGCATAGATGATATAAATAGATATAGATCTGTTAGGATGAAGTGCTGTCCTTGGTAATAAACACAGATATGTCATATATATAACATGTGTATGTGATACATTAATATATGCTTATTGTAAAAAAAATCCAATTTTTTACAGATTAAAAAATGAAAAATTATTCACCACTTCCAGTTCTTCAGCCTCACTCTCCTCATTCCTTCACCCTGACAAATCTTCACTCTTACTGTTTTATAGAATTAGAACATTTTACCCATTCAAATGTAGCACTCTCTTCCTGTGTAAACTTTTTAAAAATCACTTAATTAACACCTCAGATCATAAAAATATTCTCCAATGTTGGGGCACCCTGGTGGCTCAGTCAGCCTCCAATTCTTAGTTTCAGCTCAGGTCATGATCTCATAGGTCCTGGGATCAAGCTCCTGCCCCCTTGTCAAGCCTCCCTTTGAGCACTACATAAGGCTTCATACACAGTGCGTAGTCTGCTTGGATAGTCTCACCCTCTGCCCCTCCCCCCCATGCGGGTACAGGCACTCTCTCTCTCTAAAATAAATAAACAAATCTTAAAAAAATAATTCTCCAATGTAGTGTTCCAAACTTTCAGCTTTGTTTTGTCATTGCTGTTATTGTTACTGTTTTATTGTTTAGATGCTTAATGTATTTTTATGTGTGCTATAGGATATGTACTTAACATTTTAATGAAAACATCCCATTGTTCCAACAGTTTTAGTCCATCTTTTCACCACTAATTAAATTTTCATCTTTATCATTGTGTTGAGCATCTGCTTTTTTAATCTATTTAGCCACATCCAACCATGTTCTACTAACACAGCTCTACCTTTTTTGAGAGGTACTATCATTTTTTTCTTCCATGCAGTTCTCACAGGGCTGTAATAATATAATTCAGTCTACTGAGGCAAGAGGATGGTCAAATAACCCAATCCAGGTTATTCTGATTGTGTCTGTCTGAAATTTGAATTCTAAGAGTTGACACACTATGACAAAGGACAATGAATAGAACCAATGACTTGTATTTTGCCAAAGTCAATGACCACATTCTCTTCTCAGTTGATCTCTCAGTAGCATATGACCTGGGTGACTACCTCCCCCCAAAATCATTTTCTCTAGTTTTCGATATCACTGTATCAATCTGAATTGCCACCTGCCTCAATGAGTCCCCTGTGGTCACTTTTATCCTCTTTCACTTTGTATATTTTACCTGGTGCCCTAAACTTACACCTTATCTTTGACCCATCTCCTCTTTCTGAAATTGACTTACTTATGTAATTGTTCAGGACTTTATTCTTTGCTTTCACTAGAATACAACTTCTTGGAAGGCAAGATTTTGTCTATCTTTACTGCTCAATTGGCAGCACCTAATGTTGTATCTGACACATGTTAAGTGATCAATAAATATTTGCTGAAACTGAAAAAGAATATAATTCATTAGAAAACTGTATTTACACTATATTTAAATATCTTCAACATGTTCTTCAACATGTATTTCTTGTATGTTTTCTGAGTGTTAGGTCCTGTGTTAGATACTGGTGCAATAAAATGGCAAAGGGCACAATCTGTATGTTTGAAGAACTAATGGTCTAATCAGTGGTTACCATAGGGAGAGGAATGCCCCAGACATTATAGGAAAACCTCAGAATTGGATGGGAAAAAGATAAGTGAGAAAATTTTCAAGAAAACATGGACAAGGTGGTCCCTGAGGTTAATATGGAAAGCAATACAACTTAAATCTTTTGTACCAAGATAAAATGTAATATCTGAGCAAAAAGCATCATCTGGAAACACCCAAAGATGGAAGATTCAGATGCTAAATTCAACTACTGTAGTCTTACATGACCCCATTTTGGCAGCCATTCACTAGATTGCTCCAAATGATCTAACTGGGAGAGAGAAAAACCATTTCTAAAAACACCCAAGTCACATAACACTTCATTACTCAAAATTAACATCTTCAGTCATACTTTAAGTAGTAAATCACCAAAATTATAGCAATAGGCTTGCAATATATTAAAGAACTACAGTATAATTAATGTCCTGTATAATAATGTCCTAGTATAATAATGTCCTGACTAAATTTTCATTATGGACTTCAACATTTGATATATGAAATATCATATATAGAACTTTGGACTCTTGGTCTTGAAAGGCCATTTTAGGGACAATGAAAGAATACAAACTATGCAGTACACCAGATAGTGGCAAAGAGCCCTGCTATGTCCTTCACCAGTGAACTTCAGGTCCCTTACTTAGGTCCAGGCCAGTTACCCTTTTCATGCCCACTTTCTCTTCAACCCAAGAATCTCCAGAGACTCAGTCAACTTCTCTCTACTGTGTAAAGCAGCCTCCACTATATGCCAAATTGTAGGGAAATATCCCATTCACAATGGTAATAAGAGCTCTACAGTATCAGGGACTAAATTTAAGCCCAATGTGAAGGAGAAAGAATGAAACTTTAATAAAGAGCATCAAAAAAATATCTGACTATATGGAAACACAAGCCATGTTTATAGATGATAGAACTTAACTAGGTAAATATGTCAATTTTTCCAAAATTTATTTATAGATTATTTAAAATTATTTGAAATCCTAACCAAATCATCAATGGAATCATTTTTTGGATCTTGAGATTTTAAGTTCATCTGGAAGCCTATGCAAAAAGAGCAAAGATAATTTGGAACAAAAAACCTTAAAAAAGAAGGAGGGGTTACTTGATTTCAGTAGGCATCATAATAATACAAACTGTGTAAAACTGGTTTTGAAGTAGTTGGATGAATCGAAGGAATAGATTAGAGACCACGATATAAGACACACTTAAGTGGGAATTGGCATATAATTACATAAGTTAGTGTTCATTGATTGTAAGCAACAGCAATAAACAGTGATTAATTCAGAGATTTTCTGAGTAACTCATAGAATAAAGGGCATTTTAAACAAAGAGGCCCCAAGAAATACAGGAATAAGTGAAGCTTTGGGGTTTTCAGTACCAAACCAAAACAAAGCAAACAAAATTGCAGCAGTAGCAACAATAAAAACACCTCACGGGTTGTCTCTGGGTGGTGCCAATATGGGTCATTGGTGACAGTAATAAGGTCAGTGAAGTGGTGAGTTAAAAAACAACAGGTTGGTGTTAGTTAAAGAGAAAATGGAAGGGGACAAGAAGAGAAATAATAAATATAGACAACTATTTGAAGATTTCTGTTATGAAGAGTTACAGAAAAATTGTGTAGTAGCCAAGGACACATTGGGTCAAGGGAAAGTTTTGTTTTGTTTTTAAGATGTGTAATATTAAAGCATGTTTGTATGCCAATTATAAGGAGCAAATTCAGAGGAGAAGTTGGAAATGCTGGAGAGAAAGTGTGCCATTGTAGGAACAAAGTCCTTGGGAGATAAGACAGAAATCAAAGTTTTTAATAAGAGAGAGGACATTTCAGGGCACTGGGGTGGCTCAGTCACTTAAGCATCCAACTCTTGGTTTTTGTTCAGGTCATGGTCTCAGGATCATAGATTGAGCCTTGTGTTGGACTCTGCACTCAGCATGGGTTCTGCTTGAGAGTCTCTCTCCCTCTCCTTCTGTCCCTCCCCATGCTCACACACACACTCTCTCTCTCTAAAATAAATAAAAATCTTTTTTTATAAAAAGAGAAAGAGAGGATATTTATTTTATTTTTTTATAAAATAAAAGAATATTTATTTATAGAATAAAAGAATATTTATAAGAATATTTATTAATATTATTTTTTTAAGATTATATTTATTTATTTGACAGAGAGAGTGAGAGAGCACAAGCAGGGGGAGCAGCAAAGGGAGAGGAAGAAACAGGCTCCCCGCTGAGCAGGGAGCCCAGTGTGGGGCTCCATCCCAGCATGACCTGAGCTAAAGGCAGACACTTAGCTGACTGAGCCACGCAGACCCCTGAGTATATGGATTCTGATAAAAAAAAAAAACAATAGTGGAATAAATAGCCAAAAGATAAGGTGGTGCTATTTTCTTCTGTGAAATACACAATGAATTTATCACCTGAGCATGAATCAGCAATAGAAGATTAGAGACTTTCACAAGAAAGAGGAGGACAAAACAGTCATCCCAGATTAGAAACATGAAACCAAGTAAAGGGAGTTAAATCAATAAGATCTCCAGATAGTGCAGTACTGTGCAAACTGAGCCCATTCAGTACGGTAGGTGGTTTGTCTTGCTTTGTTCCTCAGTATTTACTTCTCTGGTACAGAAATGAGAACATGGATTGTTAGATTTAGCACATAAATAGTTAGACTTGGATGTTTTCCAAAGATGAGAGGAGAGTGTTTAAAGGAAACCAAGGTTATTTGCAAAGAGATGTTATATGCAGAATCGCAGACTTAGGCTGGGTGATGTGGAGAATAAAGATATGAGAAGGATGATGAGTGAAAAAAATAGCCCAGCCCATAGGTTAGAGGCAATCAGTGAGGTCCAAGACTCACTGGAGGAGGAAGGCTAGAGAAAGCGAGATGGAAAGAGTAGCAGCCAAGGCCAAAGGGTAGGGTGTTTGACCCAGAGGCTTGGGATTTCCTTCAATGTTTGATGTTAGGAAGAGGGCAGGGCAACTTGAGTGGGTGGCTGAGATCACTGGAACTAAAAGGTCACTAATTAAAGAGGTCAGAGAGATGGGTGGGTCAAAGACTAAATGTTCAAATCACCAATTATAGTAATAATAGCAGTAGTGCTGTAGGAATCTGTGAGCTAGATATTAATAAAACTAATCAATGGATGAAGATGGCACAGGAGGGATAAAAGGTGACACATTTCAAAGAAGTTTTGAAGTAAGAAGGAAGGAGAATCGGGGAGCAGCGGTATGTAGGAAGGAGGACACCATGCAGATTGGGTCTTGAAGGATATAAGATATGGGACAATGATCAAACTCTACTTAAGAAGCAAATAGTGAAAATAGCATCTTTAGTGCACCACTATGTTTCAGTGAATGCAACAGGATGCAGGGAGTGTTCACAACTTAAATAGAAGATTGAGAGGTTGGTTTATGCAGACCAGGAGGTCCAGAGGGTCAAGTGGAAGACTACTGGCAGGGAGGGAGGGATTCCAATTAACAGCCTACAGAGAAGTATGGGAATAGGTGTCCATACTGTGACCAGGCATGGTCACCGGCATGGAGGATGAGATTAATGGCATTGGCCTAGAACATAAGGCAACGAATCTCTCAGGGTAGCCTGCCGCTCTGGAGATGAAGAATTGAAGCAGAATGGAGTATGCAGAGACATTTTTCTTTCACTTTTTTCACTGGAAATTCAGCTCGGGATCTTTAGATTCATGTTGTAAGTTCACTGTAAACAGCATTTAATCTGTTTAAAATTATCATTTTTATTATAAAATATTCATGGTTATGTTCAAAAAAATCCAAATCGCATGGAAGGTTATAAACTGAAATGTAAATGCTCCCTTTCATTCCAGTTCACCCTCAGATATATTCTCTCTAAATAACTGTTGCTAACAATTTTTATATGTTATTTCAAAAATATTAAATCCAGAAACACAAATACAATAATATTATGCACACTATTTTTCCTTGCTTTCTTGCTCCTTTAATTTAATAAGATCATAGATAACTTTCTCTAACAGTATGCATGTATCTACATACCTCATTTATTTAAAAGACTGCATGGTATTTCATAGGAGATATACTCTATAAAAGGCTAGATTTAATATTATCATACTGACCACCCTTAGTTTTGAAAACTTAGAAGCATTGGAGCTAATCTTGATTAAGAATATTTGTCAAGTATCTTATCAAAGACTAAGAAGGAACTGACTCAGGGTGAATGAATGAATGATGAGACTGGAATGGAAGAATTGCCCTTTAGCAAGCATCTCACCTCGATCAGTGATTTGCCAAATTTCTCTCCCTTTCATATAGTAAATAAGCAAGGGTCAAAGTCTTGACCAAGGACAGTGCTATTGCCCCTCAGAAGGAAGCACTTGTGCTGATATTAATGAAACAATTTTTGCTAAATTAACTGAGAATGGGAATGATGATTTATCTGTTAACTGTGATCACTCATTGATCTCCTAGTGCCCTAGGGCATAGTATACTATTATCCTCTCCCTATGAATCATTTCTATTTGTCTTATTTAGCTGAGCTTATTTACTTTGTTTACATCTTCTTTGCAGTGAAAAGCAATAACAAAAATAAAAACAGATAAAAACAAATAAAAAAAATAAAAATTCATTTTACAATGAAAAGCACAACATCTGGCACATTCTAGAACCAATGTTTCTACAGACTAGTTTTTACAGAAATACTTCTCAATTTATTGAAAACATGCATTTTTGGGGGGAAAATGATTATTTAAAGATTTATTTATTTATTTTAGAGAGAGAGTGCACAGAGGGGAGGAGCAGAGAAAAAGAGGGCGAGAGAAACTTAAGCAGACTCTCTGCTGAGCACGGAGCCCAACATGGGGCTGGATCTCAGGACCCTGAGATGATGACCTGAGCCAAAACCAAGAGTTGGGTACTTAGCCAGTTGTGCCACCCAGGTGCCCCTGAAAAAATTGATTTTAAAATGATACTTCTTTTCCCACTGAATTTTATGCAAAGTGGAAAGTATTTTACCTTATAAAATCCATAAATTCAATGAATTTTTTCACTTTATTTTTTTTAAGTTCAGAGGTTCAGACACAAATCTGTGAGCAAGATACAGAGATTTACCATAAGCCTCCTGCCCCCACACAGGTATAGACTCCCTCTTACCAACATTCCTACCAGGGTGGTACTATTTATTATAATTGATGAATCCACATTGACACATTCCATCATCCAAAGTCCATAGTTTACATTAGGGTTCACTCTTGGTGCTGTATCATGCTGCAGGTTTGGACAAATGTACAATGACATGTATCCATCATGACATATAGTATCATACAGAGTACTTAATTTCTTTGTCCTAAAAATCCCCTGTGCTCCATCTATTCATCTCTTCCCTCCCTTCCCTGGCAAGCACTGATCTTCTCATTATCTCTATAGTGTTGATTTTTGCAGAATGTCAGATAGTTAAAATCACACACCAGGTAGCATTTTCAAATTGGCCTCTTTCACTTAATAGTATGCATTTAAGTTTCCTCCTTGTCTTTTCACAAGCTCGATAGTTCATTTATTTTTAGGGTTGAATAATAGTCCATTGTCTGGATGTATTACAGTTTCTTTATCTACTGAAGGACAAGATGTTTGAGCAGTTATAAATAAAGTTACTATAAACATCCATGTGCAGGTTTTTTTTGTAGCTGTAGGTTTTTAATGCCTTTGGGTAAATGCCAAGGAGCATGATTGCTGGATCATATAAGAAGAATATGTATAGGTTTGCAAGAAATCACCAAACTCTCTTCCAAAGTGGCGGTCCCATTTTGCATCTTACATGCAATGAATTCCTATTGCTTCACATCCTCCTCAACACTTTTTTTTCAAGTAACATCTTTTTTTAAAAAAAGATTTTATTTACATTCCAGTTAGTTAACTTACAGCATAATATTAGTTTCAGGTGTGCAATATAGTGACTCATCACTTCCATACAATACACAGAGCTCATCACAAGTGCACTCCTTAATCCCCATCATCCATTCCACCTATCCCCTCAACCACCTCTCCTCTGGTAATCGTCAGTTGGTTCTCTAAAGTTAAGAGTCTGTTGATTTGCCTTTCTCTTTTTTTCCCTTTGTTCATTTGTTTTGTTTCTTAAATTCTACATATAAGTGAAATCATGTGGTATTTGTCTTTCTGTGACTGGCTTATTTTGCCTAGCATAATAATCTCTAGCTCCATCCATGTCATTGCAAATGGCAAGATTTCGTTCTTTCTTTATGGTTGGATAATACTCATTGTATATATACAAACATATTCTTTATCCATTCATCAGCTGATGGAAACTCGAGCTGTTTTCATAATTTGGCTATTGTAGAAAATGCTGATATCAACATCAGGGTGCAGGTATCCCTTTGAATTAGTATTTTTGTATTCTCTGTGTAAATAGGTAGTAGTGCAATTTCTGGATCATAGAGTAGTTCCATTTTTAACTTTTTGAAGAATCCCCATAATATTTTCTGTAGTGGTTGCACCAATTTGCATTCCCACCAACAGTATGAGAAGATTCCCCTTTCTCTACATCCTCACCAACATCTGTTGTTTCCTGAGTTGTTGATTTTAGCCATCCTTAGAGATGTGAGGTGATGTCTCATTGTGGTTTTGATTTGTATTACCCTGATGATTAGTGATGCCAAGCACCTTTTGATGTGTCTGTTGACCATCTGTATGTCTTTTTTGGAAAAATTAGGAAGAATTTGAAGATTAATTGACCATATAGTTATGATTTCATTGCTGTATTCTCTAATCTGTTCCATATCTCTATGTGTAGGTTTTTGTGCCAGTTCCATACTGTTTTGATCACTAGACCTTTGTAATATGACTTGAAGTCCTGAATTGTGATGCCTCCAGCTTTGCTTTTCTTTTTCAAGGTTGCTTTGGCTACTTGGGCTCTTTTTTGGTTCCGTACAAATTTAAGTTTGTTCTACCTCTGTGAAAAATAGTATTGGTATTTTGATAGGGATTGCATTAAATGTGTAGATTTCTTTGGATACATAGATATTTTAACAATATTCTTTTTTCCAATCCATGAGCATGGAATGTCTTTCCTTTTCTTTGTGTCCTCTTTAATTTCTTTCATCAATATTTTATAGTTTGCAGAATATAGGCCTTCTGCCTGTTTAGTTGAGTTTATTCCTAGGTAACTTCCTTGTCAACATCTGATAAATTTTTATAAGAATCTTTAAAGCAAGCAGTTAGTTTTTGGTGGCTAGTGTAAAAATTTTCCTAAGCCTTGTAGCAGATCAGCTATTTCCCTATTCTGGGATATCTCCCTTTTTCCCTTTGGGTTCTTGTGATCTCTTTCTTATTTCATAGGAATTCTTCAACTAGAAATCTTCTATGTCCATATTTAGTTTCCATGGGTTGGCTTCTCTCTTTCTTATAACCGATTACTTTTTCCTTGGTTTTTCCTCCCCAGTACTTAATCACTATTTTTCATTGTCTTCAGTGAACACTGATTATCTTCAGTGTTTCCTTTGAACCTTACCCACTTCCTCAGTCCATGAGTTTGGGTAGGTCTCCTGTACTGCTCTCAGTAGTGAAGTATGTGACCTTGCACTGGTCAATTAGTGCTCTAATGTCCCCTAACAAAAGGGGGATGGGCATAGTTTTCTGGTTGGTTCAGTGAAGAGCTCATCTTAGAATCTGTATGAAATCTCCTGGAAAGAAACGTTTCTTTTTCTTTGACTTGGAGTATGAGTATGTTGGGTTGAAACTACCAGTGCCATTTTGTCACCACCTAAAACCTGATAGTGAGGCCAATATGAAGCAAGAGAGGTCCACGGCACAGAGACCAGGTTATGATGATATCATTTGATACTTTGAACTATACCTTTCTTTATCCATTTGGACTGCTATGACAAAATAACATAGACTGGTTGTTTATAAACAATGGAAATTTATTTCTCACTGTTCTGGAGGCTTGGAAGTCCAAGAGCAGGGTGTCAGCATGTCAGATGAGGTCCCTTTTCTGGATGGAAGGGGCTTTGTGGGGTCTTTTTTATAAGAGCACTGATCTTATAAAAGAAACTCCACCAGTACGACTTAAGCACCTTGCAAAGGCCCAACTTCTTAATACCATCATGTGGAGCATTCGAATTTTAACATATGAACTTGGAAGGATCACAAATAATCAGACATCCAGCATCCCTCCTGAAGACCCTATGGGTACTTTTCTGTTCTGTTAGAAAAAAAAAAATCCCTTTTTTATCATCATCATCACCACCATTATTATTATTTGTTCTAAGCCACTTTGAGAAGGGCTTTCTGCCACTTGTAAGTATTCAAACTGATGAGAGGAGCACGTGGGAAATTTTGACCTTCCTTAGTACACAACCATACCACGCATTGGTAAAGAAGCACCATGGAGAGGGAGGCTAAAGCCACACTTGCACGCCCTCACAGGCCACACAAAGTGTTCAGGATTGTACTATTAGTACTGTCAGAATGTGTCAGAGTTGGGAATTGGGAAAAGAATGTAGTGAGAGACAAGTGTGGCTACAGGGAGACCAACCTCTAAATAATCCGTGTGACAGATGACAAAGGCCTGAACCCAGTGGTAGCAATAGAGATGGGGAGAAGTACATGGACTTGAAATATTTTGTAGAAAGATTTATGGGTCATAAATCACAGGCTTCTCCAGCTCTAACATTCTACCATTTATTTGCCCAAATGGCACAATTGCTAGTATTAATTCAATATGCTTCCCTGATGTTCTGAAGTTTTTTCCGAATTCAAATTCTATGAGGCACTGGACACAGGACTTGAATGTCATGGATCGTTCTATTTTCACCTCCCAATATCAGCCCCTGTTCCTTCCTCGCCCTTCATCTCTCCAAAGAAATGAGGTACAGAAAATAATAATCAATGAAATTTATATTCATTCTCCTAATTGTCTGCCAATAATGTTTCTTAATTGCTTCAATGGGTTTTTTATTCAGCAGTGTATTGAAAGAGACAAGTTAATCCAGCTGCCAGGATGACATGAAGGGAGACATAAAAGTTACTGCTCTGGGTGCTGCTTCGGGCAACCCTCTTTCATTTTTCTTTACTGTCTCCCTATCTGTCGGAAAGGGGAAAAAATATCTTTGCTGTTCGCTGATCTCTTGCACTGTCATACACAACTAACCAAGAAATAATATTTTTCTAGGTAATGTACTTTCATGTTTGATTTGATGGAATTTCATGAAGCCCTGACATGATTTTGAAGTTCTCTTTAAAGATCCAATGACTTTTGCATTTGCTGAACTCTGCCTTACAGAAATGCATTCTTTAAAACCCCTGAAAAAAAAAATCTGTAATAGCATTTATCACTTTACTCCTCCTACACCTAAATAGGCCAACACAGTAAAAGCTAGTAGCTTGGTAATATACAGATTTGCCTCTCTTTGCAGAAAGATACGTTCTTGAAAAGTTAATCAGTTTTAAAATAAATCCAATCCTTCTTTTAAAACTCTGGGAAGTGGACTATTTCAGAGTACTTACAATCTACTCTTTGTTTGTGTGAAGCTGTATCCTTTTATAATGCAAAAAGTTCATGACTGAATTTATCTGTTTTACTACCTAAAAGACTTGTATTTGGTGTTTATGAATGGCACGTTTATATTATTATCATGTTTTAATGACCAGTAATAATAATAACAAAAATTTCTCAGTTGAGTACACAAACTTAGTACCAAAATATAATATGAAATTCCCAAAAAAAGAACATTTCATATATATTTCTGTTCTTTCTAAAAGAAATATCTAAAAAAAAGAGAGAAAGAAATATCTACACTAATTTATCCATGACACTGAAAATGTCAATAATATTAACATCACTAATAGGAACAAAGAGCTATTTATGATCTTATTTCCATGACTATTGTCAAATATAACCACTTATTTTTCACTCTGGTGGTTCTTTGCATTAAGCCATTGCTACCATGACACAAATAAAACAGTTTTTTAAATTTGTTTATGTATCATTGTTTTGTAATCTCATTTGCTGTATATCAGAGAGCAGAAATCCAGACTCTTGACAGCATATCCAAGTGTGTAGGGCCCTAATGAAGGTGTTGTGTCACTATTTAGATAACAAATGTCTGGAAGGGAAAGAAAACAGACATATGGGAAAAAATGTCTTGTGCAAGTTACATGTTACAGGAATATATTTGTCATCACAAAGATTTTGAGACATCTTATAGTAAGCAGGTAGCAAGGAAGAGATGCCTGTGATTCACAGGATCCCAGGAGAGAGCATCTGCTTTACCAGGCACAGGAAGACCCTTCGAAGCAAAGCATGAAGAGTGGTCTCTATGGACTGGGGGGAAAAAAAGAAAAGTATGAGAAGGCAACAGGATATGAACCCGTAATTTTGGAGTTACTTAGATACAGAAGAAGGTATTATATAACATGAGTCTTTTTTTTAAGATTTACTTATTTATTTGTTTGAGAGAGTGAGAGAGCATGAGCAGGTGGAGGGGCAAATGGTGAGAGAATCTCAAGCAGACTCCCCTGTGAGCAGTGATCGTGACCTGAACCGAAATCAAGAGTTGCTCAACTGACAGAGCCACCCAGGTGCCCCCATAACGTGAGTCTTACAAGAAAATAACTGAAGGGCTAAAGGATAACCTACATGAACATGTCACTACTTGAGGAAAACTTCTCAAGCCTTCTACAGTAGTATGAAGTTGGGGGTCATAAAGGGCTAAAACAAAACTTTAAAACACTGAAGGGTTGATTATTTAGAGTGTCTCTCTGACTATTATTGTTACTCAAGAATGAAATTGCAGGGTCCTTGACTAGATCGCCTAATAATGAGTCTAGCACTCAGTCCTTATAAAATCATCATGTTTCCCTAACACAAATAATATGGATTTTCTTTCTAATGAGAAGACATGGAGGAAATTTCAAGTATCTTCATCCTGAATTCCCTCTTTGTTCTGATCAGCTTCTTTGGTTGTGCTACAGTTGTTCTAAGAACCATTTCCTATCCTTCCACTGAGCATTTCCCAAACCCTCTGGCTCTCAGTTGTCTATGCAGGCCTCATGGAAACTGAACATTTCATAAACTGGAATTTAAAACAAGAATGAGGATCTGTTGAAAAAACATCACTTTTGACATATTTATAATGTTTTATCCCAGATAACTAATGGATGGACTCCAACAATGCCAGATATCGATAAAGTATTCTGTTTATTCCCTTGGCCAAAATTTTTTATACTGCACAAGTCAATACTTTAAGTTTTCTCATATTTTTGACCATATTCTTTCCGAGCTTAAACAGTCATTCAATGTATGTTTGTTTGCAGGCACTGCTATTATAGTCAATAGGCACTGAAGTACAAGGATCAATAGGATACAATTCTTGCTTCAAGGGGGTATAGACTGGTATGAAAATAAGAAAACAAAGCAAACAAAGAGCAACAACATAGACAATATAATAGTGTAAGTGTTACAATGGCGGTAAGTGCAGGGTGCAAATAGTCTTCAAATGGAGCTGCATCTATCCCTTTTCTGGGGAAATACTTTTAGACTTAAGAAAGCTATAATGCTTATCATTGTAATGTTGAGTGGCAATGATGTTCAGCCATTAATTGGACTTTTCCATTTGCATTTGAGGCCAAAAAAAAAAAGTAAACCTCAAAAAAGAGTATGGGTACATATAATAGGTAGACCTATTAGAAAATTTTCCTTACTTATTTTCATTCTTACCAGTCCCTCAATACTCAAGTGGAATTATTTGCAGGGATTGTGATAGTTGGGGATTTATAAGACATAGTAAGTAACATCCAGGATTGTTTCTAAAAGATCATGTGGAGATAATAATAATGAACATGGGTAGGTTAGAAGTCTGATTTTGATGTGATTAAGTTATAATGTAGAGCAAATAATGACTAAGTATTATACTTAGTACATTCATGTTCATGCTTTTATATATTGATACTATGTATCATTATGCAAATACTTAAAATAACTTTTGGAATTTCATAAGCAGAGCAAAGACTACTACCAACATGTTGAAACTGATGTAGTTTTGAGTTAGATATGTTTAGATAGATTCAACGCTTGAGCATGATAGGGAAATTATCAACTAGTAGATGATAGTCAACATAGAGCCAATCACCTTAATTATGCAAATAGATCAATATGAAAATATTGGTTTAATTGGTTTATACACACCCAACAAGCAAAGGAAGGTGATGTTCACATTACTGGTCTCAGAGACCTAAAAATCTAGGAAATTAAGCGTAATTAAATACAGAATACGTATAAAATATTCACCCTGGGAGAGGAGGGAAAAAAAAGTATCACAGTTGCTGACTAGTAATACAAATTTTACTGAGATTGAGAACGTAAACTGGGAAAACTCTAGGAAAACTTTTCTTAATCATCCTACGAGAATAGAATGCTTGTAAACCACATTTTTATTCCTCTTGGTTCTTCCTTTCACTCCATCAAAGTTCCTGACGTGACATAGCACGTTTTATTAATTGATTTTTTCCCTCTAGCTTCATCTATACTACATACCTTATCTGGATATTTAATCGTACGTCGTGAGTGTGAACCACCTTTATGACAACACGATGAGCTGGCGATCCCAGCTTTGTTTATGGTTTGACTTGTAGAATAATCCACTTACGTGACTTGTTAAAGCTGCGATACTATGATCCTTCCAGACTCAACCCTCAGACTTAGTAGGCATATAAAAGAGATGCTGTTCCCTCAGCAGGAAAGGCTACCCTAAAGGATGTCTGCATCTTGGCACCCCCTCCCCAAGGAATGCTGTAATGTTAACACACACTTCCCTCAGAGGGAAAGCAATTCAAAGGTAAACAATCAGCTACCTCTCCCAGACATCTGACACATTATGTACAAAGTACCCTCAGTCCTGGAGGCTATTTTGTCAGGCTCGATCTTTAAAGTATAGAGCATAACGATTTAAAAGAGCCACCCGACAAGGGCATGGACATGCCTCAACCTTCACTTGGCTACATTTCAAAGAAACTGCACTGGCCATCTGAGCAGCACTGCTTTATATTCTACAGAAAAGACAAACTTCTGAACAAGAAAAAAAAAATCTACCCGACTAGAAAACATTATGGCCAGCATGGTTGTATAACACACAACACAACAAGCAGTAATGAGCCTTGTTCACATAATGTGAAAATCAAGTGTGAGGTTTTGTTTGTGATTTGGGGTTTTTGGGGTTTTTTGTTTTGTTTTGTTTTGTTTTTTGTTTTTTGTGGGGGGTTTTTTGGGGTATGTGGGGATGTTTCTCTTAACCTGGTTTTTGCATCTGTAAGAGCAGAGTCCAGGTGTGATTGATTTGGTAGCATGTGGAGACATACCATCAAGCAATTTATCCTTTGGATACTTTGATAAAATCGGTCCTTAATAGGCCGATATACCTCATTTTCTTACATTGAAATACCGCTTTGTATTTTAAAATCATTCTTAGTTGTAACGAATTAATTTTGAGTGTTTCTATCAGTTTGTGCCAATCTACACAACTCCCAAGAAACTAGGTAAAGGCTGAGAGCCGGTTTCTTCAGGACTTTTAAAAAACTTTATTAGTGTGTCAGTAGCATTTTCAGTGGTCTCTACTATGTAATTATGGACAAATACTGTGAGTTTTACTGATTTGAAGTTATTTTTCCATGGGGGCATTCATGATCGCCTCTATATATATTTACCTATGTAGAAGGTAAATTATTGGAGTGAATTATGTCTGAACAGAAAGAGGCACCTTGAGCTACACAAGATTCTGATATTCGTCTCTAGCTCTTTGACAAAGGGGGTTCTGACAGCCTTCAGCAAGTATGACCAAAATGCTTTGGTCCCACTAGGGTCCTTCTGTGTGTGTAATAACTTATTTCTTGTTCCCTGCTGTATGGTCTATGCTACCATGACTGCTTCTTGCTTCAAGGACTGCTGTGTAAGCTTTGGTTTTCACACATGCACTTGCTTAAAAAAAAAAAAAAAAAGTCTTTAAATATGGAGTCTCTATTAACTGATGTCAATGGAAAGCTTGGCCATCAACAGCATTATTCTGCCAAGCATTCTGGGAGTAAACCATTTGACAAGTGCTCACTCTCTTTCTCTTTGTGAGATCAGGGATTCCTTCCTCCCTAGCTTTGCAGGAATCCTCTGCAGTGTAGGCAACAAAATAGATGCTTCAAACTCATTTGCCCAAAGATTTATTTCTTATTTAATGTCTACATTGAAAAGAGCCTTTCCATAGCCCCAACACATCACTCCAAGCCCACAAAGACCATCATTAAAACAAATAGCAGAGAGACGATCATTAAAACAAATAATATCATAATTTCTTGACTGGCTGAAGAGAGGTGCATTGGAAAAGATGCAGATTTTATAGTCTTAGATTTGGTTCAGGTTGCAATTCCTCACTTGCTGTCTGTGGTAACTTAAACAATGCATGATTCAGATTTTTGGGCTCCTATTTCATAGGGATTGTAAGATATAATGCATGCCAAAATAGCTGGCACATTGAACAGTTTTGAAATACCTAGTATTGGTGGTAGTAAACTCGAGAATTGGAAAATTGACTCTGAGTGAAACATAAACCCTAAGTACCCAAGAATGAAAGAGGAGATGGAAATCCTGCTTACGTTTGCTGTATCGCTAAGTCACCTCACGTGAAAGCACACATCCTAGACAAGCGCTGTCACTCAGGGGTGTTGGTCCTCAAATTCCTAAGATTGGGTTGGAAGTAGCCATAATTCCCAACGTGCATGACTTCCTTCAGCCACTGTAGTCAGACAGCAGGTCTCAGCTGTTCCACCTCCTTCTGTAGCACTGTGGGGTCTTGTACTTACTATATGTGTGGGAAAAAATTGGAGAAGTAGGTAGACTTGATTTTTTGTGCACTCCTGAGGTTGGAGAAAAGAACAGTATTGGAGGTCATCAACACCAGATGGTAAGTCAAATCTACAGGAACAAATGAAAAGAACCAGAAATTATAAATAAGAAGTTACTATAATAAATTCTATAAATATGTCTATTTCCTCCTTCCTCCTCAGCTTTTTTAAAAAAACATAAATTATGGAAAGTAAGAATTATAAAAATGTGTCATTAGTTATGTAATATATATATCAATAATAGCATAAAAAAGGAGAAGAGAAAATTGGAATGACATTTCTGTATCTCACCAGAATTAAGTTAATATAAATCTGAAGTTGATTCTGATAAATTAATATGTATATTATAAATCATAGACTATAAAAATAACTTGAAAAAAGAAAACTTGAAAAATATAGTAAAACACTAAAAATTTAAATTGTGAAGTATTAAATAATAATTAATACAAAATAATACCTTCAATAACCTTCAATAATAGATACTATTTCATATAATGTAAGAACTTTATAAGAGTATACTTCTGTTCTCCCTCCCATTTTTTGTTATTGCTGTAGATATTAATTCCAAATTCTAATCCCACAATGCATTCATATCATTTTGCTTTAAATAATCAAATATGTTTTAAATAAATTAGAAATTACGATGAGGAAAAATAATATTGTTACCATCTTTACTATTCCACTTTTCATTTCTTTCTATACTTCCAAGTTCTCATTTAGTACTATTTTCCTTCTGCTTCTAGAATTTTAATACTTCTTGTAGTTCAGCATAGAATTATATCAAGCTATATCAATTTTTAAATATGAAAAGTTTATTTCCCTTTCATTTTTGATATGTTATGCTTTTATTATTCAATTTAAAATGTCTTGTAAATAGATGCTTCCTTTAACGCTTTGGGTCTTTTAGAACTATGTTATTTAATTTCTAAATAATATAAATTTTTCTTAGAGATTTTTCTAAATACTTTATCAGATTTGATTCCTAATTTAATTCTCATGTAATCAGGAACATCCTTCATATTGTATCTTTTCCCTCCTTCTTACTGAGAATCTTTTTATTACATATCATGTGATTTATCTTGGTGACCATATGCTATGCCCTTGGTATAATTTGTTTTCTGTAGTTGTTATGCATTGTGCAGTATCAATACCAATTAGATCAAGATGGCTGATGCTATTCTTTTACATCATCTGTAAATTTTTTTTTCCATCTGTGAATTTTTATTTAGATGTTCAGTTGGTAGAAGGGGCATGTGAACCTCTCTTATTCTGATTTTGAGACTATATTTTCCTTTAATTCTGTCAATTTTGCTTCTTGTGTTTAAACTGTACTTGAACACATCCATATTCTTCTTTATCTCTGGAGAAAATCATTTTCTTAAAAAATTCTATCTTTTGAGGCTCCTGGGTGGCTCAGTGGGTAGGGGCATCTGCCTTGGGCTCGGGTCATGATCTTGGAGTCCTGGGATGGAGCCCCACATCGGACTCTCTGCTCAGTAGGGAGCCTGCTTCCCCCCTCTCTATGCCTTCCCTTCTGCCTACTTGTGATCTCTCTCTGTGTGTCAAGTGGATGGATAAAATCTTAAAGAAAATCTATCTTTCTGCATATTAAAATAGGCACATCAGCCTTCCAATGCTTAATGAATATAAAGTACATTCTTTCCATCCACATGCTTTCAACATATGTGTAATCTTATTTAACTGCACCTCAGACAGCAACTAGTTGATTCTGCTTTTTCATCCATTCTGACTATCTCTGTCTTAAAATATAATAATTATACTCTTTTAACACTTTCTATAATTATTGATATAGTTAGATTTTGGTCAACTTTTTATTAACAGTTTCTTGTTTATTCTTTTGTGCTTTGTTACCCTGTTTTCCCTCTCATGCCTTATTTGAGATGATTCAAATATTTTTAAAATTTCATTCTAATTAATTGCCTTTTTAAGCTATATCTCTTTGCATCTTTTTGGTTGCTCCAGGAATTATAATATATATCTTTAATTTTTCACTAACTATAGGAAATGTGATACCACCCTGCAGAAAGTATAGGAAACTTGTTTATTCCCTCCACTTGAAAACTTTTATTCTATGGTTTGTCAAATGTAGTAAATTTAACATATTATAATCCCCAACACAGAGTATAAATTTTGCTTTAAATAATATTATGAAATTTAAATAATTTAGAATAAACATTTAAACATTTTCTTTTCTTTTCTTTTTTTAAGTAATCTCTACACCCAATGTGGGGTTCAACACTATGACCCTGAGATCAGGAGTGGCACGCTATACCAACTGAACCAGCCAGGTGCCCCTAAACATTTTCTTTTATATTTACACAGGTATCTGCCACCGCCCAGATTTTGTGTTCCATGAAGATTAAATGTTCCCATTTGCTCATTTTCCTCAGACTAAAGATCTTTTATCGTCTCACACTGTCAGTCTGCTATTGAGAACTTAGTTTTCTGCTATCCAAAAATGTGTTTCTTTTGCCTCAATTATTGATGAATATTTTTGAGGGCTAAATATTTCTGAGTTGATAGACTTATTTTTCTTTCAACACTTTAAAAATGCTGACCAACTGTCTTCTGGCGTATATAGTTACAAATGAGAAGTCTTTAGCCTATTGCTTTCCCCCTCTATATATATGTTTGGTTTTTCCTTATATACTTTCAAAAATTTCTTTTTAGCTTTAGTTTTTATCAGGTTAGTATGATGTGCATAAGTTTAGTTTCTTCTTATTAATCCTATTTGGGGTACGCTATGCTTCTGAATATTATAAATTTATATTTGGCATTAAATTTTAGAATTTTTTTATCATAAATTTAACTACTTATTTTCTGCTCCCTACTTTCTCTTCTCTTTCTAGGACTCCAATTACATACATATTATAACTTTTTTTTTTTTAAAGATTTTATTTATTTATTTATTAGGAAAGAGAGACAGTGAGAGAGAGCATGAGAAGGGAGAAGGTCAGAGTGAGACGCGGACTCCCCATGGAGCTGGGAGCCGGATGTGGGACTCGATCCCGGGACTCCGGGATCATGACCTGAGCCGAAGGCAGTTGCTTAACCAACTGCGCCACCCAGGCGCCCCATATTATAACTTTTGATATTGTTCCACTAACACTTGAGGCCATATATACTTTTTCAATATTTTCCCTCCTTTTGTTTTAAATTACTTAACTTCTATTGATCTCTTGTCAAGTTCACTGACTCTTTCCTTAACCTCTATTATCTTATTATAATAGATAATAATAGATATTATTACATTAGATATAATAGTATCTGTTATATCTAATAATAGATATAGATATAATAGATAATAATAGATATTATTATATCTATTATCTTATTAAGACCATCTTATTTATTATTTATTTAAGGTATAGTGTATGGTATTTCTAAGATTCTCATTTGGCTATTTTTCATATTTTCTATTTATCTGCACAAAATTCCTAATATTTCATTCTTTACCAACATGTTTTTCCTCATTTAATTAATGATAGTTATATTAGCTACTTTAATTTCCTTGTCTGCTAATTCCAACATCTGATTCATCTTGTATGTGGCCTCTATTGATTGTCTCTTCCTTTCAGTACACTTTACATTTTCCTGATTCTTTGTATGTACAAGAATTTTGTATTGTTTCTTAGGCATTGTGAATGTTATAAAGACTTAGAATTTGATTTTGTTGTATTCCTCTGAAGAGGACTAACATTTTTGTTTTAGCAGTCAATGTACTTGATTACACTTGAATTGCAAATCCTCACTCTCACTCCAAAGAGGCAAGTTATTTCTCAGTTATTTCTGTTGTCCTAATTTGACTTGTTTGAGGTCTGCTTTGTTCAGGTGTGGTTCAGGGCATCACCAGACACTTGGACAGAGCTGACAAACATTGTCTGGGCAACCCTTCCAGGAATCTGTCCTTCCCAGAATTCCACCTTTATATTCCTGATGTTGTAACCAGATGGGGATTTTTGTCTTCTGGTTTCTCGGACTAGTAGGATAGAGGATTTGCTATCAGATCTTAAGGCATGCCTTGTACGTTGAGACTGCATTACATCTTCAGGCAAAAAGAGCAAATATATTGAATTTCCCCATGTTAGTCCCTTCTTCCAAGTTTTTACTCTTCTCCAAAATGTGTAATGTGTTTTTTTCTCCCTAACTTACAATAAAATTCTCTCTTTGTCACTGGTTTGTAGCAGTTTGATTATGATATTGTTAGCATTTTTAAAATACTTATTATGGTTAAGACCACTGAGTTTTTTAATCTGTGGATTTAAATTTTAATCAAATTTTGAAAATAGCCAGCTGTTAATTTGTTGATTTGTTTTTGCTCCTTCTTTTTTATGGAACTCTAAGTACACATTTGTTACACGTCTTTATGTTGTTTCACAGCTAAATGATACTAAGTTCTTTTTTACCATTTGTTTTTTTCCTAGCTGTGTTTATTTTGGATAGTTTTCATTCTTAGATCTTTTAGCAGCATCTGATCTGATATTAAAACTATTCCATAAATATCTCATTTGAACTATTGTAATATTTTTTAAGTAGGCTCCGTACCCAACATGTAGCCCAATGCCAGGCTTGAACTCACAAACCTGAGATCAAGACCCGAGCTGAGATCAAGAGTCAAATGCTTAACCTACTGAACCACCCAGACTTCCCAAGCTATTGTAATTTCATACTTAGAAGTTCAGTTTGTTTCTTTTTCTGTCCTCCATATCTCTATTTGCTATCTTTGTTTTTCTTTACAATATACTATAATTGGGTGCCTGGGTGGCTCAGTTGTTAAGCAACTGCCTTCGGCTCAGGTCATGATCCTGGAGTCCCTGGATCGAGTCCCGCATCGGGCTCCCTCCTCACCGGGGAGTCTGCTTCTCCATCTGACCTCTTCCTATCTCTCATTCTCTCTCTCTCTCTCAAATAAATAAATAAAATCTTAAAAAAAAAACCCACTATGATTACAATAGCTTTTTTTAATTACAGAATCATTTTTTTAAATCTTTTAAGGTTTAATTTAAATTCCGGTTAGTTAACATACGGTGGATTACAATAGCTTTTCTTTGCTTTTGTCTGCTAATTCTTTCTTTGTTATTATTTTATATCTTTTTCTAAGGTCTGATTTTTGTCACCTAGTATAGCTCACATTCTCCTCCTTCTTTGAATGGCTAGTAATTTTTAATTGGCTCCTGAGCACTGTGAACTTACTGTTATCTTTGTGGATTTTTGTTGTCTTCCTTGAATGATTGCTGGCTTGGTTCTGATACTTAAGTACTCACAGCTTGAGTTAATTTGGGGGGGTTAATTTCTAAGCTTTGTTTGTGTGGATCTCAAGTAGCCTTTACTCTTGGGAAGTTTAATCTCACTATACAAACCAGCCCTTCTGTAGTTTGTACGAAATTTTCCAGGTGATCATCAAGAAATTTCCATTCTGATTGATGGAAACTTGAACGATTCTTAGTCTACTGTGAGCTCTGAGGACAATTTCATGCACAAAATGGTAGACATTATATTGTACAACTTTATGGATTTATCTCCTACAAATATACACATCTGTATTCAAGAGATTTATGGAACTTTTTTCATCACTCCCTTCTCCCCAGAACTGTGCCATATAACTTCCCACTGGTTCAGACTGGCCAACTTCTCCATTTCCAGGCTTCTCAATTCAGCAAGCCCTCTACTTTGTACAAAGAGTTCCCCCTACCTGATCCACAGTCCATAATGTCAGAAGTCAGATGTCCCGTCAGAAGTCCTGGGTGATCTTAAGTTTTACTCATTTGTTTCCTTTTCTTCAGAGACCAAGTCCTGCATTGCTTGTGCTTTAAAGTCTGAAAATTATTCTTTCATCTATTTTATCCAAGTTTCTAGTTTTTTCAAAATGGGAGGATAATATGGTCCCTTTCACTCCACCATCTCTTCAGAGTTTTTAACTTTTATTTTCTCTAGTTGGCAAGAGGTCATGTAAACAAACAATGATGTAAAGAGGGGAAATGATGTGTGTTAAGATTATCCTGTGTGCAAAAGTCCATGTTTAGTCATTAATATTACATCTCATTCAAATTAATTTTCAAATTAAGATTTGAAACTTATACAAGGTTAAATGGATTTTAGCTGAATTATAAAAAATATATATGTATATATCTGCCTTTACGTGGGTATGTGTATATGTATATATTGAAAATAGATGCTTAAATACTACTTTACCTTCCTTTAAGTGACTATAGATTGCTGCAGCCCAAAAGTCAATGTCAAATCTAAATATGACTCTTCTCAATGTATTTTGAAAAAGGGATAAGATCACTTCCTGTTAAACTCTATAGTGTTTCTCATGTATACTTTTAACCATTAGAACCACACGGAAAAATGCAACTGAAATACCAGATAATCCCTTTACAACCCACACCACGGGTGCTTGAAGAATGTCTCCCAGTGAAAAGGATATTTCAGTCATTGTATCTTCATTATCTATAACACCTTTAGTGCCTGGGGCTTATGGTTGGTACTCAATTATTTAGCAAATGAATATTTTCTCCCTGAGTGATTCTTTCCTATCAATCTCCTACCCCCAAAAAAATTAATGAAAAGAGGACTTTAAAAATTATATCTTTCAAGCAAACTCTTTAAAATCTTTATGGAAGTTCAAAAACATTTTAAAGCATTCTAATTTGTTTTGTTCTTTCTGTACTTGATGCCAAAGGCATGATGTTGCCTGCCTCTGCTTGCTTCCAGGTAGAGGCAACTTGAATCCGTCTGATGGAGGACGCCAGGAGAGGTAAGAGAAAGCATGAGATGGAGACGCCATTTCAGAAGCTGACTATACATCTACTTGTCTCAGATCTTTTTTGGAGTGGCATGGCAGCTCAGCTCCAACTCTGTACTTGCTATGGTAGCAATAATAAAAGAGAGAAATGTCCTAACAGTTTGTGGGTGGGTGGAGTCAGCCAGACCTTCAAGAACCCACAGTGTTCTCCACTTGAGCCCAATTCTGTGAATCACTTTTGTTTCCAGGAGCAGCTGTCTTTCTACTGGGAAAAGATAGTGAGAGTACTGATACTTATTAACAATGGGTTCACTCAAAAATCATTTAGATTCCTACTGTTGGCATTAGTTAATAAGTATTTACCTATGTAAAATAGTCAGCAGTGAACTAAGCCACCTAGGGATCTGCATAAGTAGAAATGCTGATGAAAAGAAAAGCGATATTAAAGAGGAATCACTGGTATTTGGCAGGGTTATGCATGGTATTGTTTTTTAAAGTTCTCATCTTCTGAAATTTAGGGCAAAAATAAAGGGCACAAATGAATGCACCGTGTGGACAAGGCTTAGAAAACGTTAGAATGTAAACAGCAACAAATAGTAATGTTGCATCCATAGAATGGGATTTGTAAGCCAAAGAATCATTCTTTTTAAGGAAAGGTAGGTCAGTTTACTCCTCTTAATTTGGAAGTATTTATTACAAGAATTTTTGTTATTGAACAAATAATATATATTAAATTTTAATTTCATTAAAAATAAAATATGAAAAAAATTGGGTTTTGGAAAAATAGCACCCATGAACTACAATCCACCAACCAAATTTTATTTTTGCATAACACTTTATAGCCCATGTCTATAAGTGTGCATATTCTTGTCACTAACAATTATTAAATATGCATAGACTGTAAAATTTTTCTGTAATTAATTTAGTATGAATTTAAATCAACTATTTTGATGAAAAGAAACTTTCTGTATGACACTTTTTAGAATATTGAAATGTTGGCTGTATTTTTCAAAATTTCATTGGCAATGGATACTCTCTTCATCTTTCTATACTGACATCAAAATGTCTTTACACAGTCATCACTTATTTTGACTTATCAAATATCGGGGGAAAATAAACGAGTGTGTTTCTTAAGGCCATCTCAAAGGTAGGTGTGGCTGGCATTCCCTGGCATGGATTTTCTAGTAGCTGGCATGCCAGGGTCTTAAAACTAAAAGTAATTATATGCAATGTAAGTTAGTTATTCTTTGCCAGTTAAAATTGTCTTTTCAAAGAAAGATTTGAATCTACATACATATAAACTATTTCAAGAACAGAAGTACAAGAAGCACAAGTTAAATGACTTACTCAACTTTCTAACACAAAGTGAAAGTCAGGAAATATTGAGCGAGAGTAAGAGAAAAATACATTAGAGTCGTAATGGCATTTCTAGGTAAGGAAATTTGCCTTGCAAAATTAGTGGGCAATGGAGTAGTTATTAAATATTGTTTTTTTCCTGTATTGTATTACCCTTAACCTCTCTGGTGTACATTATATCAAAACAGGGAAAAATGTCATTGCATTTCAACTGTGTATTCACCTATACTTTTTGTATATAATTACTTAATTTAGCCAAATGATAATGGTGAAAAAAATTTCTCAAACGCTTGTTGTCAGATGAGAACATCCCCTTGGCAGCACAAGGATAATATGTTTTCAGTTAATGTATATGATGTTGGATAATATAGAAATATATCACTGTATATAATTAGACATAGAAACCCATTTATTTAATTAGTATTACCTTGATGGCACTACATTTCTTATTAACGAAATCATGATCTTCTCAAGGGTTTAGGTTTAGCCCAACTGAGATTGAATGTCAGCTCTTTGAATTTCCACATTTATTTGTCTGCTTTCCAAGTATTTTGCTTTAGATGTATTAGTAATATTCTTTAAGTCACAGCAACTATAATGTAGTTATAATGTATAATGTAGTTTACAAAGTGTGCTAAGCTAGGGATGGTTCCCTCTCGGTCCTTACAATGTGTGTAAGTTACACTTATTATACCATTAATATGACACAATTATCACTCTGATTAGTTGCAGATGTGACTGGCAATTTTGTATGTAGTTTCTCCTCCTTTCAGATCTAGTTTTAACATGTCCCCAAATAATACGCTCACCCCTCCAAAAAAAAATCTGTAAACTTCTTTGATAGGAAAATCCTATCTCAATGTTGTAACCCTGTAAAATTCTCAATCCCAGTAGGATTAAAACGAAAGAGACAAAGTGGACTCGTGAATCTGAATCTTCTCTTTAGGGCCACCAAACACCCCGCTTCCTTGCGTCCGTACCCCTAGAAGATTTGCAGGCAGTTATCATGTTCCTCCTTAGTTGTTGCGAAGCCACACTCTACATACTCTTTTAATCTTTTTTCATGCAGTAAGTCAAACCCTTCTTTCTGATGTTCTCTGAACTCTTTCCAATACTTTTATATATTTTAAAATAGCATTCTAGTGTCGACAATATGTCCATTGTTTTCTATTTTAGAAAGCTTTTCATGGATCCAGAGAGACATATTGGGTTCTTTAGATAGAGTTTATTTCAGAGAGGACATATAAATAATAGCATTATTACAAATTATTGTCGAAGTGACAATGGGGGAACATAGGGAATCTTGATTTCACTTATTTTCTACCTTCGTGGTTTATAGGAAAAGATAGTTTTGAAGTCACATTCATTTAAATTTTTTCTTTAAATGTATGTGAGGGTGAGTTCTCTGATAGCTAATAATACCTTCCAAATGTCCCTTGGGTAAGTTTGTTTTTCATCCAGTCTTACAGATGAAAGTCTAGTTCCTAAATTTATGCTTTCACATCCACTTATCTTTGCCTCTTCACGTTTAATGCAAACTTGACAATGTCATGGTTTTGCAGGGAAATCAACACACTGTACCTTGATCCTGTAAGAGAATTTGAAATTATTTATCTTAGTCTACAGAAAAGGGAATTTTTATTTCACTGAACTTTATTTAAGAAATGAAAAAGACACATTTCTCTTTCTGCCTCCTCCCTCCCCCAAAGAATTCCAAGGTTTTCCAATAGTGCATATGTAATACACCATCTCTCAAACTATTTCAATTCAAAGTGTGGACTACAGAGCTGGTGGTTCGGTTTCCATGGCTGTGTTTGTTAATCATTCTCAGTAATTTGGTGCAGAGAGAGATGAGTGAGGATAACAAGGAGACAGGAGTAGAATCTCTCATGTGAATACAGTGTTAGTGAGTGGGAGGCTGGGACTTTCCTGGTCCTGTAAGAACTAATTTCATAGATATAAAAGACAGTGGCTCTATAAGCACTCTGCCTAAGGATGTGTAATTATTATCATCATTACTACTCTATATTTCTCCAGAAAGAAGGCCGAATTAAAGACCTTAAATCATTTGACAAAATCATTTGACAGAATCAACAGAGGTTAATGAAAACAGTTGCCACAAATTTCCACAATAAGGCACAAATGCATTACATACCTATCTTACTAACTCACTATTATTCAAAGGTAGTTTAATACTATCAGAATAAGATGAAGGCTGCACTGATAATCAAACATGTTAAAACTGAAGACAAGATGAACAGGCAAAGTGGGATTGAATAGTAAGAGAAGAGTAAACAGTTTGAAACAATGTAACTGGAAACTTTAAAAAGGGAGATGTAACTGGTACCTGTTTCCTTGTATGTGATGGTGTGGTCCGGGAGGAGGTGACTACTGACAGTTTGTGTCTGACTCCTATGTGCAGACTTCTGGTGCAGAAAAGTAAGACATTCAATGTACTATCTGACATTTTCAGTTTTTATCAAAATATTTTGGTTATGTGGAAATAGTCACAATCTTATTATTTCTCCATGACTAATACAAAAAAAGGGCTCTATAAATACTTTATGGAGTGAAATCTCCTTCCTTCAGGGAGATGAGCATATGAACAAAACTTATTTAGAATGTTGGGCTAATTACTCGGGGGTATCACCTCACAAGTCAACTTTAAAGTTTCATATGCCTGCGTAGACATTTAATTATGAAACTACAAGTATTTCCTGACTTTTCTGTTTTTTGGGTTTTTATCTGTTTGTTTGATAAGCAGATAATTTGAAATGATAATTAATAGTAATTCCTTCCTCCTTCCTTCCTTCCTTCTTTTCTCTCTCCTTTCCTTCCCTCTCCCTCTCTCTCTCTTTCTTTCTTTTCTCTTCTTTTCTTTTCTTTTTCTGTTTTTCTGTCTGTCTTTCTCTTCACTTAAGGAAGAAAAGCATAATTTCCTGAACCATAATGAACTTTTCAAGATATTTGATGTACAATGTACCAAAACATGAAACAAGGACACATTAAAGTTTCAAGTGTAGGTTCAAAATGGAGGGGCAGGGGGCATCCTGTCAAAATGGTCTCTTATCCTGCTATTTGTTTCTCCTTTAAAATATCAGAGCCCCTTTCAAGGCCAATTACAATCGTTTTGCAAGTGTTAAGTGCACATTGAGAAGTTAATATGGTAAAGATATAAAGAGTGATGTAGGGGGTAGTTTTCACAAGAAATAGGTAAACATAAGGAGATGTGAAAATTCAGTAGCAAAATATACTTTTTAAACTCTGCATGAATGAAAGTGTGATCTATGACTTTGACAAGAGTTGAAAAAATTAAAAAATTAAATCGTTCTCAATCAAACTTACATCCAACAGTCATTTGTTTCCTTACTGTATGTCCATGTTCTTCTCCCTGAAAACAGACCCTTTGGTGTCACTTTTCTCTGAAAGCCAAAGCATTGCTACTGAAATGAAAACAAATTTCAATTATGTTTCTGCATTGGGAAAAAATGCGTCCCTTGTGGGTGAGAAAATCTTCAGTGGCTTTACTTTCCTGCTTGATCTCCATTCCAGAGTAGGTTTCTCCAAATCTTTTCTTTTTCCTCGGGAGCCATGACTGAAGGCGAGTATAGATCCTTCTGAACCATGGAACAGAGAAGTGTTTCCCTCTTCCTCTTGTGAGATTCCAGAGGCCATGCCGCCCAAGAACTCTGTCACTGACTTTTCCACTCAAGTTGAAAGAACTCTTTTCCATGCACTGGAGATGAGTAAAGGGGAGGAATTCCAACATCTTAAGGAAGCTCCGCAGTTCAGTGGAAGGACTGTCGAAGAAAGATCTTCAGTTTTTCTTATCAGCCCTTCTCTCTAACAGTAACCAATAATAATAAGAGCTAACATTCTCTGAGCACTTAGAAGAGCCACATGGGTTCTACGTAGTATACTAAGAGAAGGCAGAATTTGGGAGAAATCAGATCCATAAACTTCTCATCTATAGGATTTGCTTCTCATCCATTTGCTCTCCCACCCTCACAAAAGCAAATTGGATGCAATAATCTTTAATATTTAAAGGTATTAGATAACTATATAATAACACTGTCAAATACAGTAAGTTTCAATGTTATTTTTAAAATGTTCCTTTACACAGGTTTGCAAGAAACCAGAGTATGTAAGTCAGTTTTAAGAGAAAAGTTTTTCTACTATCCAAGGGATCAAGTCATATAAGCATTCATTGTAACTCTACTGGATAATAGATTTAAAGATGGTTTTGAAAGAATATTAGTAAAAATATATTACTTTCATTTTGGTTTTCCTCCTTTAGAGGAAAATGCTTTTAACACAGTTTTTTTTTCCCCCAAAGATTCTCAAATGTAAGTGTGAATTTGCCCATCATAAAACAGTACACATACAAAAAAAATTGAGTTTTTTTTCTGATTCTTGTGGATATATATTTTCCTAACTGTAGTAATTTCTTTTGTGAAGCTGATTTATTGGTCCTAGGAAAATTGATTTCATAGAGTCATAGGCTGGCAATACATCCTTTAGTTCATGTGTGTTTCTCAGAAAAGATACCTGTCTTATATATCCTTAACAATTCACAAGAATGAGACTCCACATCCTGTCTTAAAAATACAATTCAAAAGTCTCTAATCAGCAAGTTTTATTAAAAGGCTTACCTAAAGAAAGCACTTACAAAAATCCTAGTCTCTTTTCTTTTGGAGGTTTTGAGTGGAAATATTAAGGTTGCTTCACTTTGTTCCTTGCAAGTATTTGAATATCATTTAATGTCAACTATCAGCCTTCTTCAAGTTACATGACCAGCCTTCTGTTTAGCTCGCTTTGCCATTTATACTTAGTTAGCCCAGAAAAGACTGAAACATCCTTATAATATAATACTAAATTAGACAAGAAATAATACATTATGAAATTCTTTGTTGGTAGAAATCAGACTGTTGTCAAGTTTATATGGGATTTACTGATTCAGCAAACATGTCTAGACTATTTATTATGTACCAGACACTTTGCAAGGCTCAGAGTATAAAAAGTCATAAGGCAGTTATATAGCAAATAATTACACTAGAATCCGATACATACTGTAATAGAAGGTTATATAATGTGCTATGAGAACATCGGAGAGATCTGAGTCCAGGGGAGTTGGAAATATTTTTACACAGTAAATGACATTTGAAATTGAGTGGTAGCTTGCCACAAGAAGTGAGCCTCATGTGCGAAGGTATAGAGTTCTTACATAGTAATAGTCAATGACAAGTAATTCAGTTAGGCTAAAACATAGGATGTGTATATCGAAGTTTGGGGAGTTGGGACCAAAAGGTTGTAAAGAAGCCTAGAGTTAAAGATTATATGCCCTGTAAAGCATTTGGGCTTTATCTTGTTGGTTCAATACTGTATGTATTCATTCAAAAAAAATCTTTCAGCAAACATTTGGTGAGTACCTACTATATGCCTAGTAGTATGCTAAACATCATTGATATAGCAGTGAGTAAAATAAAAATTGCTGTTGCCAACCATTCATATTTTATGGGTGAAGACAGTAACAAGTAGACAATATAATTTAAAAATAAAAATATTAATATGTTTATAATATATAGGATGATTTAGGTATTGCATATGTTATAAAGTAAATTAAAATAGTGTGTGGAGGAAAAAAGTGATGTGCAATGGGAATAGCAAACAGGGAAGTTTCTCTAAGAAAGGTAATATTTAAAACAGGGATTGGTTGATTAGTTTGAAAGGACACAGTGAGTTTTGTCAAGAATTTGAGGCAAGAGTATCCAGGGCTGAGAGAAGAGCAAGTTCAGTGATTGTGAGGGATGAATTTCTTAAGTGATAAGAGACCATCAGTGAAATTCAAATAGGATGAGGTATGAAGGATATGGCACTATCCCACACATTCAGAATGCCTTGTCATTAACAACAGGATGAATGAAAATATATTCTTTATTAGGGAAAAGAAAAAAAGCTTTACATAACAGAATTAAGCTCCTTTTAAATTATTAACTCTAAATTCCTTTTTTATACTATCATTGCCTCTTATCTAGAATGAAGTCTTTCAGATACTGATATTTTTAGAAGGACAAATGTAAATACTGAACATTTGTCTACATTTTTAGATCTTTTTTTGAAATATTTTATTTATTTATTTGTCAGAAAGAGAGATTGCAAGCATAAGCAGGGAGGAGGGGCAGAGGGAGAATGAGGCTCCCCACTGAGCAAGGAGCCCCATGCTAAACTCGAGCCCAGGCCACGATCCCGGACTCTGATACCATTATTGGAGTGGAAAGCAGACACTAAACCAACCAAGCCACCCAGGTGTCCTTACATTTTTAGATCTTAAAGTTGGTGTTGGTACCCAAGGGTCTATGTAAATGGATGGTATGGATGAATGTTGTCCATTTTGACCAGGGGAAACTAGGTTTTCACTGAAATCCTTAATGGGAATAATTGCAACAGGAACTTAGCATATTAATGGCAACTCAGACCTCAGTACATTCTTGGGTTTCACATTCTTTTGTTTTTTATATGAAACAGTGCTGCTCCTCTTGCTCTTCTTCTAGGTATTTGTTACTGGGTCTAGATGCTAAAATGCAGTGTTGCTGGGAGATTGGGAGACAGCAGCTTGAAGTTTGCGTCTCTGCTCCAAATTGGATTTAGCTTCAACTTATGCTCATGCTCCTGTACCTCTGGAGACATGACAAGGACAAACTGATAGACTAAAAGGATATCAAGGGCAAAATGAGTTACCAGACGAAGCTCGAAGCAAATTTCAGTACCAGAGAGTTTCACTTGCTACCTTCTCAGAGCTTTCTTACATAACAAGAACACTTCCTTCCTCCATCCTGAGAGAGTCTTTGTTATTTTATAATTCATGTGCAGGGGACAATATTTACCGTGTTAAATGTCCGCAAATTTGCACTGCATTCGATTTTATGACTAACCTTCTCTTCTGTCACCTGACATTTGCCAATGAATTTCTGTTCATAACTAAAGCCTTAGACAAAGACTTGACAGATCCTCCCCATAGCAGCACCCTGTCCTAAATAAAACAAGTGATGGTTTCCCATATGTTTTATGAAGCAGCACACAAGCTGTTTAATTACAGTATGTCTTAGGGGAAGAATTTGAAACTTAAGATTCAGGGAAAATGCCTTCTTTTACTAGAGTAAAGCAATTCACCAGAATTCCCATGGCTTCTTCATATATGGCTGCCTTGTGCTATCATCAGTAAGGAAAGAAAAGGAGTAGAATCTAGTGTGTTAGAAATCGATGCAGAGTGAATGGGCAGGGTGGTGGTAGCAAGGGCAACTCAACTTCTCTGTGTCCATGTTTCATGTATATTTATTTTCAGTTCGGCCAAATTTTTCCCTTTTCTAGTCTCACTCCAAGGGCAAGCTCTAAATCTAGTCTTAGCACCTGAATTCTGTATAATGCTGCAAGCCCTTTATCAATAGGATGTAGGCAAATCCACATTTGTGTTTTATGAGTTGGCTGAGTTGACAGTGTCATAAGAGAGTTAGAGCCACTGATAGTTTAAAATAGTTGCTTTGGAAATAGAGTAGGAAGAACCCAACTCGTCAGTGAGATGGAGGCGAAAAGCCTAAGTGGTGGAGAAACCAAAGCCAGCTTGCTCTGCTCCACACTCCTGGCTGGTCTTTGTCCTTCCCATGATCCCTCAGCCTGGAAATGAGACGCCTGACTGTCAGGGGATGGAATTCACGGTTTAAGAGAGAACATACTGCAGGAGCCACTTTGCTACTCAGACTATTTTAGATTAGTCTTTAAGGGATTTTAATTAGATAGAAAAACCAAGAGAGAGTTGGATTTAACCAGTGTGTAGGACAAAAGCATCCCGTAAAGAGCCATTAACCTCCTTGACAATAACAGAGAAGAAAGGAAAACTGTGAAAATACTCTTTTTTTTTAACACTTTCTGCTTAATTGTTCAATACTAAGATCATTTAAAGACTTGTGATGACTAGTGTGGTATTTAGCTCCCTCTCTCTTTAAAGTATATGTGTAAAAACCACACTATTTATCCCTTCATTTAACAAATGTGTGCCGAGTATATAATAAACTATGTGTCAAACACTATACTACATGTTGGGAAGATAAAGGCAAACCCACGTAGACATTTTCCTCATCCTTCTGTAGCTTACAAACTCGTGGTTAGTTATTTAAAGTGATCAAGTACTCTCCTCTTGAAGCTGGAGGTGAGGATTTTAGAAAAAATTAGGCATATGTTGGGGCAGGGGGAGAACATGAAAAAAAATCCTAGTATATTGGTATAGTTGAAAACTTACGAAACAGGTAGTCATGACAAATAGACCTAGAAAATAATAAAATGTAATTAAAGACTATTAGTAAAACAAAGAGCTGGATAAACATGAATCACTGTGAAGAGAATGACATTCATGTGGTCATGATGATGTAAACACAGAGTAACTGAATTAAAATATTGCTGTTAATATAATAACAAGGATGGGAAAAGAGATGAGGGTTGGTATCAATGATCTAACTTCTCATTTATCAAAAAGGAGTTTAAAAATATCAAAATTTATAAATCAAGAAATGATAGGTAAATTACTTCAAAAATATGGGGATAAATTCCAGAAAAGAACATCTAAAGAGTTAAATGTTCTTTCGTGTCTTAAAGACAGGACTAAATAGAAGGAAGGCAGGGATATTACTTTTATTAGTAAATCTTTGGGAACAAGTTGATTTTTTAAGCATGCTCATGTATTGAATTGGTTAAAATTAAATAATATTAAAATTAGGCAGTCTTCCTATGAATTCTTTCATATACTTTCTTTGTTTAAGCATGATTGATTATATAAACTTGTTGGCATTGAACAGATATGTAAAATATAAATTATGAATCCTTACAGAGCATTCCAGGTGGTATTTGCCCTCTTCTATATCCTGTGCTCTTCATCAATCCAGTCATTTACACTAAAACTAGAGCAAAGCCATAAGACTTCAGTGGCCTTCTTATCTGCCAAGTGGTTGACAATTATAAATTAGTATTTTAGAAGGAGGGGTGACATGCAGAAGATCATAAATATTAGACGTGATCTAATTATGTGTACATTCCAATACTAGAAAGGAGACTTCAAGAAGGAAAATGGAGCAGTAACTTTTTTTCCAACACTTCCTACATAAATTGCAAATCACCACTTATTTCCAGTGGGAATATTTTTGGAATATAGGGAACACCTCTACTGCCCCTCACTGTAACACTGGTGGTAATTTATCATAATGAATAGATGTTCGAGATTATAGGAAAAATGCACACATACATAAGTAGATTTGAGAGCTATCCTTCATTTTCCTACTTAACCAAAATCACAAGAATGCTTCTTTCCTCAAAAACTGTTAAAATGATGTAAAAGGAAACAAACAAGCAAGCAAACAAAAACCTGGGTAAAAAAAAAAAAGAGAGAGAGAGAGAGATACATAAGTACAGATAGTCACCAGTATCATTTATTGAAAAAAGTAACTTAAATAAAAGATGAAGCTGTTCAATTTCAGACTTAAGGCTCGTTGCTCAGACATGGAAATCTAACAAATCTAAATTCAAATCGCAGACCCACTCTAATTCATTTCGCCTCAGTTTCCATACCTGCAAAACAGGGAATAAAACAACATTATAGTCTTGTAAGAATTACGTAAAACGATGCCTGTAAATCAGATGGTGACCAAACACAGCAACTTTTCTATAAGTATTAGTTTTGTTTTCTTAAATATTAATGCTGGGTCACACTACCTTATGCATAGTAAAATTTTCAGTAATAACGGTAACTGCCAGTCAGTGAGCGTCCTATTTGGGCCCACTGTTTTCCATAGAGGTCGCTGATCCTCAGAAACCCTGTGGGATTGTCACCCATGTGACACAGAGAGAACATAGGCCACAGGGGAAAAAAAGAACTTGCTCTAGGTCGTACAGTTACATGTGGCAAAGGTGGAATTTGAACACAAATGTTTGACTCCAAACTCCAGACGCTTTACATTATTATTACATCACTGAGAATGTAGTATTTCTATCAGGTCAGAATTATTAAATAAGAGCACTGCATTCAAAACAGGTAGAAGTCTCATAGAAACAAGAACAATCTTCTTTTTTTTTTCAATTTTACTTATTTACTTCAAGTCGTCTCTCTACCCAACGTGAGGCTGCAATTCATGACCCTGAGATCATGAGTTGCTGGCTCTACTGCCGCAGCCAGCCAGGTATCCCGAGAACAAGCTTCTGATGATATTTAATATTAGTAACATTAAAACAACAATGCTTTCTCAAAGGGGTGATTTTAAGTCTGTGTCCATTCAAATTAATTAAAGCAGCACCTGTCTACTTAAAAAGAAAAATCAGGGCCAGTACCCTGAGCTATATATGGGAATTACTTACTTGAGCATGAAGATAAAATTTAAAGTCTACTAATGTGAGTTTTTAGCAGTATAATATATAACACAGGTATGCAGGGCTTCTGACAGCAAAGTAATTTACATATATTATTTTAAGAATCCTCATAATTTTTTCTGCTGGAAAGGTAAGTAGCAATTATTTCTCAGATTTTTTTCAGATAGTGAAACAAAAGCAAAAGGAAGGAAAATCTTTTATATCCATCTCTCAATAGATCTCAAATTTTATTTTTAACTTTGGGAGCATTTGCTATGTTTGAGGACAATTATAATAAAATATGTCTCTATTTAAGTGGAAAAATAGTAATGGCTAACTTTAGAGGGATACTCTGAGTTATAATAAAATCAATTTTTGTGTTCTTTCTAGAACTACAGAAAATATCTTATGGTATATGGCAACTATTTCAATAAAAGTAACAACTCCTCCTACAAAATATGTCATTTTTTGGCATTAACCATTACATTTAAATTGACTTGAGATGCAATTGGTAGAACCACCACATAAAAAACAATTAGCCATCAGATTCCTCATCTACCTCGCCTGCGAAATCCGATGTAAGAATATTTCTTTGGGGTGTTTGTGATACCAGAACCGTAGCCCTAAAACAAAACCTCAAACTATAGGGGGCAAAAGAGTCAGCATAGAACTACCACTAGTTTATTTGAAAACTCATCATATGGTTTTTATGAGTTTCCAAACAAACTAGAAAGATGAAAACAAAATGGAAGCAGGGAAATCTGATATCCCTCATGAGTCAGTTTCTGTTTGCCTGGTGGTGCCAAGTTGTGCTTTATTGCATCTGTGATGAGCAAATGGCAATTTAAGAGCACTAATTGGTTGCAGAATTCTCCTATCAGTAGTTTACTTAACAATAAGATTTAAATTACTTGTCTCTAAATAGTGAATGTTGATACACTTTTAAGAGAACAGTTGTCCTTTTGTTACTTTTGCTTTGGTGAGATATGGAAAATTTTAATTTTATGGGAGTAAAGCTATAATTACTGGTGCATTACATCTAAAAGGCAACATAAGAAAGAATGAAATTTTCACAAAAGACAAATATGGAAATAATGTCAATGTGTTTATTCCGTAAATATTTGATGACCACCTACTATTTGATGACCCCTGCTGGCACAGTGCCAGGCACTTTGGATAAAATGGTAGGCAAAGACAGACATAGTCCCAGTGCTCATTACAGTTTAAAGAAAGAAACAGACATGCATCAAATAGCTCTACAAGAAATGTAAAATTAGAAGTGAGGTTAATGTTATGAAGGCGTGTTAGGAGAATATATAACAAGATTTGACAATTTAGGGAAGGCAGAGAATGCGTTTGCTAAAAACAGCGATGACTGCATTGTAATCTGAAGGATGAGCAGGAATTGAGCAGATAGTAGGAGGAAAAAGCATTTCGAGCAAAGGAAAGACTACGTACAAGGGCCCTTTGAGTGTTAACCTTCATATACATGAAAGACTGATGAAGTTCAGTGTGCCTGTCATAGAGGCAGAGATGAAAGCTTATATTGTACAATTATATTACTGATAGCTCATGTCGAAAGCTGTAGTGGAGAATTCTGTTTCCAGACCTCAGTGGAAAATCAAGGACTAGATTTACTATCCTGTCTTAAACAAAAATTAAAAGTTAAAATCTATAAAGCGGGGATTTTGCAGACTTTTGTCAATAGGCAGTCACGAAAGGAAGGGAAATATCCTATGTGAGTGCTCTATGCCCTGGTTGACTGCCTGGAGGGAGGTTCTAGGCTATGATGCTGGGAGGGAGAACCAAAAAGAGTCAGTAGGATTTCTGTGTTGAAGAGAGAGAGTTGAGGAATTGGGGAAGGCAGAGAACTGAAGAAAAAATAGCCACACAGGGAGGTGATTTGAAAAACTACAGAAATCAGAAGAAACCACCAAAGGCCAAGAGAGAACCATCAGAAAGACCAGGCTGAGCCATACTGAAAGATCACACAGAGCCAGGTATACCATTTAAAATAGCACAAAAAATTGAAGCACCTATATACAAATCTAAAGGAATATATTCAAAATCTTTATACTGTAAATTATAAAAAATACTGATGAAAAAATTTTCAAAGATATGTTTTGTGATTTGGAAGACACAATATTGTTAAGATGCCAACTCAGTGTATTTATTCAACACTGTCCCAATCAAAATCCCAGAAAAATTTTACCTAGATATCAATAAGATGATTTTTAAATTTATAAGAAAAGAAAAAGAACTAGAATAGCCAAAAAAAAAATCCTGAAAAGGAAGGAAAAGTAGAGAACTCATCCTCCTTGATTTCAAGACTTAAAAATCTGCAATAAGACAGTGTAATATTGGTGGAAGAATAGACACAAAGGTCAATGGAACAGAATAGGATACCCAGAAAGATACCAATGAAAGTATAGTCTTACTGAAATTTTACAAAGGTTCCGAGGTCATTTTTACATAGAAAAGATAGTATTTTCAACAAATGGTAGTGGAATCGTTGAGGATCCATTTGTAGAAAAAATGACTTCAACACCTGCTTTATGCAAAAACTAACTCAAAACAATCATAAACCTAAATGTAAAACATAAAACTATACAATGTTTTAGACACAACACCAAAAGTACAATCTACAGAAAGAAGCATGACCCATTAGTCAAAGAACAAATTAAAAAGGAAATTAGAAACTATTTAGACTATAAGTGAAATGAAAATGAAAACATGACATGAAAATTTGCAGGATGTGATACTTACAGAGAAATTAGCAGCACTAAATATCTCTAATAGAAAAGAAGAAATTTTCTAACCACTGACATTGTATCGGAAGTTCAAAGCCAGTGACATAACACAAGTAGAAAAGAATTGAAGTTGTCTTTATTCTCAGAAGACATTATGGTCTATGTAGAAAATCCTAAGGAATATAGCAAAACAAAAACAAAAATAAAACAAGGGCTATTAGAACTGGTAAGTCAGTTTAGCAACTTTGTAGGATATAGGGTCAATATTCAAAATCAATTGTATTTCTGTTATTCTTACAGTAAAACAGTTGCTATAATAGCAATTAAATCACAGTCTCTAATACTGGGATTCATCCCACTTGAAGTCATGTTTTATATATATTATGTTTTGTATATTTATTGTATGTCTATGTTAGATTTTAGGTGATTTTATTTTGTTTTGTTTTGACATCCCCATGACTTATTTGTTTTCTAACTGGAAAGTTACAAGTTTATACATTGGGAAGTTTGTAGATTAGGTGATTTTATTTAGACCTCAGTAAGAGAGGCTTCTGCCTTAGACCCTATCTGCAGTGGTACCTTTCCCCACAGCATAAAACAAAAAGGGTATGCCCTCTGGGGACTTTTGTTCCCACTTCTAGACCACACTCTGGGTACTCATGATGTCAGAACCCCCTACCCAAGATGGTCACTCAGTGGGCCTCTTCTTTGGGTAGATCTTTCTAGAAGGGAACCATCCCCTGGTATGAATACTCCAAGGCCAGTGGGTTGGCCAAGAGCTGTTCTTTGCTGTTGGCTGTTCAGATGTTGGGCCGACAGGCTGGGCTGTCTGCATGCTTAGGCACACAGCTCCTCATGGTGTTGGGGGAGAGCCAAGAGTGGGAAGAGAGAGAGTGAGCCAGGAGCATGGGCCAGGCGCCCACTCTTCATGTTGGGTCACAGGTCTCCACAACTTCTGAAAATTCTGCATTTGAACCTGGCCTTCTGTATATTGAGAAGTATATTTATCAAGGGATATGGATCAAACATATTTTATTTTAACCATTTCTTAACTTAAAACTTTCAAATATTTAGATCCATGACAGATGGGCCACCATTTGTTCCAGGTTCTGCAAGTATCAGAAGGAGGCCTGTCTTTAGAAACAATAAAGCTTTAATTGAGTAACTGTACAAAACACTCTCCTAAGAGTTCTTGGTGATCTCTCCTCTTCTGACATTTCTAGACTTAACAGTTTAGATTTCTCACCTATACCATAACCTCAGATTAAGCAATTCAGTGTATCCTGCTTAAACAGTCCATTTCTCTTTGTTTCCTTCCATAAGTAACTATTGTTTTCCAAAGTCATCTTCTTTAATTGTGGATTATGTCACAGGTTCTGATCCAGCACCCATTTATTTATTCCTCTGTATATAGTGTTCCATTTTGTTTCTATGTCATTCTTCATAGGAGAATTGTGCTTTTTTCTCCTTTCAATCCTGCCTCAACCATCAGCTTCTTTATGATTGAAAGAATATAGATTTCATTATAAGGAATGGAAAATAGTTCCAAATTTTAAAATAAGCACAGGCTGCTCACATTCTCTAAAATATTTATACCTATGGTACTGATAAATCATCTGGCTTCTAGCAAATTAATTATAATTTATTTTGTTTATTAAAAATGACTTAACCAGGAATAAAAACATTTTAACACATTGACACATTGAATCCAAGATAACCTGTTCTGTCACATATTATAGGTGTTAACTTCTCAGAAAAGCAATTACTAATAGCTCCTCAGGGGTTCATTTCAAATGTCACTCTTTTCTTTGCTCTTCCAGTGTCTTCTAAGTGATACTTTTGCTTAACTTTGGCTTTCTTAGGCATTGACAGCCAAAGAAAACCATCTAATTAAAAAGTTTGGCTTTTGAGGTGAAATGTCCTGTCTCTTGTATTTTCCTGAGCCTCTTTGATTGAAAAATATAAAAATTTCGAGATGATGTACTGTTTCTTTGCTTTTAGCATTTGCTTTAATTTGTGTCTGAATATACCATAGTTATGATAGCAAATAATCTGGCTTTATACATTCATATTAATGCATACGTAAAGCTACAAAAAGCAGTTGCTCTCCTCATATCATTTTTTTTAAGATTTTATTTATTTATTTATTAGGAAAGAGAGTGAGTGAGAGAGAGCATGAGAAGGGAGAAGGTCAGCGTGAGAAGCAGACTCCCCATGGAGCCGGGAGCCCGATGTGGGACTCGATCTCAGGACTCCGGGATCATGACCTGAGCCAAAGGCAGTTGCTTAACCAACTGAGCCACCCAGGTGCCCTTATCATTTTACCTTTTTAAATTCCTCTACCCCTTAGAGTTTGTGTGAAGGGCAGCACTGCAGAAACCAAATCCTTTGACTATCTTTATGAGCCGCACCCTGAATGTGAAACAGGGCTTCTGGAGGGATTTGAAAGTTGCTGTTTAGGATCAATAACTTCTTCACTTGTGTTTACTTTGAAACTACAGGTTGCATGTAAGAAGAAAAGAAAAAAGTTACATTTAAAGCATGTTAATAGTCCTCCACAACTTTTTCTCCCCCAAGCTGCAGAAAGAACACTGTGTAGCTTAGATACCATCATCATCATCATTATCATCATCATCATCGCCTTCAATTGGCATACTAGTTGGTTTATAAAGTCTTCGTAAAAGAAAACTGTTTCAAAGAACAAGAATCAGATAGGGATCCATACGGCAGGAAGGAGTGGGAAGAAAGAGTAAATCAACCTGAGGGCTGTAGGATCTACAGTCTATAAAATATTCAGCCTCCAAACAGTTTTTTTGGAAATGAGGAGCCATCCAGTTTTCAGTATTTGAAAGCCAGAAGATTGTGTTTTTAACCATGAAAATCTGTATTGTTCCACCTGGTGAGGGTATATTTTTACTTAAACGGGCCAGCATACATTTTCAGGAGGGAAAAGCGATAGATTGTTGCTTCATACTTCCATATGCACGCTTCTGTGCTCAGGCACAATCCAGTTGACTGGAAAAGGAGAATGTGACCAACACTCTTACCCCAATATTCACCCGCTGGCAGAGCTCAAGGCCTTTTGCCAAGGCTCTGGCAGTTTTAAGACTATTTCCTGGCAGCCATTGGCTTTGAGAGGCCATATGACTCTGCTTCTGTCCGTCTGGATTTTGTTCTGAATTTCTTAAGGGCTTGCTTCTGAGCAGCATCTCAGCGGCAGCAGGAGGCCAGGGATTCAGTGAAGCCATGTTAGCCAGGAACCTTGGATCCCCGAGCTGTCCCAGGCTCCTGCCAGCCGCTTGCTTCAGCGCTTCAAAGGAGGGCTCGGCTGGAGTACCCAGGATGCTTTGCAGCGGCTGCCACAGCCCCTCTTTTGAAGCACCATGGTAGCCAACAGAGAGGATTCTGTGTTACGTACAGTATGACCCTGGAGGTGCCAGCCAGCTGCTGTGACTCAGCTAAAAACAGGGAACTCGCTGTAAGAGAGAGGGCGTAAAAGGGAGAGATTGCTAAGGGGGAGGGAAGAGAGGAAAAGCAGCAGGAGTTTATGATGCCCAGAGTTTGTCAAAGGGCTCAAAACACATTTCTGAAAGAGTTTTCTTGATGGGCCAAAGGAAGCCCATTTCTGTGAGGCTAAAATCTGCTTGGGCTACATACTGTTTAATGGCCTTCATATCTAATGAAAACAAGCAGCAGAAGGATTACAGAAAACCAGAAAATAAATGCTCTTTCCTCTTACTTACTCCCAAGTGCCCTGAGGAAATGTGTACTAATTGGCCTTCCAGATTTCATTTGTGATCAAACACACTGATGTAAAGACACAGAATCACTTAGTATATGAACTTTTTTTTTTTTTTTTTTGGCTTTTTGCTTTTTCCTGTGGTGTCTTTGTAACAGGAAGGGTTATTGTCTGAATACACACGGAACTAATAATCTCAGAAGCAACTCTGAATTCAAATTATCAAGAAAATAACACAATATGGGAGAAATTTATGTGTGAAATACTCTATTATGCCACTCTCCTTGGCTCTGGACGTTTTTTGAAGGAGAAAATTGATGTGCAGTTAAAGGTAGACCTTAAGCAAATGATCTGAATCTCACTTTGTGAAGCATTTGCTAGGGTCTATTGCTCAGTTCAAATGTAGGAATGTATAGGTAGATAGAACCTAAGATACAAAAATGCACCTTGGCTAAAAAAAGACCGAGGTGGTCTTGGGAAGAGTGTAAGAGAACAGGTATCACAGGACAAGAGTACCCTACATCTCATGGGGAGACCGTGTCTCTGAGACGATGCAACGATCAGTCGGGTTAGACAAAGACAAAAATCAAGTTCATGTCTTTTATCCACCAGGCTTAAAGCAGTGAGTGAGAAAGAAGTTTGAGGTTAAGATTACTAGAATAATCAAGTTTGCTCATGACAAGCAAGAAGGCAAGTACAGCCCATCGGCTCAGGCCTGGGTGTGTCCAATCCTGGCTGGGTTTCTAAGGTGATAAAATGTTGAACAAGTGGTGACAGCTATCCTCTGGGAAGAAGTCAGTCTCTAGAATTTCCCCAGCAATTGTTTCTGGTTGGTTCGGCTATCACAAAACATGTTAAATGGATCAACAATGGAGGAAAGGCTCAACCGCAGGGGTTCAGACCAGGTCTGAGTCTTGGATTTGCTACTTTATTTTTTGTTTTGCCTCTCAGTGGCTGCTGGGTAAATAAGCAGCAGGTTTCATTAAGAAAGAGTCATTTTCCTCTCAGATCCTATTCACATAGAAGTTTACTCAAACTGGATTCTCAAAAAACAAACAAAACTGAATGGGATTTCTCAAACACATTGGTTTTTATTGTGGAGTATGTATTCTTGATAAGCCGGCATATGCAAAGAAAAGGACAAGTTCATTATTTTCTTTTTCACGGGAGCTGTCTTTTGAAATGCCACTTCCCTATAAGAAGGAACCACTATCTCCTTAAAAAGCATTCTGGTGAGTGCTTAAAACAAACTGAGATTAAGAGAGGACAACTTAGAGGTAAGGAGGGAGGCCATGTGTTCTGTTTAATCTTAAAAGATTATGAAGAAAAGAAAAATGTGATCAGAATATCAGAGAACAGTGTGAGGTAGGAGCATAAGCAGAATTAGGAACTCCTCCACTCCCAAGAGTAAAATAAAAGCATCAGGTGATACCCTCCCAAATGCCCACTGTCTTGCCCTTGAAGTATGAAAGCCAAGAGAAGAAACAAAAGTGAGGATGAAAGGTTCGCTGATCTGGCTAAAAAACTGGATTGGTTGTAGCCCCAGGTAAGAAGAGGAGGATCAATGGGATGGATTTCAATACTTAGTCACATGGTGTATGTGACTCATTCACTCCAAGTCCCATTTGACCCCACAGTAGTCCTTGCCTGATTCTGGATATTTGGTGGGTGGTTTACTAAGCAACTTCCTGCCACTCCTAGTAATGTACTTGGAAATTTTAGGACCCTGTGCTGAGTTAAATGGCCCCTGGGCTGTCCGCCCACAACCTGTGAATATTTGGAAAAAGGTCTTTGTAGGTATAATGGAGAAGGATATCTAGATGAAATTATCCTGGGTTAGGATGGGCCCTAAATCCAATGGCAAGTGTCTCCATGAGGGAAGAAAAGGGGAGAAGACACACAGAGGGGAAGGCCGTGTGAGAGCTGAGGCAGAGATTGGAGTTACACAATTCTAGGCCACCGATTGCTGGCAGCGACCGGAAGATCGCAGAGAGGCAAGAACAGATTGTCCTCAGAGCCTCTGGAAGGAACCAACCCTGCCAACACCTTGATTTGAGACTTCTGGCCCCCAGAACTGGGAGGGAATACACTTCTGTTGTTTCAAGCCACCCTGTTTGTGGTGAGTTGTTACAGCAGCCCCAGGAAACTAAGACAGACTCTCTTCAAAGTCAGCATTGCTGGATTGACTGTGCTACAGATGAGACAGAGCAAAAAAAAGGGGGGGGGTTATATTAGCTGAACTATAATACATGCCTATGTGAATTCTCCAGAAACTGTAAATGGGTTGGAAAATCAACTCAAGTTATGTGTCCATTGAGCCCTTCCTATGCGCCAAGCAACATGCTAGGAGCTCCATCAATGAAACAGTGCTCTGGCCCTTGGGAACTTGATAATATGGAGACACAGGGGAAAAAAAAATGTCTTTACAGGTTAGCAAAATTTCCTGGGGGATGGAAGCTCATCCCTGGGACACGCTGGGAATTACCACTATTTTTTGTCAATGCTGATGAGCCAAGGGGTAGGGTCTATTTTTGTGTAGTTCTATCCTGAGCCCCCCACACGCTGGCTGGGGTATTCTGGGGGACTGTATTCAATGGATAGAGGAATAAATGGCTGCAATGTCTCTTGGCCAGAAAGCGAGGGCCCAAGCAAGAGAAGATAATGACAGCAGATGGCGAGGAGTAGGTGAGAGTCCTCAATGCCACAGCGCGCGGAGGAGGCTCTGTAGTCAGCATCCGGATCTCCCTTTATGGGTCTCTTGATTGGCTCACTCAGCGCCGTTTTCCCGTCTGTAGCTCCTCCGCTGCTCTATCAACACTTCAAACTCCCCTTATTTCTTTGACCCTTACTCAATTAATTGTATTTTGAGTGAACATCTGCTCCCAGGTGCCATGCAGTTTCCAATGTTCAATTTGGAAAGAACCCACGAGCACGATGCGGGAGGCACCGCTAGAGGCTCCGCGTCTGGGAAGTCTGCTCATTTCACAGCCAGCACTGCTGTTGGTTTTGCCTGCTGGCTTACATGAATTGCCTTTTACATTTCTTAATTTAGACACTAGCAGTATGGAGACTTATCATATATATGTGTGTATCTATATACACACACACGTATATATAGATATATGTTATGTATGTGTGTATATATATATTTTTTCATCTGAAGAGAGCAACGTTTTCCGTTGCAGAAATACAGACGACTGCCAGCAGCTAGTATGCACACAGAGCAACCCACAACCCACAGATGCATCACTTCGTGACATGAGACTGGGTGCTGGGAGCTCGAGATCTTTCCTGCGATTGGTTTAGACTGTTCCTTTCTTTGTTTTAATTTGATTAGTAACCAAAATGTTCAAATAATAATAATAATTACCCTCATCTGAGAGTAAGGGAGGTTACCTTCTTCTCTCTGGTGCTTCTGCATGTTGGAGAAGGCAGCACTTTATCAGAATCCCCGATCTGTGCAGCAGATAGTGTAGCTACTAATATAACTGCACTATGTGCCAGGTACTGTGTTAAGCACTTTGTGAATAATTAAAATTTTAAGGATGGCGATAGTATCAATCTCATTTTAACAGATGAGAGACCAGAAGCAGAGAGAGGCTATTACTTCCCCAATTCACCTAACATCTTGGGTTAGTTTCCCTTGAAGCGGAGCCAGAAGTAGTCACTTACTTTGGAGCAGACTGGGGCTTCAGCGGAACCCATTCTTGCTCTGATGCCGAAGGGAGAGCCAAGGCACAAAGTGCGCCATAGATTTGGTCCCACCTAGAGGCAAGGGGAGGTCTTTTGTACCCGCCTGACCGTCTTTGCCTTCCTGGAAAGTTCTCTGCATTCTTGCCAAGAGCAATTCCCTGGTGCAAGGGGCAGTTGTGACCACAGTTAGCAGCCAATATTCACAGTACGTGGGGTGAGTGGAAGGCTAGGTAGAGGGAATCTTGGTGGGGCAGTCAGAGTATCCACTGCTAGTTAACAAGTAGAGGAACTTGGCTTCAAATCCTGTGTGGCTCTGAGACCAGGCTCTTAATACTCTGCTATATTGTAAACCTAAAATTTCTTAACAGGGTTAAGAAGTGCCATGTTTTTTTTATCAGTCTCCAGATTCCAAGGAGTATGCAATCTCCTGTTGTTACTCCCAGAGAAGGTGTCAATAAAATCTCCTACATTTTCTTTCACAGTTCAAAATAACTTAATCTCAGAGCTCCTCTAGGTGCTGCCGAAGATGCTGCCCACTCCTGGCCCCGACTCTACTTGCCTTCCCTCCAGCTTACTCACAGCTTGTACCTCCCACTTCCCTTGGCCCCCAAGTTCATGATGAAGAACAGAGCCTGGGCAATGGCTGCCTTTGTGCATGTGTATCTCTGCTCCTTGCAACCAGCAATAAACAAGAAAGAGTAAGAAGAGAGAAAAACTTGTTAACACCATGCTGTATCCAAACACGCAATCCCAGATGGCATCCTTTATGCCTTCTGCCTCTGATAAGAAAAGATTGAGCAGGGAAAATAAGCAGCAGCTGACAAGCCATACCCAGCGCTAAGACCAACAGGAAGAACAGACACCAGCTCTGTGTTCTGTCCCCAGTCATGGCTCAGCACCCAACCCAGAGGCCTGCTTGCCTGCAAACACCTGCAGCTGGGCACTTTTTCATGGAACCAGCAGATTATGGAAGGTTATAGGCCAGAGTTTTCTCGCTCACACAATACTTAGTTTGGTGATGAGGATTGAGATAAAGCAGTAAGGTGATTTACTTAAGGACATTTCACTGTTAAAGAGACAGAGAAGTAAAACTCACAAGAGCTCTTGACTCCTGGTCATTGTTCTTCCCAGAACCCAAGGTTGACTTCTCTTTAAACATACATTATTCTTATATAGATATATACAAGATGCATAGATATAGATATATAAACTGGTTCTGAGACTACAAACGCAACTGTATTTGAGCTTAGTCTCTGGTGTCAGACAAACTAGAATTGAGTCCTAGCTGAACTACTTCATAGCTATGTGTCTTTTTTTTTTTTAAAGATTTTTCTTTTTTTTGAGAGAAAGAGAGAGAGCACAAGCAGCGGAGAGGCAAAGGGAGAAGCAGGCTCTCTGCTGAGCAGGAAGCCCGACGTGGGGTTTGATCCCAGGACCCCAGGATCATGACCTGAGCTGAAGGCAAATGCTTAACCCACTGAGCCATGCAGCAGCCCCATAGCTGTGTGTCTTTGAGCAACATCTCTGCATTTAAGCTTCCCCTCAGGTAAACTGAAAATAATAATGGTACCATGGGATTTGGGGGAGTATTCAATGAGATAGTCCATGTACAGGGCTTAGCAAAGTACCTAACATACGCTAAACATTCAATGAAGTTAACACTTGCCATCATTTGTCCATTGACTCAGGTAAAAAAAAAAAAGAAAGAAAGAAAAAATCAAACACCTTATTTATGCCGATGACTATGGTAACTGGATAATCAATTTCTCTGGAGATACAAACATCAATATAACATTATCCTTCCTCAGAAAACTCAGTCTGTTTGTTTTAAAATGCACCTTGGAATTAAGTGTAGCTTATGACATTTAACTATTTCAACATGGACAGGGTTTATGTGAAGTACAATAGAAATGCAAGTTTTAACAGACCACTTGCTAAACCCAAGTCAGCAATTGTGTTCATTAGTAAGAGCATGATGTTGAGATGAATCAATAGATATATTATAAAATGGCATAGGAGGAGTACCCCATTGTTGCCACTGGTAGCCCATTTATGATCTCCTAACCAACTAAGCATCTAGGTTAGTTTTTATTCTCACAATTTGATAAATGTGAAGTGCTCAGAGCTGGTGCTACATTGATGAAGGAATGCTAATGAGAACCCTAGAACCAAAGGTCAAAGGAGATAGTGTGGCTTTTCATATATGGAGAAACCCAACTGGATTGGACTGTTCCCCTTCCTTATGGTTCCTAAAGATGGCTGAGTGTTCCATCTCAGCTAAGAGGCGTCGAGGTTAGACAAAGGAAGAAGTTTCTGAGAGTCAAATTCCAGAAAGCAAAGGTTAGGAAGTCATAGATGACACAAATGTGTCCTTTGAAAATGTAAAAATGTAGCAACTCTTTAAAAAGAGCTTAAGATAATGGAATGGAAATGAGTCAGAAAATATGTAAATTAAATTCACTTGAAATATATATGTCTTTAAAAATTACGTGATAAATTGCTTTGTCAAATGCTTTTCGTGTGTGATTTACCACCCGCACACCCCCATATTTAAATTCCAGTTTAAGATGCTTTTCTTAACCTCAAATGCATTTTCAGGAGTGACTGGGAAGGTCAGAGGGAAGGTATTCTTCAATACATGAAAAGAAGTGGCAGAGTTTTCAGTTCTGTATGAAAGGATAAAAGAAAAATGAGGTAGTATAGTGCAAGCTGAGGAAAAGCTATACAATATCACATGAATTTTATTAAATTGGATGGAGAGAAATGAAATGCTTACATACTGGGAGCCTAATGTGAGGTATTCCTTAAGAAAAGGGATCTCTTCCTATCCAACACCCTATTATTCATAATTAACATTGAGCTTAACACATTGTCCAGTCATGAAATACTTATTGAATAAATAAGTTTGTATTTTCCTGAAATCCTAAGGCACACCTTCATTGCAAATTGTTGCTGGCGATGAGCCTTAACTAATTCAGGTACTAGGAGATGACGGTGCATTTTGATCGAGATTGTTCACTAAAAACCTGTAAATTAAAACCTGGAACATCTGATCATTTCTAGGAAGAGCTACAGCCAGGCCTAGAAGATCAGAGATTCTAGGGTGCAACAGAGGAGGGAAAGAACTATGGCTGAGAACTAATCCTGGAGAGAAAGAAGTTGAGGAAGTCAAAGTTAAATGTTCAGCTGCTGAAAACTAGGGAAAACAGTGTTCCAAGGCTGAAGGAGAGCAGAGAATGGAAGGCAGGATCCTAGTCAGGGACAGGTATGGCACCAAAATCACTTGTCAAATTGCATTCATTAGTATGTGCTAGTTTTAGTCTACCAATTTGTACCTCAACAAAGCTATTTTTTTTTTTTTGAAAGTGAGAGAGAGCATGAGAGGAGAGAAGGTTAGAGGAAGAAGCAGACTCCCCATGGAGCTGGGAGCCTGATGTGGGACTCGATCCCAGAACTCAAGGATCGTGACCTGAGCCAAAGGCAGTTACCAAACCAACTGAGCCACCCAGACACCCAACAAAGCTATTTTTTAAAGTGGAGGGGCCCATGTAGTGGTGCCTTCTCTGAGCTCTTCACATTGATCAAACTGTGAGAAAAGAAAAAGTGCCAAGGTGCCCAGTCAAGAAAACAGGTGGAAACTCATAGCTCCTGAAACACGACAACCTCGAGCCTGTGAAGATCTGACTCAGACAGGAAGCCATTTATGATGTTCCTGCTGCAGCAGGCATGAATGATGACAAGAGGAGGGAGCCATTCGGGGCCCAGGGCTCAGAGTTGGCTGCAATATGGCAACTCCCTTCACTAGGTTGTTTCTAACCCAGGATATCCAAAGTGACTGGGAAGCGTAGTCAGCAGAGCCTAAAATGCTCCTTGCAAGTTGATACACATTTTTCAAACTATCTGTGAATTCCCGGAACATGGTAACACCCTGTCACTGAACAGAAATGAAAGTGACCGATGCAGGGCTTCTCAGCACCTCTCCTCCTTTCTCCCATTTACTTATTTTCACCATAAATTTTGGAATAAACAAAATGCATTTTCTTCTGCATAATTTATCTCTGTTTGCTTAAACAAAGCAGTGATCAAACATATTTGATTGCTGTCACTGAACTTTCAGAGGTACTAGCGTACCATGAGTTTATGATGTCAGATGCAGGAGCCATTTATAAACATATTTTTTTCTCCCTTCTAGAACCAGTTTGCTAAAATAACTTTTTTTAAAAGGAAATGAGTGTATAATAGATGCTCAGCAAATATTTCAAAGAGTTTAAGATAAGAAGAGAGTCTCCAGACAGCCAAGCCAATTGCTGGTCCCATCCAAGAGCTCATTTCCTTTTATAAAATGTTGTAATTGCAGTTCAGTGGGATTCATGTACAGTTTCCCCTAGAATTCTACTAGGAAAATGGCAATTCACTGTACTTAGTTCCATGTGCTATTAGGAAGCTCCTATGATCCGAGGAAATTTGACTCCCTGGAGTTTATCAACCTTGATACTAGTTTTACCTTTTTCAGCTTAAAAATACTTGAAGACATTTACCCAACTAACCAAATCTCCAATCCTGAATCATTTCTTCTCTGTGTTATAAAACCCAAATGTGCATTTGTCATGATTTTAATCTCTCTCAATAGTTCAGTTACTCTCTCTGAGTATATTTGGTTTGTCAGCCTCCTTCTGAAAATGTGCTACCCAGAAATAAGCTCAAGTTTCCAGACCTGACCTAATCAATGCAGAGACTTTGATGCACTTATGCACTTTCCTTCCAGAAACTGTCATTGATGCAACTTGTGATTGCATTGTAAATTCGGCGGCAAGGTGCATTCTTGACTCACTGAGTTCTCAGTTAAGCTCACTCTTGAGGTTTTTTTGGGTTCTTTTCTTTAATATAGGCTTCTTGGCAACTATATTTGCTCTAGTCCATTGGCTTGAACAAATGAATGCGAGCAAAAATGGAAAGAACCAGAGGCATCTGGGTGGCTCAGTCAGTTAAGCTTCTGCCTTTGGCTCCGGTCATGATCCCAGGGTTCTGGGATCAAGCCCTGCATCGGGCTCCCTGCTCAGTAGGGATTCTGCTTCCCTCTCTCCTTCTACCCCTCCCACTGCTGTGCTCTCTCTTGCTCACTCTCTCTCTCTCTCAAATAAATAAAATCTTTAAAAAATGCAAAGATCTTGAAAATGACATATACCTTTCTTGTTGATAGCAGCTTAGCTATCAGCTGACATTTAAGCAGGAAGAAAACAAGACCATTTTTATAATTAGAATTGGGTTTCTTTGAAAACGTATGTCTGGGCTAATACTGAGTTTCAAACTCATTAAAAAAATTATCCAGTTCACATTTATTTGTTGTATCTATAGTGGCTCTGGCTTTTCATTTATACCTGACCTCATTTAGATAATTATTTTAGACAAATCACTATCTTCAACTAAAAATGTAATGTTATTCAGGTCACAGAGTGTCTTTACAAGTTAAATTCGCCATTTGTTGAATGTTTTTAAAGTTTTAAGCACCACTGGGAATCTCTAAGTCATTAGAAATTTGGTTGTAAACCTTGAGTACCATATAAAGTTTGAATCACATTAGTATAGGGCAAGTGGGTTAAAAGTGATTTGGAATTTTCTGATAGGGTTTTTCTTAAAAATAGATTGCTTATTTTGCTCCAAAAAATCATCTTCTCCTCTTTGAAGCATTTTCTCATCTTTGAACTTTGAAGCAAATTTCTTGATAAATGGTGATTAGAGAAATCAGTTTCTTACATTTTTATTTTATATCATATTACTTTTTCTATTTTAGCTTAAAAGAAGGTTGAGGAATCAAAGCATGGTCTATTTTATTGTTTATAGGTTAAATGAAATGTATTCTAAAGTAAAAGTTGACTGAAAATACCAAATCCAAGACTTATCTCTCTAATTAGTTTAGAAAATTTTATAAAGCCCTGAACACGTGGACAAGGATCAATAGTTCCCTTCCCTATACTTCACAGGATGCATATTTGGATCCAGAGGATACAAAAAGGGACAGATACACAGAGATGAGAGCATGGGATGAATTCGCACCACTGAACATAACAACCCTTTATGTATTTTTGTTAACATCTCCATAATAAGAGTTGTATGCAAAATAGTGCTTTTGGTTAACCTGACTCTCAGAGATTTAAAACCCCAGATGTCTCCCTCTTTCTTGGCAACTCACCTCTAGGCCTGAAGAGGAATAATTTTCTATGTTTCAACTAGAAGCCACCACTCCCCTTGAGCGTCATCAGTCACACATAGACAACAAAGGTGATGGGTCCTTGAGTGAGCACTCCTACAGTGGCTACGAGAAACATTTTAGAATGATATCACCGTAGACCCACATATCAATAAATACATTCGCATCCTTATATATGTCTAAGCCAGTACACTTGTATCTACACATGCAGATAATTATACATCTCTAGGTTTAATCTGACAAAATAGGTCTATTGTGTGTGAACAAGGCATAGGAAATCTGCCTGACAGTTACAAGTATCAGGGAAGGCCTAGTGCTACATAATGAGTCACTGTTGTTGAACGAAATAGCACAAAACAGCTATTATTTCCCAGATGAAGGTGAGGCTATTCTGGCTCTTTGGGTGATTGTAAATAAATCTTTTGCAATGTCCTGGAACCCGATCAGCCAACAAGAGAAAGAACAGTTGTGAAGCTTCTAGGTAGTTTGACCACAGCCTGAGCCTAGGAGGGAACATATATTCTCCTTGAAAGCCTTCCTCACACCTTCCGCATTTACAGGTCTTGGAACCAAAGCATAACACCTCCCCTACTCCCTTTTTCCCCCTTATGAATGGAACAGAAGTGTTGTCCTCTTTCCTGGGAAAAGTTCTCCAAAGTGTTCAAGTTTTCCTTTCATTTGATTACAAGTAACAGCTTCATCTGGTGCCAGCCGGCAGAAGCAGTGTGATCCCAGGCTCTAACAGGAAAAAAGGTCGTGGGCCAAGTGGTACGAAGCCTTGGGGACAGAAGAGTGCTGCAATGAATGTTGGAACAGCCCCTTAGTTGACGAATGGGCGAGGTATGTAGGGAATGCCACTGAGCCCAGCCACAGAGGCACATTTGTCTCGGGTGGAGTCCTTTGTAGTAGAAGACAAGGTAGATGCTGGCTGCCGCTGGCTGAGGATTTGCGTGGAAATATTTAAATGTCTATGCAATGTCTATGCAATCCACTGTAATGTGTGGGTCGAAATATCTGGAAAAGAGCAGGAAAAAAGCAGACAGAAACAAATGCCCATGCTGGGATCTGCTATTTACCACAGCAACAAAAAAAGACAACTTGGAGTAACACTGGGTGGGAAAATAACCCTATGCTTGGAAAAAGTTTGAATTTTCATCCTTATGTTGACTCAGAATCCCACTTCCCAATGCCATAGATTACTGGAGGGCTTGGGGAAAACATGGAATCGCATATGCTCTGTTTACCCTCCTCTGGCTGATATGTATCAGATTCTAGACCTGTGCTTCCCAATACAGTAGCCACCAGCCATGTGTCGCTCTTTAAATGTAAATTAATTAAAAGTAAGTGTATTAAAAATTCCATTTCTTAGCCATATTAACCATATTCAAGTGTTCAATAGCTACATGTGGCCGTGGCTATCATATTGAACAACCCAGAACATTTCTGTCATGGCAGAAAATTTTATCAGACAATACTGTTCTAGAAAACTCACAAGATTTGTGAATTTCTTACAGATTTCCAAGGGTAGGTATGAAAGGAGCAACAGCAGTGTAGAGCTACCTGAAATGGTGCTCTACTCTTAACTTTGTGTGGAAAACTTGACGGTGCATGAGAAAAAAATTCACTTTAAAAAAATACTCCAACTTCTATCCCCCTCTGGGAAAACAGTAATGCCTATGACCCAAGTGCTTCCAAAATAAACCCATAACCTCTATTTACAAGACATCCATTAATTTCACAGAACTCAGATTTCATGAAGCACTTCTTCTATATTTTAGTATTTTATTTATTTATTTGACACAGAGAGAGAGAGAGAGAGAGAGATCACAAGTAGGCAAAGAGGCAGGCAGAGAGAGGGGGGGAAGCAGGCTCCCCGCTGAGCAGAGAGCCTGATGCAGGGCTTGATCCCAAGACCCTGAGATCATGACCTGAGCCGAAGGCAGAGTCTTTAACCCACTGAGCCATCCAGTACCCCTCATGAAGCACTTCTTAGACAATTTTGCTGTGGAAGAAGCTCAAGCCAAGATGGTATAGTCACTTGCCCACTTAAGAGCATAGTAGGCAATTAGGACAGTTCCAAACTAGACTCAACTGACCAGCATCTGCCTGGTCAGGATTTATGCTTCATGATTTTAGGGAAATCAAGTTGGCAGGTAGAAAATGAGAAGCTCAGCAGTGAGCATAAAGTAAGATACTTGATACACGAAGTAAGATTCTGACCCGATACATACCACTCTTTCTAAAATGGATTGTTGATCATCTACCTGAAATCAAGGCTATCAGATAATCTAGCCTGGCTTTATCGCTTATAATCCTGTGACATGGAGTTCTCTTATTCCATAAAATGTGCTGAGCCAAGCTTGTCAAGTGGGATTCCTAGTTGGATTTCTCCATACGTATAAGCGCCAACGTTCTTAATCTACTCCGCTGACAGAGACTTACAATTTCTTAAGAAAAATAGAAACATCATTTCTAAGCAAGCCAGAGATTCTTGGATTCCTGACCCAGCTACAGGCGGGTTGGGGTGTGGGTGTTGCTGGAGGGGGAATTGGAGCTCCTGAGGAAGAAATGTTTTGCTTGACTCTATGGGGCAGCACCAGGATCTGTTCTTCCTGCCCCAAATTTCAGGTCTTTTCTTTTCATCCCTCCTCTCCTCTTTTCTTTCTTCTCTTCCTTTCCTTTCCTTTCTTCATTTTTCTTTGTGTTAGCTCTGATGGAATCATTGCATAAGGGCTCTTATTGTTGATGGAGGCCTTATAGAAAAGTATGTCAATGAAAATAAGCAGTAGCCTAATATCTCTCCTGTAAAAAACATCAGAAGTTCTCCATAGAACTGTACACCCTGGAATGTAGGCTGTGAAATCAGAACAGAGAATTAGAAAGTGAAATGGACCTATACTGATTTCTGGGTTTTTCTTTTTTCTTTGATGTCATCTCACCTGTGGGATTTGTGTTTGCTCAAGGATCATCAGGTATAATGAGGATTAATGCAGGGGGAAGGAAGGATGGAAGGAAGGAAGGAAGGAAGGGAGGGAGGAAGGGAGGGAGGAAAGAAGAAAACAAAGAAAGAAAAAATCCTTTTCTGCTCATACTAATGCCACTAACACGAAGATTCCTGTTTAGAATAGTGGTCTTCAAGCCTCAGACTGAGGACTTATTCAAGATGACAGCAGTATTCAGATTAGTAATCTATTTGAGCACTTTAGTTTTAAAATAGAACATAGATTATGTCTTCAAAAATTAGTGATATACAGTAAGAGAAAGCTAAGTTAGAAGGTTTATGCTCTTTGGTTAAATTTGCCTGGCATTTATATTTGTGATAAAAGTTATGAGATTAAAAGGGTAATAATCTAAATTTTTGTACAGATTGTTTATACATTACCTATTGCTATAATTCAGCCACACCCCAAGAGAAGATGTTTGAAAATATCCAATCTCTCTCATTGGAAAGAAATCAAAGTTTATAAATAAAATCCAAGCAAAACTATCATTTTGGACAATAATATAGTAAGGTAATTTCCCATGTGTTTAAAAAAATATTAGACCAGTCTATGTACTGACTGTAAGCTCCTGCATCAACACATTAGTGCTTTATTCTGTGGCATTAATTCCAATAAAGACTCTCTTCCCTGATTTGCAGATTTTTGTACTTTGGCAATATAAATAGTGCTACAATATAACTGATTTGCAAATCTTATTCATCTGTTGAAGACACGACCTGGATAGCTCTGTAATAAAAGCAAGCATAACAAAACTGTTTTGCTGAGAAAAACCCCATGAGCCAGCAAATATAAAAGAAAGCTGAAAAAGTAAATATGGTGTTGGTGCTAATCCAAAATTATGTGAGTAAATGTCATCGTGATGGATATATTTTCTACTTTTGAGGCTCTCATGCATGACAGCGAGTCCCAGCATCTTTTATTCACTTAGTAACTAGCAGCGGAATTGATTTCACTGGATTCCTTAATTAACTAATTTCAAAATAGGCCTGAATTCCACCAGTCTTCTTGCTTCTGCAGATTGTTCCTCCCTTTGTTGTGTGGGGGACCATAGGCATAGTTTTTCATGGCACAAACCCCTGGAAGGGCATTGTTGTGGGAACAGGTTTCCTGGAATCTTGGTATGCCTATATTCTAGGAGCTCTTTTCCCGCACCTGCCCTTGCTTTCCATGAATGCCAGCTCTCCTCTGACTTCAAATACCTTCATGTGAGCTTGATGCTCCATGAAAGGAATGAAATTGAAAGAAGGCAGGAAATGAGAATTAGATGTTATTTTGTCCTTTGCTTTCTAAAGTCGAAAGTAGACTTCAGTGAAAAGACGTTTTACTCTTGCAGCCAGATATAGCTCTATTTTATTAATACCTTTTAGGGTCACACGTAATCATTTCAGTGATTCCTTCTGGAAAAGCTTTGTTTAGGTCCTAGAACGTCCACTTACCTTTCACACTGATCAATCTGGCCCATTTCACTTGCTCCCAGTTGTTCATGTTGAGAAAACACCAAAGCATCCACCTGCGGGAAATAATTAGCAAAATGTAAACACAAATGTAAAAAAATTAGCAAAATGGACCTATAATATTAGCCAAAATTAAGTAAAAGTAAGAGAAAACTCTTATCTTCTAGGCCTTGCTGATTTCCTACCCCCATAGTCTTTTCACCAACAGGACTCTTCAGACCAGTATTCTTCTGTCTGTTCCGGATTAGGAATTAAGATTTAGGACATCTAATTACTAAAAAGTCCCTGCTTTATTGACCCCAAGTGTTGTTTATTGTTGACCTTCTGTGTGTTTTTGCTATATTTTGCTCCACTTTCTTTCCTCATACATAAATTTGTTTGTAATCCCCCAAATAGGTCATAAATTCAAAAAGTCAGGGACCTTATTTGTCTTTGTCTCCAGCTTCTAGAATAGTACCTGGTACATAGTAGGCACTTAGGTTAAATAAATATTAGTTTTTACTTAACTTTTCCCAGTGGATATGTGTGTATGCACAGAGCATCTCATGTACGCAAACAACATTCAGATGAATGATAGTTTATTTTGAGTACATACGTGCACACACACCTATACTGATCATTTATATTCATTTTTTACTAACATATATGGAAATACAGCAAAGGCAATGTGATGTTTCAATACTATGTATGCATGAAAATGTGCTTGGAATGATAGCTGCCAATAGAAGTTATGATTTACACTCCTTTCTAAACACATTGCTTCCATGTACATTTTCCTGAGTCTTGACATTGATCTTGTTCCTTACCTGCTTAGAGATCACTGACTCCTCATTGCCTACATATTACAATCTAGACACTTCAGCATGCGTTTAGGCTTACACCCATTATTTCTGTCATTTAATGATCAATCCTTGACCTTGTTTACTCACAACTCCAACTCATACCTATTGTCTTGCAGTATTGCCACCTGGAATAATTGTTTTCATCTTTTCGTGTCCAAATGGTACCTACCCTGCATGGCTCAGGTCAAATGCTACCTTCTGGACGATTTCTTGGTCATCCAATTTGAAGCTAACTGCCCCCTCCCTCGGCTCCTATGGCATTTGCGTCTCTTCTGAACACCCAGAACGTGTGCTTCTGGCTTGTTTCTCTTGCCAAACCAGCCTTTATTGAATAACCATAACACCCAAGCACAGCTGAAATGTCAAGGGTGTGCTTGTCTAGTCGCCTCCATCAGGAAAGAAGCAGCGAAAGTTGGTGGGATGTACTCTCTAAAAGGATGTCTTTAACTTACAGTTTTACGTGGTCAAAAGAACAATTGAGAAGGAAGTAAACCACATAACGAGACTCGGTGCAAGGTTACCATCGATCCAATTTACACATAATGTATGCTCTCCATTTACTATCTATTAACAATCCTATAGACTCCTAGAAAATGTTTTAGTGAATTATGACTAACATGCAGGCTCTGTGTAATTATAATTTAAGTTGGATACTGGTGAAGTCTTTATTCAGAAGTCATGGGGCTAGAATTTATCTCTTCACTCCATCCATCACTCTGATTTTTTATTGCCAACTTCAAGTACCTTCTTGTAGCACTTTGTAGGGATCTGACCTCTCCCCGACATTTCTTTGTTTCTCCAAAAAGCCCTCTCTAATATTTCCAAACACTCTCTCACTTTTAAAACTTGGAATGTTTCCATTGTGCTAAACACTCCAATTTCCTGAAGCAATTGCTGCAGAAGCAAGAGGCAGAGAAGTAGGTTGGTGTTATACCTGACTCTCTCAGCATTTTGGCCCCTCTGACACTCTCAGTCCTGGTCTCAGGGACTGTCCCCATGCCAGATGGATATGTTGAAGTAATGCAGCTTCTAGGCACATGGGTTTCCAGTGTTGGCCCAGGGTTTCGATTCCTATGAAAGGAAGATGCGTCAGCCATCCAGAGAGCACACACATCCCAACTCAAATTCAAGATCCATATTTTCCACGTCATGCCCTTGGATAATGCACTGGTTCTTAGCTCAGCCTTTAAAGTACAAGAAGGGTTGATAGGGAAGTGACAGTGGTTTGAAATAATTGCAGGCAAATGCTTTCTTCAGTAGAGGAAAGCATGATATAACCACACTAAAGGACAATGGTGTGAAGCAGGTTGAGGTGCTTGGTCAATCCCACACTCTTGATTTCTATGCCAGAGGATAGTAAAGCTGCCCAGGAATAACTACAGAGAGAAAATGACCAAACTTTAGTAGCTTTTAAAGTGACTGAGCTGTGGGAAGGCAAAGAAGGCTGAGATGAGAGAACACACCCACAGCATCCAAGCATTTATCCCCAGACCTGCAGGAAGCTTTTATTTCCCCCAAAGGCTCACAGGGTGCACTTTTTGTTGAGAGTGTTTTTGGTTAGGAACCCTAAACCAAAAGAGGTGCCCAGTAAACACGTGTTGACACAAGCCGCTTCTTCCTCCTGACACCTGTATTGTGTCTACCTGAGGCTGACTCCTGCCTAGTTTTCTCAATTCTGGGAGGACTCTTTAAGTGACATCACCTATACCTTTAGAGACAATAGTGACTGCAGTTTAGGATCTGTAGGTTATGTGGGTCCCCTGTGTGACTCCCTCAATATACATGTGCCCGTGCATGCATGCACACACATGCATATGTGTACACACACACACACACACACACACACTGTATTACCTTCTGTTGAACAATTGGAGGGAGGTTGTTGGTGCCTCCATTGGGATTAGAAGGGAAAAGTAATATATTGCTAGCAAAAAGCTAACAAAAATATTTTTTATCTATGGTTGCATCATGTCTCTCATACAAGTGTCCCCAAGTACACCCTAGCCCTATGTTCTGCCTAGTTAACATTCAATTGTTGTTTATTAACTAGTCTCCTATTAAGGATGACTTCATACATTACTCATCCAGCTGTATTACAAGAAATGTGGAGGTCATCTCTGCAGTCTTCATATCCCTTCATCACTAACTCTACACAGAGTAGAACTTAATGAATAGTTTTTCGGCTAAAATTATGCCATGGTCTAACTCCTCAAAATTCTCCTTCTTGGAGTGTTTTCTACTTGACTGTTTTATTTTGAGCTGGTGCATGTGCTCTTGTGTGCCAGCATTACAGAAGATGCCATACTGAGAGAGTGTTTCTTTAAACAGTTCTTTCATCCACCCTTTTTTGTGGTCACCTCATGGCAACTCATCATATTGAATGGTTATTTATGAATCTGGAGACTGCTTTCAACTTGGTCCAACCAGTAGAACTATATTAGGATGAAACTTGTTTTAGTGCCAGTGGATTAGTTATAGCCCATATCCTAATTCATGATTTTTTATCATTTATGCCTTGGAGATATCCCGATAAAAATGAAGCAGGGGAGGGGAGAGGGAGGGGGGAAAAGGAAAAAAAAGAAAGAAAGGGAGAGGAAGAAAAAAGCAGGCAAGACTAGGAAGAAAAAAGCCAGAGGTGAATGCATTGTGATCTAACCATCCTGTTATATTTTATAACCGAGTCTCATTATATACAGAAAGGCATACCTGAAGAAATAAAGAGAAACTTAAGCATCCTCAAAATTTAGTCAATTAATTCCTCAGACTGTTTGACCAACATGACCCCAAGGACATTTACACGTTAGAATGAGCAATTTGGTGGTGGTATTCAATCTACTGGAGCATGACTGGATGATTGTGAAAGATTCCTCTGAATTTCTGTATCAGTGTCAACTTAGAAATCAATAGTTAACAGAATTATGCCACTGTTGCTATGAATTAACTTGTATCTTATAGGACCTCAATAATTAAGGTCCGTCTCTGAAAGGAAGCAATCATTCTCATTCTTGCATATTTCTAACTGTTTTGAGTATGGGGTATTTAAAGAGTTGTCTCTGGCATCCCACAGCACTTTTGAGAGTTACAACTCTATCAAATATTTTCAAGCACAACACAGATTATAAAGAACACATGTAAGGCCTGTCCCTCCTTTATATGGCTCACATTCTAAGTAGCAAAAACACAAATTTCCCTAATCACTTTCTAAGAATATTGTTTTCCATTTCTTTGGGGATTATTTGGCTTTTTATTCTGCTTTGCTTATTTCAGTGAAGAGGAACTTAACATAATTTTCAGTCTGCTTCGGTATGGAAGTTAACCATCCTGCCTCTTAATGTTTCAGCAAACATGGGAGGGTCAAGAATTAAGAGTTAGTCATCAAATATTTATCATCTATCTACCATGTTCATAGTTCTCAGCACAGTGCTTAAAATCATGTCCAATTCTCCTTTGCACTTAAGGCTCAAGTCTAGAGCCATCTCTTCCATGATGCCTTCCTGAATTACTGGTTGCTTCTTACGTTCTTTCTCACCATCATGAAATTCCATAGTGCTTTTTGTTTATGCCGTATATGTTGGCCTTGACTTTTATCTGCCGTATATTGTTCCCTGATTACTTTTTTGTGTTTAAAATTTCCTCCCCGGTGAGGGTATAAAGTCCATAGGGGATACTTGTAGATGATATTTGACTATAAAGCTATATAAATGATTTGGTTCACAAAGAAACCTGAACTTAGGCATCCAGTTGAGCCCTCACTTCCCAAGCAGCTCCAGTGCAATGGTATACTTGCATTGCAAGGAAATTACCATCACTCAAAAATATCTGGGGTCTGCCCTAAGAATCGGTGGCCCAGCAGATTCTTTGGAATATTCCCTAAAATGACAAATCTTTGACTTTCGAAGATGGATTTGGGTTTTGGAAATGGTCAAGAGTCATTTGGAGCCTGGATTTATGAATTGTGCAGTGATTAAGAAGGGTGTCACACTTTCTAGTGAGGAACAAAGGAAAACTCTAAAATATGGGCAGCTGATTTATTTATAAACCAGCTATGATGGCAACACCAGGGGTGTAATGACACATGTTTTAAAGAGTGACACTTCATGATTCTAAGTGCATTTGTTCCAAAGGTGACTAATCTGAAGGAGATAGTTCTAACTTTGAATATAATTCCCAGGCTTATTGCTTCATACACATACTTCCTAGTTTTCCAGTATCTGTGTCTAGCTCAGTGCTAAATACTATAGTGGAGACAGACAATACTACACACTCTGGAACCAGATTGCCTGGGCTTGAAGTATGCCTTTGCTGCTTTCCAGCTGGGTGACCTTGGACACGTTATCTAACCTCTCTGTGTTTCAGTTTCCTCACTCTAAAATGGTACGGGTTTCTGTGAAGATTAAACAAGTTAATATATCAGGAGTGCTTTAGAAGCATGCCTGGCACATCATAGTCACTATTAGTATTTCTTACCCAATCAAAATTACCTAATGAGGGGTACTTGGGGGGCTCAGTTCATTAAGTGTCTGCCTTCAGCTCACATCATGATCTTAGGGTCCTGGGATCGAGTCCCACAAAGGCTCCCTGCTCAGTGGGGAGTTTGCTTCTCCCTCTCCCTCGGATCCTCCTCTCCACTTGTGCTCTCTCTATGTCTCAAATAAATAAAATTTTTAAAAAAAGATTTAATGAGTATTAACTAGTATATCTTTTTCTTTTAAAATTATAACTACTTTAACTGGAAATCGAAAGTACACTTTTAAAGGTCACTTTCTATAAATGTAATCTATTCAACTTAAATACTGGAGGACATTCAAACAATGTTGTCTCTGTGGGACAATTACTTACTGTTTCTGCCACTGTGTCTACCTTAGCACCCTAAAGCCTGGGGACCATCCGTGAGAAGACACCATGAGTCAGAAAGTCTTCACATCACACAGGGTAATATCTGGTTTTGGCATAAAGCAGCACACTATACAAAGTAGTAGCCAGAAAGGAACTTGGAAAGAGGCAAAAGAAAATATCTGGGTTCTGGATGAAGGCGCCATACATGTCAAATGGCTTTGAAACATCTAACTGCCTCTTTAATATCCCTCTCAGTATTCTGCCATTTAAGACCACAGCTATTAGTTACCCCATGAAGTAGAGCGCAAGACACTTCTGCTACCCATCTATCCCTTGGCTTACCCCAAGAATGAATTAGAGGCCATGAGAAAAATATCTCAGCTCCCTAGTGTAGGGGTAAAATGTTCCTTTCCTCATGGATCATTAAACACCAAGGACAAGCAAACTCTCGTTCTCTTTTTCACAGTCTCAGACATCTGACCATGTGAGCAGGAAGACCCTTGACTCTCCAGAGATGGGGCAGCTGCCCCCGCTTCCCGCCACCTGGAAGTGGGTGGCCTTGAACTGACGACCCATTAGTGTTGCAAACATGTATTGTGTTGAGTCCATCATCCTGTTTAACTTGGCATCACCTATAACCACTCCAACATTTTGTGAATGAGATTGCTGCCAAATCGGTGTGCTCTGATTCAGTTACACTTAACTCATTATCTCTAAGTGCTTTCATGATGCTCCTACTGATGATGAAAACTGCCTTCATTTTTTTTTTTTTTTAAGTAAGACTGTCAAGTTTTCTCTTTCTGTCGAGGAGATTGAAAGCCATGAGACTCTTTCCAAACATTTTTCAGGATCTGCAGTGGCATTTTCAGTGGGAAATTGGCAAAGCTTATGTGTGAATGAAGACAAAGAAAGCCAGTGAGCAGTCAAAGCCCTGCGATCGAGCGTCTGCTTGTCCACATGTCAGAAAAGAAATGTGCAAATCTTCCTTCAACTCCTAACAGAGTATGGCTGCCTGAAACTCATGAGGTCTGATGCATTTTAGGAATTTAAACAGAGGAGGGAGAAAAAAAATCACCAAGGCATTAATGCAGGCTTGCCCGAAAATATTATTCCTTTAACAACTTGTGTAGAGTCACACCCTTCCTCTGCTGCATCCAACAGAAAATGGAAGATATGACATAGGTTGTGTCTATACAGTGCCAAGCATCTGGGTTAAATTCAGTCTCAGTGTTTTGATCTCATATAGACATAGGGTTATTTTTTTTAACACCATCTGCAAGGCTGACATAATCTATGTCAGTTAGGATAGTACAATCCCTAGGCTGCAGAGACTTTTACCAGATCATAAAATTTTCACCAACCTTTCTCTCAGTGACTACTGTTTTGCCATCATTTTGAAATAAAATTAACTGGTCATTTCCTTGTATATAAAGCTGCTAATTGTTTTTGTTGGGAGGCTATTATAGAAGTAGGATTTCTAATAAGCTTGATCAGAAGAATCAGTTTTTGACAATGTTTGAATGGCTAAACAGTAGATTCTGGAATGATCAGTCAAGCTTTCCAAGTATCAGCTCTGCTTTGAATTTCTTTTTTTTTTTTTTCTCTGCTTTGAATTTCTTGACATGCCTCACAAAATATCAAGAGGTTAAAAGAGGTAATGATGTATAGTCGAAAGAATATGGACTTTGGGCTAAGATAAACTTGTATCTGAATCCTAGCTCTGCCGTGTGACATTGCACAAGTAATTTAATTTTCTGAGCTATAGTTTTGTATCTGCAAAATAGTGTTATCATAACAAGTTGTTATAGGACTATCAGATTTCATGATAGATTCTCAAAATCTCACCATAGCCATTATTATTTTATTCGTATTAAAAATGACAATATCAGCAAAAAGAAAACTGTAAATATCCTTAAATCCTTTGATCTGCTTTTGAGGTGGGCTCAGGAGATCCAGATGAGATATGGGAGAAGAGCAATGAACTAGGTGTGAATTTGCAGCAAGTCAGTTTTCTGGAACTAATAGTGGTGACCTCGGACAAGTCAGTTTCCTTATTTGAATTTCAGATTATTTATCCTTAATCATGATCATGTTAGATCTGCTAAGATCCCTTTATTAAGCTGTATGGTGAATACTTTGAAGGTCTCTGTAGAGTTAGAGCTAATATGGATATGTGAAACAATTCCTCCCATATCTCATTTTGGAATTTGTTTTTGCTTAATCAGTACTAGTGACTGAAATAGGAGTAAAGGCCAGTGGTATTGCGTCTTTGATATCACTCACTATTACTACTATATTCAATAATGTATCACGTTGTTATTTTCGTTCAGTTACTTTCATTTGTACCGTGGCATTATTTTAAAATTCTTTACTACAACTCCCTATCTTCACACTGATTTCTTCTGTTTGATTTTAATTCAGCAGCTTCACTAATGTCCTGTGTGGAAAAGTCACTACTGACACTCTTCTCCTGATCTTACTTCATCCCTTAAAAATATTGCATAAGGAGGTAGTAACTTGCTCCGAGGTTGATGCAGATGTGTGTGTGAGTTTTACAGATCTGATTCTTTGTCTCCATGCATGTGTGTTTTTCTAGTGCTTTATCTCGTGTGTGTTCACAGAGGGCAGAAATGATTAGCTTTCATCATTTCTTAAGAAGGGAGGCACATCCAGTGGGAATCTATTCTGTTATTAAAGGTGGGTGACTTATCCTGTCTGAGTGGCAGAACTTAATTTCAATTGTGTACATTTCCTATCAACTGCTTCCATAGCTTCAGTCTTATGTTTTGGTACCTATATCATCATGCTGGGATTTCTTTTCCCGCCAGTGAGTTAGGAGGTGTTTTTATCCTATGTTTAGAAATGTCCAAATATGTTTCCTCTGACTGATAAAATAATAATTCCCAGAAGAGAGGCAACATTTTTGACTTTTTAACACTTTACTTGTTTCGATTCCACCATTGAAGAAGCCATGTTTCTTCCTTACTTCATCAGCTTTTAAACACACATAAGATATTCAATTGAGTGAAGTGATGTAAAATATGCCACAGAAATCTGGCTAATATTAGAGTGATCCTTTTCTTAAGGGTGGGGTGTATGTTTGTGTGAATGACTAGGACTAAATTTTCTAGTTGCCAATTCAGCATGAGTCATTTATAGACTCATATTTAAGTTTATAAGTATAAACTTATACATACATTTATAAGTAGTGAAGCCATGTCTGGAAAATGGAGAATTAGTAACAATCAAACATATATATGATCATATATATATGATTAATATAAATTTAATATATAGTGATTAAATATAAAAATATATAATATCTATGATTAGATACAAATTTGAAAGGACTCTGAGAGTCAAAAATGATTCTTAAATATCCACATGTAAAGCATGCCAGTCTCCAATCTCAAGCCCTAAACAAGACATTGAAGGAATATAGAGAGCACCAGATAGAATTTAGAAAAATTTCCTATCTTAGAAACGAAGGCAGTCTTTTGCCTTAGAAGGAAGCAGTGGTGCAAGGTAGAGTCCTCCCTAATAGACTAGAAATGGAGATGTTCAGCAACTGAAGATGAATCAATTTCTAGAATTCACAAAATGTGTTGTTCCTACATTTCCCTTACAAGTGTTGCTATCACATTTTTTTGTAGTCATTGGAGGTTTCCAGGATATTAATATAACCATTTGACTTCTGTCCACTTAGTCAAAGAGTAGTTCTACAATATAAGTGTCATCATTGCATTACATATTTGAATTCAGATTTGTCAGCATTAGTTTTCTTTTCCTTCAAGCATGTCTCAAAGATTTAAAAGCATCTACTATTTTTTCTGTGCTTTATTATGAATTATGTTTCCATATTTTACTTTCCAACACCATACCTTCATCCTATGCTTTTTATGTTGATTTTCTCTGGACTAACAACACAAATCCTATGCATTAGAGTAGACTAAGCTCCTGGGACAATTACATCCCCAGGAATCAGTAAGGTAACAAAATAGAAGTTTGCCTTTTTCTCATGAAACAGGTCTGGGCAGAAGCTTTGAGTCAGCAGTATCTCTGCTCCATGCACAAGATTCAGAAAAATATCGTAAGATTGATGCTCCATTGGTTTCCAAGCTGGCCATTGTCTTCTCTATTAGTCTTCAAGAGGAAGAAGGAACACGGTAATACATACCACTTCTTCTCACATTCCACTGAAATGACCTCAGTTACATGGCCACATCTAACTTCAAGGATGTTTGGGAAACATGGTCCAGCTCTGTGCCCAGGAAGAAAGGGAAAGTTTTTTTGGTTCTCCAGGTACCAGTGTTTGCACAATATGTTATTTTCCCCCTACACCCCTGCACTCCTGCTTCTCTCTCCTGTCATGAATAGCTATTTCTCTCAATCGCTCTTCACTTTTACATTATTTTACCTTTTCTCCTTTGCATCCTATCACAGCTGCTCAGACTTCATTTACTTTGGATAGCTAAACATGGAGAAGAAAGTCAACACAGAAAATAATGGGAAGCCAACATTGAGGTAGTTCTCTGGCTTAACTGAATCTTTTGTTTGTCATCAATAAATGGGACTCAAATCACAAACATCTGGATCAAATTGTATAGTTTGTATCCATAAAACTTATGTAAGAAAAAGTTTAATGTGGTTCTAATAATAATAAATACTAATCTTGATAGTTGGTGAATTGACCACTCAACAAGAACCCCGGTTGGAGCTGTTAGAACAACTTCTATTTACACGTGGAGGAAAAGTTTAGGGGTTATCCAATATTCTTTTACATTTTATTTTAATCCTTTAAATATACTTAAATTCAGCAGTACAATCACATAAAATTTCTTGCATTTGATATCTTCTTAAGTGATTGTCACAAACTCTCATGTTACTTAAGGACCATGATGATGACATACCAAGAGTGAGGTCCAATGTAAAGCATGTGGAAACAACACAGTATGTACTAAGTCCTCAATAAATCTTAGCTATCATTACTATCATAATTAAAGGATTCTTTTTCCTATCCTATTACTTGTCTCACTTATAAGTGGTCGCCGAATAGCTTAATTGAAATTAATGTAACAGGAGAGAAGCAGGATTTAAACCAAGAGGAAGCACCTGCTTTTTTTTGGTTGGGTAGGAAACATCTCTGGGATTTAGTTATCTTGCTTTTAAAATGGAGGAGAATGTCCCTTGCCCCTGCCTGGCAGGGATCCTTTGAAATCAGATGTGCTTTGTGTGTGAAAGGACTCTGACCAAAGCTACTACTAAAGTAGTAGCTCTTTGACTTTCACAAATTTAGTTATTTGTTACTGACCCCAGAGGTCCTTAAGATAGATATGTTTCCATCTTTGTTTAAACACAAATTTGAATCCACGTTTCCTAAGTAAGAAAGTTTTTACTGTTTGAAAAAGTGTATTTGACTACTGCCAGAATGGTATACCTAAGGCACATAGCTAGTAGGTAATTTTGATGACAGACTGTACTACGAGTGGAGAAGAGGGGAGAAAGGAGACCAATCCAGTGTGAACTTTATGCATTTCACATGCAGTCACAGATCTGTGCATGGGGATGGTAAAGAGAGACCCCTGGGGGAACTGAAATCCTGTGGTCCTGAGTAAGCACTGCAGAGTTAGGAAGGTGTAGCACTGGGATGAGACAGCAGTCAGAAAGGTTGAAGGAAGGGGAGAGAAGACCTGGCCAAGACATCAGAAGGCTGGTGGTCACCTTCCAGGAACACTCTCACAAACGCTGAAGGCATCACTTAGAGTTGTCGGTTCTTGCCCACCGCTTTTAATGGGGTAAATTGTAGGCTACAGAGGTACTTTTGGCTGTACAGATAGGAGATCCCTCTGAATAAGTCTTTTGCAAATATAAAGGGCTATAAGATCATCCTGAAGCTTTAAATGGCACATACTTCCTATATTTAGAGCAAACTTTAAAAATAAGAATGAGAAGCCATAAGCCTACTAAAATATAAATCTTTGTCTCATTTATCCATGTTAATTGGCTTGGAGAAATATTTTCCTCCTTCATTCCAGCAGCTGCTCTTTTTAAAAAACTACTCAACCTCCTATCACAGAACATTGTCTATTGGACTGTTCCTTATGCAGCTGGAATAATAGTTGGCTTCTTAAGAAAGTGAGATTGGAAACTCACTGATAATCTTACAGACACACTGGGAGTCTTATTTGGCATTGCCCAATTCACTCTTTATTAGAGAAGTGCTCCTACCAGAGCTAATTGATAGAGCCTTTGTTACTGCAACATTTTACTATACACATACTGGGGAGAACAAAAGATTTAAAAGAAATATGTAATAGGTTAATTAAAAATTTACTAGATAAATTGATGGTCCTATTTATACACCTGATCCTCTATGATTCCTGTCTGGATACTACACATTGGCATAATAATCACATTTATGTCCTAGCAATTTCTCATGAAAACCTGGATTTCCAATAAATCTATGTAAATTTTAGTGTAATTGCAGTACTTTTCCTCAGGCATTGATAAATTACTTTACTTTCATAGCTTCTACTTTGCTTCAAGTGCTTCATTTAGCTTAGAACTTCAGGATTACCAGAACTCGTGTTCCCATACTCTGCTCTTGAAAACTATTTGCTCATGACTAGTAGCTACCGAGTCAAAATATAGTACCCATAACCTCTTGCTTTTGAAATGGCTACACATCTCATTAAAGTAGTCATGATATTGAAACTATTGCTCAACTGACCCCCAGTGATATGAGAGGAATTGGTAAGAGTGATTGTGGATTGGAAGAATTATACCAAAGAGAGGAAGAGAAATGAATTGGTAGGGAAAGGAAATTTGCAAGGGCTCATGACCATAATGCTTGCATTGTTTTTTCCAGGCCAGTGAGATCTTTGAAAAAGTCATGATACACTATGACAAAGCCCTACCTATTCCAACGCTTTGTCTGTCACTCCATACTTATCTCCTTGCATTCAGCCTAAGCCATCGCTTGTCTGGTCACCTTGTGGTTTCTCCAACACACTAAGCTGGAGTGTGTTTAACCTTGATATTCCCTTTCCTAGAAACACTTACCTTGTTCTTCTGGCTTGCTGGTCACTTTATTCAGGTGGCTGTTCTAATAATGTCTTGCCTTAAAAGATTGTCTTCACTCTATCTGAAATACATCGGTCCCTATCCCTATGACTCTTTCTACTTTTATTGTCTTGATACTACTTATCTTTATCTGATGTTATCTTTTATTTTTATTGGTTCATTTGTTTATTGTTCATCTCCTCCACTAGAATCAGATCTCCATGGAGATAGGAAATCATATTCTCCGCTCTACCCTCATTGTCCAGAGAAGTTCCTAGTATATAAGAGATGTTCAGGAAGTATGTGTTGAATTGATAGATAGATCAATGAACAAATGATATTTTGAAGTCTATAGTTGAAGTCCTGGGTTGCCTTTCTGTCAGAGATTATTTTTTGGTCCTTAAAGTGAGGACAAAACTTTCTCGGCTTTCAGAATACTGTGACAATCAAGTAAAATTATGTATGCAGAAGGACTTCTAATCCGTAAAGCACTACATAAAAGTTAGTGAATGTCACTGCTCGGGCACTGTGTTATCATGCAAAAATTAGCTGAACTTGAGTTATGGACAGTCTTCTAATAGGGGCTTTGCCATTTAGTATGGTGTGTGCTTTTGAACAAATATATAACCGTCTGTGCCTCCTTTTCTTTCTGTGCTGTGTGAGAATAGAGTCGGGTAATATATATATATGCATCACTTGATAATCTGTAAAGTGATACGGGAGTACATTGTAGTATCACTCATCTAAATAGAGTAGAACTACTCCCCTTCCCATCTTTATCCCTGGACTCATCTGTTCATATGTGTACAGAATGAAAAAGGTGAGCAACTTATTCTGTTGCTGGACTGATGCTTTCCCAGAGGTTGAAAGAGAACTTGTTAAATGGATAAAGGAATAATCCCTAAAAAGTAAACTGAATTTTCAGATAAATTTATATGTATGATATTATCATAATGCCAAAACTTACTCTATTTCTTGATGATACTTTGTTTCCAAATTTGTTTTAGGCTACATTCTGAGTTTAACCAATTCCCTAGAATTCTTCAGCAGCACAGAGCTTGTGAAGATCCTTGACCACTTTGGTTCAAGTTAAGCCATGCATGAATTTAACCTTCTTCAGATTATTTGCTCGTACTCAAAGCACTGCATTAATCAGAGAAGGAGGCTTCAGTCTTGGGCTTGTTCTCAGAGACTCTGCTGCATTGTGTTGCCTTTGATGAAAAGCTTAAAAGGCAGAGAACAGGAAATCCACTCTGATTTCATTGTTTACTTTGAACAGTTCTTTCTTCTTAGGAACAATGCTGGTTTGCCTAAAATGACTAATAATCGCTACCATTTATTGAACATTAAATCTGTGCCAGGCACTGCATATAATAGTTTCTATACGTCTTTACATTTCATCATCACATCAGTGCTCCAAAGGAGATTTTATTATCCCAATCTACAGAAGAAGAAACTGAGACTAAGAAACTCAGAGAAATAAACAACATTCCTCCATGGTTACCTCGTGAGAGGAGCAAAGATCAGAGGAATGAGGTCTCTGGTTCCCAGGCTTGTACTCCTAATCACTGAACTAGAACCAATAGATGTCAAAGCCTTGGAGGAGTTTGGGAAAGAGTAAGGGAATCATTTCACATTTCTTTCAGCAATCTTGGTGAACTCTCAGATTGTAGACTACCAACTGCATCTGCTTACACTGAAAAACCAAAACTTCCATTTCCTATTTGTTCTCTTTTGGATATCATTACTTATTTCATTCTCTGAAATTCGATTACCCATTTTGTACAATAAAAATGGGTTGTTTTTTTTTTTACACTAACAATATGGCATAACTGATTCCAAAAGAGAGATCTTGGTGAACTATGGACATGGTGTCTAGCATCGGCCTGGTTTGGGGGCATTATATTTCCTACACAGTTCATTAGAGTTATCTCTATTTGAAACTAGCAATGTAGTTCCAACATGGGCTTTGGAATCAAGCTTGACCTGGTCCAATCCCTTGACCTTTGGTTTTGGGAAGTTGAAAAAACTCTCTGATGCTCAGGTTCTTCCTCCATTAAATGAGGATGATGACAGCTCCTATCTCACATTTTGTTCTGGGAGTTAAGTAAGATAATACATCGTGGATGTGAAGATTAGTTTAAATAAAGTATGTAAAGCATATAATACAGAACCTAGGATAACATTCTTGATAAATGTCAATAATATTAATTTTTTATGAAGTTGAAATAGGTTTTCTTGAAGAATCAGGACTATTAGGTACATTTTCATGTATAAATAAGTATATATAAGCTGTTTATAGCCATATGTTTCCAAACAGGATTTGAAGTTGCAAGGTCAATATTTTATCCAGTGGCTCGTCTCTAAGTAGAGGTTACCTCTTAATATTTGGGAAGGAAGCTTAATCTCTGTAGCCTGAAATCAACCTACAATTCCCTTCTGGCATTTTTCCCATTACTCTTAAAAAGGAAAGCCAAAATATCTCCTCCAGATTAACTAATTACTCTCAATCTCTCCAACATATTAGCATTTTTAGCTATTCTCATTCATGCTCAGAAGGCTCTTTCCCTCACCCATTTATTCTTCAAATACTGAGCAGCCAGACCCAAATCTCCTTCTTTCTTTGCCTGTCCTCTAAACTCAACCAAGACTAACTGACCATACTACCCTTTTGGAATTCATCATTTTTGACCTGGTTTTATTAATTAGATTTCCATGGGTAGATTTCCACATAGATTTTATATGTCTTCTCTGACCATCTAGACAACAAGCAAAATGTCATACCACTGTTTTGTGCCATTCACATTGTGAAATTTGTTTTATAAATATTTATTAATTATTAAATCTTCATATAAAATAGTTAACAAGTAGTAGGTAAGGAACTAATTCTCCTTTGTGCCAGAATCTGGGCACTTGGATTTTATATCCACTCCAGGGCTCCATCTTTTGAAAAGTAAATTTTAGTCAAACAACTGGCAATGTTATATAAATATATTTCTCTTCATTTATTTAGTTAGTTGGTTATTCATTTTTTAATATCATCATTGACTTAATTTACCAAAGTAGTCAATTCCTTTAACTGTTACATTATAAACATAATATTAACAAGAAGATGTGCCCCATTTAGTTGATACTGTATTTAATATCATAATTTATAGGAAGATCTATAATAGATGTTGATAAGATAATAATTTGGTAACCAAAGCAAAAATCTATGCTTACTCTATTCAGCTATCATATCACTTTGTCCCAGACTGTATTTTCAACAAAGAAAAAAAAAAAAAAACTAGTTCCAGAATCTTGATAAACCTGTTTTTACACACCCACAGCTGATTCATGAAAAGCTTTAAACTAATATCCTTTTTATCAAGATTTCAGCTTCCAAGAGTTATTTCAATTATGTTGATGTTTTCAAAAGTGATCATCTAATTTTAATATTTTCGATTGTTTTAGTAAATCCTGAAAGCACTCTTATATTTTGGTCATTGGCATTTTTCAGGTAACTTAATTGGATAATTCAAACATTAATGGATAATTCATCCATTATTTCATATATGCATATAAACCTGCCCTTATTCTCACCTCTAAAAAGGGAAATGTAGTATTTGGGGGATTTCCTGAGATCAAATATTTTGATGTGTTCAAGCCAGGCACTTTAATTACATGAGAAATTTTTGACACACTCTCAGTCAATGAACAGTGGTTGGGTCTAGACAGAACTTGAGGCAACTGCAGGGGAGCCAGCACATTTCAGTCCTTAGAAGAGTTGTTTGCATAGCTCCAACCTTCTACAAAGACACAAGAACTTTGCCAAGGACCCCTTACTCAAACTTCTATTACCTGGATACAAAACCTTAAACAGCCATCCACAGAACCAAAGAAGTTTTGGAAGCCAAGCCAGATATTTCCAGTAAGTTCCCACATTTCTGAAAATCCCCAATTAATAATGTTCATTGCAATTTGTGCTATTACTTATTGTATTATCAGTCTTTCATGCTGAGCTGCAAGCTCTATGAAGAAATAGCTATGTTTATTTTGCTCTTTCTTCTACCACTTGCATCTCTGAGGTTACTGGCACATGACAAGTCCTCAGAAAATATTTGTGGAAGAAAGGACACAAGAAAGATGAGAAGAAAGGAGTGATGTGTTGAGTTAGCAGAGCCTGTTTTAGGCAAAGGTGCTGAAGTTTGGTTCCCTGGTTGCCCTCCCATTGGCCCTGCATTTATCCTATTTCAGACTTCTCCCCATTTCTCATCCTTGCCCTCCCATCCCTGATGGCACTCCAATTAATGGGACCTGCCCTGTACTCACAAACCAAATAGTCCTGCAATTTTATTGACTAGGCCACTTAGTAGTATACCATCCCTGCAGTCTTCATTCTTTTTTTTTTCTTTTTTAAGATTTTTATTTATTTATTAGAGAGCGAGAGACTGAGAATGAGAGGGGAGAAGGTCAGAGGGAGAAGCAGACTTCCCGCAGAGCCGGGAGTCAGATATGGGACTCGATCCCGGGGCTCCGGGATCATGACCCGAGCCAAAGGCAGTTGCTCAACCAACTGCGCCACCCAGGCGCCCCTTTGCAGTCTTCATTCTTAATCCTTAACTTAAAAGGGTCGACCATGAATGATGGAGTAGAACCGAGCAGGTAGAGTAGAAGTTTTCCTGCACCAAAAAACAATTGATTCTGCTTATCATAAAGTGCCTGTACCATGTAGGCAAACGTGTATATTCGTTTGCTCAATCAGTGAATCATTTGTTTCACTGATACTCATTTAACCAGCATTTACTGAGCATCTTTTGTATGCTAGGCTTCATGTTAGCCAATGGGATCATAAATCTGAGAAAACAGCAGACTCCTAAGGAAATGACCGACTTCTCTTTGGGGTTCTCTTTTGTCTTTTTGAACTAGCTTTCGAGAAGCAAGACTGTAAGCGAGAGCAGTGTTCATCCACAGTCTGAGTGAAACAGTATGAGCAAATCATAGGCCATTTTAAACCTTCAGGGAAATAAGAATCACTTTTAAGAGAAGGAGCCAGTTTTCTAGGCAACCTTTGGAAATCTGTCTCTCCCTCATTGAGTCATCCAATAAACCTGCACTGAGCACTATCTATGGGGCACTGTGCTGGGCCCCAGGACACGCAGATGAAAGGGAGTCCCCTCCCTGAAGAAGGTCACAGTCTAGCAACAGACATGAACAGGCAAATTAACACTTATAATACAGTGAGATAAGTACAGGGTAGACGTCAGTGGAGGGTACTATGGCAACCCAAAGGAGGGGCACACAACTAAGCCTGAGGCAACGGGTAAGGCTTCCCAGGGAAGATGACACTCAGCCCAGCTGAGAGGGTGTGGAGGAGATGGGATTTTTAAACAAAGGAAACAGCAAATGCAAAGCCTCAGAGGTGAGAGAGAGCCAAACACTGGTGGGAATCTACAAATCATTTGTAAAGTAGGGACTTACTCTACAGGAGGGAAAACCGCTGAAATAAACTAACTAAGCAAGGGCAGATTATGAAGGACCTATTTGGAGAGCCACCGATGGCTATGAGAAAGTTTATGATATGGTGGAAATGGCCTTTTAAGAAGTTGCTTCTAGTAGGGTGGATTAGAGAGTGTAAAATAGTGGGGGGCTGGGAGGAGGAGGGAAAGAGGCAGGTGTTCTTATGTATTTTTATGTTATGTTTTATATTCAATGCTGCTCCTTAAAAAGACATATAGCACAGTGACCTAACAAATTATTAGGTAGTGTTAGAAAGTGGATGAAGGGAAAATAAAGACAAGGACAAGAAGTGGAACCTGCAATGAGATAAAACACAGAAGTATACCATACACTTATAATCAACATCTAAGAGAAACAAATTGGCTCTAGGCTTCCTATGAGCCAATGTTTATTATACCCATTAGATAAACAAGGTGATCAGGATAGTCCTAGTACTAAGATTTAAATCAAAATCTACTGAAGAATCTTATACAAAAGAAGTCAGGAATAATCTTTTCCTTTGATAGAATATAAGATCCATGAGTAAAGGTACTTTTTTAATGCTATTATCTTCAATGACTTGAAGAGTGACAAGCATATAGGGAGGATTCAATGAATATTTCCTGAATAAATGGGTAAAGGAATGAGAATAGGTTAACAGTTATGAACTAGAGCATTATCCCTCCAAAACTGAGATAAAGCTATGCAAAAGAAGATCTGTATAGAATAGATAGATCAGTGGGACCCCACACCCATTTAGTTTATAAGACAACGTTTCAACCACAGTCATTCCCTGAAAAAAGAAGAGTGAAACCAAACTTCCTTATTATTCTGAAGCCTATCAAATTCTGCCACCTTGAGAAGGAAGGGAGGGAATCTAGACACTCTCAGTGTAGCTTAATGCACAACCTTAAAGTTTACCAAGTAAGAATTTTTACAGAGGTATTTCTAATAGTGCTCTAAATTGAATACAAAAATACCATACCAAAAAGCATCTTAGTAAAAGTGACTTATATGCCATATACTTAGCTCTCTAATACTCTGGCATAATCCAAGAATAGCTTTTAGAAGATATTTATGAATTTCTTTTTAAAAATTTCATGGCTTGCTCTAGAAATATCCAGAAATAACCAAAAGGAATAACTCCAGTTAAAACCAATACATTGCTGAGAAAATACTCATATATGTGGTCTTTTTTCTAAGATTTATCTTTTATTTTAGAGAAAGAGAGTCTGCACATACATGTGCATGCATGAGTGGGGAGAGGGACAGAATCTTCAAACAGATTCCATGCTGAGCATGGAGCCTGGAGTGGGGCTCGATCCCACAACCCATGAGATCATGACCTGAGCCGAAACCAAGAATCAGTTGCTCAACTGACCGAAGTGCCCCTAACCCAAGTGCCCCTAACACAAAATATACATCGTATGACACGAAGAAAACTATAGTCTGAGAACTTTAAAAGATGGTATGTCCAGTCACTCTCCTAGGTCCTTAACATATGTTACTAAAGCACCCATGGAACTCTTAGATTTGAATGATAGTACTTCCTTGTATACCCTTGACACTGAGGTAATTACGTGAAGTGACTCACTCAATGGATTTATTAGTAACAAAAAAATTAAAAGGTGTAAAATATTATTAAAATGATGACTTTTATTTTAAAATAGTGATGTATAATCTCTCTTTAGGGCAAATGTTATTCAGCAGGGCCAGTTTTCTGCTAAGGCCAAGCCAGGGCATGATAATAAAACTGTATCATATACTTAAAAGAGAAAGTTCACCTTTTATTGATATGGAAAATGGTCAGATCCTGATTATGAAAAATCATACAAGAATGCAAGATTAGAACACTAGAAGGAACCCATGCAAGTACAGGGTCTAGAAGCTTAGGTTTTATTAGCTTCCTGGAAAATCTGCTTCTCATGGAGGGTCCATTCACTAAAAGAAGAATATAGAATGGGATTTTTGGGCCAGTGATAAAATAAATTTTAGATATGTCAAGTTCTGGTGAGTCATCAAAATGAAAATGTCCAGTAACTAATTGGATATATAAATCTTATCTTTAAAAGAGAAGTCTGAGTTGGAAATAGATAATTTAGGAGTTTAGCATTTAGATTTAATCTATGGCAATGACTTAGAGGGAAATCTGAACCTAGTTATTAAATATGGAAGATAATTTTTCTCTGGGAGAGAGTAACAGGCCTTCCTTTTCAACCACTCATTAGCACTAAAGTGATACCACAAACATGAGCAATTTATTAAGAGTAGTTTGAAGATCATTACATAAGTAACCTCGACTCTTGATACAATGTCAGGCAACATTTGAGGTGACATTCTCAAACTTTGGTTTCATCATCTATAGTCATAAAGTAGAAGGAATCAAAAGAGGGAAAAGCATTTCTGAGAATGAGCAATTAATGCAATGAAATTAATAGGCTAAAGGAACACTTAGCTACATGAAGATTTAGTTAACAAGTTTAAGCAATGGAATGATGTATCATGGCATGTTTCTTATAGTCTCCATACTTTGGAAAGGCTG
>CM052798.1:148276273-148319489 GCA_028533885.1 Nasua narica | reverse complement strand
TGAGTCATCTAATTCATTATTTGTGATAATAATGGACATTCTAACTAGTGCATGTTCCAACACAGAACTGGGCGCAGAGATCAGATAAAAGGCAGGCAGACAGACCTTCACAAAAGAGCTTTCAAAACCCATTTAATGATCAGTTTCTAAATATTTTACAGCTTCAGGTAGTGCCAAGTTGGGCAGAAGACAGTCCGAAGACATTGTAGTGGAGATCTCTGTCCTTTTAGCTATCCATAGTCCTATGAATGAGCTCTTCTTTCTTCCTTTCTTCCTTCCTTCCTCCCTCCCTCCCCCCTTCCCCCTTCTTTCCCTCCTTCATTCCCTTCTTCCTTCCTTTCTACTACTGAGCAATTCCTCTGTGAGGCACTCTCTCCTCTTGGCATTCCTGACATATACTCCTGATTTTCCCCTACTTCCCTGGCTGCCCCTTTTCACTTTAATTTGTCAACTCCTTCTTCTCTGTTTGGTGTTGCGTGGACCTCAGTCTTGGGTCCTCTTAATTCTCACTCTTATGTGCTTCCTAGGTACTGTCCTCAACTCCCATGTCCTTGAATACCATCCCTGAGTGCAACTCCTATATTTCCATTTCCAGGCTGCACTTCTCTTTAACACTTCAATCCCATATAAATGGCAGCTTACTTGAAGTATCTACTTGCATATTTCTAATGTACCATGTTAAAACAAAACAAAACAAAACAATTTCTTGGCCTTCAACATTGCTTTTCCCCAAATCTCTTTCTCCGACATTAACCTTCTCAGTAAATGATACTTCTATTCCCCAAGATACTCATTCCAAAGGTCTGCTCTGAAGCCTCCCTTTCCTAACCCCCTACAAACAATCATTGCTAGCTGTTGTTTCTACACACGAAATATAACTCATCTGCTTCAGTCCATCTCAACTGTCGGTTTCTTAGTCCTAACACATCATATTTTTCACTGATTACCAGTTCCTTACTGATCTGCCCAATTCAGCAACTGGCTCTCCATAATTAATTCCTTAATACAACCCTTCCCATTGAATTTAGAATGAAAAGAAAAGCCTGTAAAATATAATGTGGTCTTCCAGGAATCTTCTCAGTGCAGTTTCCTTACTCCTAAGAAAGAGACAAAGGGAAGAAATTGGTTTGGTTGGTTTGGTTTTGTCCTGTGGGCAATTTTTTTTTTTTTTTTTTTGTAGTCTGAGCATTTTTGAGTCTGGATGTGACACTTGGACCTGGGGCAGCTATCTAGCGAATCTGAAGGAAACAGGCATGTGAGCAAAGCTGAATCACTAAATCTGCAAATTGAAAAGAAATTGGATTCACATCAATAGCATTCAGCCCTGATGAAGCTTCTACCCTGACACTCATTCTATCCCTAAAATTCTGTTTCTGTGAGACGATGAACATCCTCAATGTTTAAGCTAGGTCGAGTGAGGTGTTTTGCTACCATAGATGAAAGCATCCTAACTGATAGATGGAAGATAGGCCAGGACATCAGCTTAAACCTAGTGTAATGAGTCTAAATGCAAGACCACAGGAGAGAAAAAAAGATGACTTACATGCTTAAGGGTTGAAATCAATGGGACTGAGATATAGAGAAAGGAATTGCCATAGGGGGAAAACATGAACACAAATAAGTAAGAGGGGAAATGTGATGATCACACAGTTGTGCAAACGAAATACTATAGGAACTCAAAAAAGAGACTTCATTTCTCAAAACAGGTATTAGGAAATAGTTGATGAAATAGAGACATATGGGATAGAACTTAACATAAAATAGAGTTTGACAGGCACCAAGGTGAAGAAATAACTCCAAGCATAAAAAAAATAAAATAAAATAAAATTCAAGGACCCATTCAAGATTGGAGAGAGTGAAGAAGAAAGGTAACAGATTTATAGGAGAAAAAAAAATTAGAGAAGTACCCTGAAGTTTCAGTTTAGAAGTCCAATGCAGTATCTACTGTGTGACAAAGCCCCAAAGTTTGAGTTTAATGTGATGATGGGTGATTATATTCACTGAGGGTTCATTATATTTCCTGCTAAAAAAAAAAAAAAAAACGTTTCCAATGCCTTTCCAAGAAAGATTCTCTTGTAAAGGTGCTACTTCTGCACTTCATTCTGAATTTGATGGTCTGCTAAAGCAGAATTAATTAAGAATAAACTAGTTTACTCTTACTCTTACTCTTACTAACTGAAGTTAGTAATTTTAATAGGTCATTATTTCCTTGGCAAAAGAGATAAATGCTTATTTAAAGTAAAATTTTAATGATTTTGAAGTTCAAGATGACAATAGATATTATTAATTTTCCCTTACTACTTGATATTAATTTTTTGAAAAATTGTGAACCAGAAAGTTAAGATTTTACTTTTTTACAAAATTGGATTAACAAGGTGAAGACCATGAAAAAAACATGTGATGCCTTTCTGAATAATTAATTACAATTAAATAAAAAAGTAGCATATAAAGAAATCAATGAAATTTTGCACCTATGAGGTTAATAACAATGAGTTTTGTGCACAATGAGCCATACAGGTTATTGCTACTTGATCATTTGTGAGCTACAAATTGGACATTTCATATAGTTTAACCTAATATCCTGTTGATCAGTCGATGTGTTTCAACAGAGCTATTGCTGTTTTAAAATACATTGAATTTTTTTTCTGGTTTATAGTAAATAATTTTCATTTTAAGAGACTTCGTACTAGTGATTAAGAGTATGAACTCAGAAGCTAGATTGCCTGGATTAAATCCAGGCTTCAATTCCCACCCATGCTGGATTTGAACAAGTCACTTGACTTCTCTGCATCTTAATTGCCTATTCTGTAAAATGAATATAAAAATAGCATCTACTTCATAGGATTATTTGTGAGGAATAACTATGTAATCACCCCTAAAGTGTGTAGAGCAACGCCTGGCACATAGTAAGTCCTCAGCAACTATGAGATGTTGTTTTTATTACTATTATTATTCTCTTATATTCTATCCAGATAGTCAACACTTTAAACTTAAGGAATCAGTTGTTAGGTCCTACTGTCTGTATCCTGTTCTTGGATATTCTTCCCAGGATAGTAAGATAAGAACATCAGTCGCTTTTACTCATTCTTTTAAATGTTACTGAGTTAGGATTTTCCTATTTCCTTCTTCACAGGAAAGTGTTGAGTACCCTCATTCCACCCATGGTGACAGAATGCCAAAACTCATACTGTCTGTCCATCTTAAACTGCCTCAGTTCTTGACCACTTTCAACACTAGACAGTGCTTGTAATAGCCAAATAAACTTCACTTTATCATCATTTGTTTCCCTTTATGATACATTGAAAAAAGAGAAAGATTTCTCTTCTGTTTTCTGGGCTCTTTTCCCTTTCAATTCAAGTTTTCAAACCCTACTTTTTCCACCTTATGGAGAAGTCACTTGCGATTCACATACAATGGCACTGTACATTTTATATTTGCAGTAAAGTTTTATAGCGATAAATCAGCATGCACTAGCATTTCCTATGAGGGAAACTAAAGTTTGCATTTGGGAAAGGACTATATATTTTTTATCAAGCATCTTTTTTTAAGATTTAAATAATAGAACCCTCAGAAGTTCATAATAGTTATGCAATCTAATGCACTTAATTAAGGCTTTAAATAGATGAACTTTGTTCTATGCAGGACTTCAACTGATGAAATGAGATGCACCCACATTATGGAGGGCAATCTGCTTTACTCAAAGGTCACCTATTTAATTGTAAATCTCATCCAAAAGCACTCCCAGAAGACATTCAGAATAATGTTTGACCAAATAGTTGGACACCATGCCACCCCCAAGTTGATACATAACATTAATCATCATATTCACCCAGAAATGTAATCTTATATGTTTAAGGCCACCTGATTACCTGAGGTGGCCTAGAGAGTGACTTTTGCCGTGGTTAATTCACTCTTTCCAGGGTTTTGGACCTACCTTGCCTAATGAGAAACCTATATTTATAGGCACAGTCAACATGGATTTGGTTCTTTGATTTAGGTTCACATTAAACAAGTTCACAGATTGTGTAAATATACTTATGTTTGTGTACACAAAATTCCAACATGTTCCTTGACAATGAAAAAAAATATGAAGCCAAGGAAAATGAGTGTGTCTACAAATATTTATTGAAGGCTGCTATGTTCCTGACACTATATGGATGCTGAGGAATATAATGAACATCACAAGCTTGACTCCTGCCAAGGGGAGCTTGCAGTCCAACTGGGTGTACTTGAATGCAGCCGTCTACTATATTCGTCCTTTATTTCTTGTGTTAGTTTTCTATGAATATGCAGCAAGTTATCACAAACTTAGTGGCTCAAAAACAATGCCCATTTACAAACTCTTATTTCTGTGGGTCAGAAATTTGGCATGGTGTAGCTGGACACTCTGCTCAGAGCATCAGGAGGCTGAAATCAGATGTCAGTCAAGCTCAGTTCTTTTCTGTAGGCTCTGGGGGAAATTTTCCTTCCAAACTCATTCTTGTTGGCAGAATCTAGTTCCTTCAGGTTATAGAACTGGAGTTCTTGCCTTCTTGTTACTGTCAGGCAGGAAGCCCTCACAGTTCCTAGAGAACTCCCACCAGGATCAGTTGTATCTTGAAAGTATAGCATATTCTCAATCTGTGCGTGTCTGTGTGTGTGTGTATGTGTGTGTGTGTGTGTGTCCCTCACCTGCTCTCTCTCTCTCTCTTTCATTCTGTTGTCACTGAAAGTAATTCTTGCAGTATAGCAGGATTTTGCAGCTTCTACACTATTGACATTTTGGACCAGATCGATCTTTGTTATGGGGGCTGGCCTTTGTATTGTGGGACATTTAGCAGCATTTCTGACCTCTTCCTACCAGAAGCCAATAACAGTTCCCTTGCTTCAGTTGAGACAACCAAAACTATCTCCAACCATTGTCACATGTCTCTTGGGAGACAAACATGGGCACTGAGAACCACTGCTTCGGGGCAAGCCAATGTTCAGATGGCTGCTGAACAGAGAGAGAGTTACACGAATCTTAGCCAAGGCAGCCTTAATTTTTCTCATTCTATACTATGGGGATAGCCTTGGCAAGTAAACTGTAATCCTCGTGGCCTCTTAACCAACAGTGTTCTTCCCAGACAGCAGTCGGTGATGCTTCTTGCCCTTCCTGATCATGGTGTCAATCTCCGAAGCTATCCCATCATATTTCTGTGTATTAAATTAAACAGTGTCCTCCCTCTCTGGGATTGTGTTAAGATCTTCTTGATGGGAGTTTTAAGTGTTTCCTCCCTCTTTAATTGCACCCTACACGTCCCCCACTTGCTTTACTTTGCTTTGCTTCTACTGAACAAAATCAGTCATCATACACGAATTTAGTTTAATTCAAAGGGCAAACATTTTCAACTTCTTATAATATCAGGACAGTGCAGGTTTCTCATATCTCACATTTAGCATGCATTTCTTTTTTCTATCTTTTTTCTTTTCCCTATAATTTACATGTTGTTAAATGTATTTATATTTTTTCTCCACAAGACAACAGGCTGTTTTATTTCGTACTGAATATATGTAGACCTCCCTAGTGCCTGCTTTGTAGTAGTGGTGGTCAGTGAATATTTACTGAATGAAAAAAAAATGTGTGTGTGTAAACACTTACATACACATAAGTACATGGATATACAGACAGCATTCTAAAGATATTTTAACATTTCTGCTATCATGGAATAGTCTGGCATCCCCTTCAAACCAAGTAAGACGCCTGAAAGTATACACTTAATATGTATTGCTGTTGTTTCTTTTCTATGGGGGGAAAAGGGAATCTGATTGAGACTTTTATGGTTAATAGCATGGGTAAGGAATGCTGTACTGAATTTAATGTTTGAATTCACAGCAATGGATTTATTTTGAAAACTAGGTTAAATCAGGGAGGCAAGCAATGTCTATCTTAGTATTTCTCTCCAGGACCTAGCAGGGATTTGTCTTTTATAACTTTCCTGATGAAAATAAAATTTAGAAGCACATATTTTTTTTTTAGACTTGATTTATTTATTTATCAGAGAGAGAGAGAGACCACAAATAGGGGAAGCAGCAGGCAGAGGGAGAAGCAGGCTCCCCACTGAGCAAAGAGCCCAACATGGGACTTGGTCCCAGGACCCTGGGATCATGACCTGAGCCAAAGGCAGATGCTTAACCATGTGAACCATCTAGGCATCCCTAGAAGTACATATTTTTAACAAGTGACAGGAATGGCTTGAATATCTTACTTGGAGCAGTTAAGTATAACTGGGACTATAGTCGAATTGTAACAAACTCAGTTATTGTGATTAATAAGTACTCTACATGATGCATTTTAAACCATAGCATAAAACCTGTAGAACTTGAAATAAAACCTCTCATCATTTCTTCACTACTCTCTCAAAAGTCAATCTTTTATTCAAAAGATGGAACATGTGGTGCTGGTTGTGACCTTAAGACAAGTTGCTTATCTTCTCCTGCCTCGGGGAGCTCATCTACCAATGCTTGTAAGACCTACTGAACAAGACTATTGTGTCTCATCTATAGGAAGTGATAAACAGGACATAGCTTTTGCCATTTAAATTATGAGACAGTGCTCATCACAATAAGTGCCTTCTTTAATGCCCATCATCCATTTAGCCCATCCCCTGACCACCTCCCCTCCACCAACCCTCAGTTTGTTCTCTACAGTTAAGAGTCTCTTATGGTTTGCCTCCCTCTTTTTTCCTCCTTTCCCCTATGTTCATCTGTTTGGTTTCTTAAATGCCACATATAAGTGAAATCATATGGTATTTGTCTTTCTCTGACTGACTTATTTCACCTAGCACAATACACTCCAGCTCTATCCACGTCACTGCAGATGGCAAGATTTCATTCTTTCTGACGGCTCAGTAGTAGTTGATGAGCACTGGGTGTTCTATGTAAGTGATGACTCACTCAATTCTACTCCTGAAACCAATATTACACTATATGTTAACTAACTAGAATTTAAATAAAAACTTGAAACAGGCAAAAAAAGATACAAACTACCAAAGCTCATTCAAAAAAAAAAAAATTGAGACAATGCTACCTTATTAGATAGATTATAAGATACACCCTGGTTTCTGAAATGTTAAAATATGGAAAAAGTGAAGTTTTATAATCAAAGATCTAGAAAGGATATCATTCATGTACGCATGCATTCGTTATTCATTCAGCAAACTGTTCTGAGATGTACTGCAAATGACCATGATAAGTTAGGCTTATTTTACTTTAGATTGTACAATTATTTGCAGCATTGAACAAAATATTAAAATAAAGGCCCAAATTTGTAATATAGTACTAGTTTTAATGAACCTTTCTTTAAGATTTCACTTATTTTTCCTTTATGTGAAAAAGTATCTGACCCAGGGTTTGGTTTAGATGTTTAGGACAGAAAGAGGGCAAAGAGCTGACCCTGTGTTGAAGGCATTCACAGTCTAGGAGGAAGATAGGCAAGAAAACAAATAGTTATGATACAATGGACTTGACTCACCATTGGGAGAGCACCGAGAAGGGAGCAGCTTCCGTGCCTACTCCAGTATATGTAACCAAAACTATAGGATGATTCCCCCATTTTTGCAATAAGAAGATAAAAGGAAACATGGAAAAAAAATAATGTGTTTTGACCTACTTGAATTTAATATAATATATTAAATTAATATAATATACATGATGAACTGGTTACTGGCTATTTCTAATATTTTTTTGTTGACCAGATTACAAAAGCTATTTAAAATAATTCAGCAGTGCTGCTCTTACACCATTCAAATATCCCATGAAGGAACTTTTTTCCCTAAATGTTCCTAGCACTTTGACATCAGTGTCTTTGTCACTAGAGTTGCTCATTGATGTATCATACTGTTTTTTGGATCATGTCATCTTCATTCTGCCTAAATTTTTAGACATACAGCACTTGTTTAATCTAGTTATTACCATTGAAAATTTTATCCAATCTCAAGTGCCTATTTAAACACTGGAATCATTTTTTAAAAATTTATCCTTTTCAAGTATATTTGTGATTTCCATATCATAACCATTCCTTGTATTACATTTCTAAGAGGCACATAAAAGAGCTAAATCCCAGTGGCCTACACGAAATAGAAATATAATGAAATAGGTACAAGGAAAGCTAGCCCTATGCAAAATGAATTTGTTATCCACATTTGTTATCCACACCCATCACTTTTGTCTTTATACTTGTTTCCCTGTCTATAGTACACTCATTTTATGCCATACTGTTTATTTAGTACCTTCATACACTCCCTTCATCTTCCTGTATCAAAAACTTCTCTTGGAGAAAAACAGGAAACCCATTCTGGACATCTATGTAACCCAACAGCAGCCATGAATTAGGTCCTGTGATCACTATTTTACAGACCACAAAACTACACCTTATAGAGATTAGATAAGTTGTAAAGCTGGAATTTTCAAAGCAAGTTTATGGGAAAACACATCCTTGCTCTTAAACATGACATTATATGTGGGTCTAGATCTTTGCTGGGTTTGATGTGCAATATCAAGCAATTTACAATCTAATTGGGGAGGAAAGACTAACAGATGGGGAACAAAGAGGGAAGAAGTCAAGAGTGTATGTAATTTAGTGGTAAGCTCATTTTGAGAATAAAGAGATCTTTGAGAGACTGAAGAGTCACGAAAGTAGAACCTTGAAAACTTACTAGAACATGGATAGCTAATGATGGCAAATCTGGTAGTGAAAAATGCAGGAACAGGCCCATGGAAGTAGAGTGTTCAAGATCATAAAGAGTAACTAAAACAAGGAGAGGTTCTAGTTATAGGAAATAAGATTAGATATGGGTAAAGAGTTTATATATGAAAGACTCCGGTGTCAGATAGGGATTATACCAGATGTACTACTAGTCCTTGTTGGTTGATGTTGGATGATAAAAAAGATACATATCAGAAAACTCATCTGGAAGCCATATACAGGATGGACTAAGTTTGTGACGTGACAGAAGAGAAGCCAACGAACAGGCTATTATAGTAATCCAGGTGGTGTGGAATGATGACGGCTTGGACGTTTTTCCCCCTTATGTAAAACTCACAGCAACAGCCACGTCTGTGAAGCTTTCAGAAAAATAATACAAAAACATGTCCTTGCCAACTTGGAGATTACCAGTTTAACTGGATAGAGGCCATGGACTGGTGAGTCACCAGAGACATTTTAAACAATGGCTTCAAACAGTCTCACTTTGTATTCAGCTGTGGTATACCTGGAAGGTAGGGTAAGGTTATTATCAAATACTGTGCTGAACAATTCTGTGATGCCCTAGACCAGCCATTCCACCTATAAAACTACAGCCTATGACCCAACCACCCAATGGAATTATATGTTGAGAAAATAGTAATCTACTGTTATACATTAACATCAGTAGGTTCCACTAATTGAAAAAAGGTTGAGTTTATCAAGATTTAGAGAAAACAACAGTTTTCTGTGGTCACTCTCAAATTACAGGGAAAATCCCTCAATTTGCTGTCATGGACAATGTCTTTAATTTAGGAAAATGGAAGAAAAAGATTGAATGTTGTGAAGCATTCCAAATGTTTTTGGATTCACATTCTTTTCCTATTTGCTTTTTCAGAATGTTTCTGCCTGTGTGCCCTGTTTACTAATGCGGACAGTGTAATAAAGGCTTCCAGGATAGTGGTACGGCTTCCTATTTGTATTCCACAGGGTAGACAGCATCTACTTTAGAAGCCTATATGGCTAAGCACCTGAATTTATTTAGATGCTCCCGGAATTTCAGAGAACCTAGTACTTCTCTCTACTCTATCCCTTTGGATCTTAGAGAAGAGGCAGAATTTACACTTACTAAAATAATCCACTGAGGAGGAATCATTGTTCTAGGAGTCATGCCTCCTGAACCAGCGTCTCACGCAGTCTGGGAAGTGCACTCTGCTGTTAGGTGGCAGTCATTCCGTGAGAAATGAGACTAAGCCACGTGTGACCTCTGAGGACAGCAAAGGGGGAGAGCTGGCAGAGGAAGTGGGGAACCTGAGTTCTTCAGCCACAGAGATTGTTCCGTACGGACCAGTGCTGTCCAACAGAAGCCAAACGAGAGCCAGAACGTGAGCTGCCTATGTGATTTTAAATTTCCCTGTACCCACATTTAAAAAGGAAAAACAAGCAGGCAAGATTCACTTTAATAATACATTTCATTTCATCTGATATATCCAAATTATCATTATTTCAACAAGTAATCAATATAAACATGATTTATGTGTATTTTATGTTCCTTTTTGCACAAAATCTGGTATCTATTTTACCTCTTCAGCGCATCTCAATTTGGACTAGCCACATTGGAATTACTTAATAACTACATGTGGCTAGTGGCTGCGAGAGTGTAGTCTCACTTTTCACAAAACCACTTGAAGCAGAAAAGGTGTTCTCATTCAGGAGGAGGAATGTATTATCACTGAGATAAACTCATGAAAGTTGAAGAAGGAGAAAGAGAAGGAAGGAAAGAAAATTTCACAATCATTTTCACCTTGTGTTTAAGTTTATTCTTGTGAGCTAAGTCTCTCCTTCTGTGTGCATTGGAGACAGAGATCTTGTAAATGAGGACAAAATAGTTAGCGTGGATCCTGATGTCTGATGAAGTGTTCACTGGCCTACATCAAAACCAGCAAAGTGAGATTTCCATAAAGTCAAATTTATTTCATTTAGAATCCTCCCTTTTTGTGCTTCAGAATGCTATTACTTCTATTAAATAACAGTAATAATAAATGGTCGATGGGTGTGTTTTTAATGTCTCCTCTGGCAAAATAAATTTTGGCAAGTATATCCTGATCTTATACTTTTAAAAATGATTCTCTGAAATGTGAAAGTCATGAAAATAAGTCAAGACAATGGTTAAGGGTACGGAGACCTATTTTGGGAATCAGGAGCCCAGCGTTCAAGTTCTGTTCCTGCTAACCAGCACTTCACATGGCCTGAATCCACTCCCTGAGCCTCTCTGGTCCTCACGGAGTCATCTGTAAAGTGAGAGATTTGGATCTGATTACCACTAAGGTGGATTAAACCTAGGAACTGTTCTGCTTTATAACTCAGCTGAGATCTTTCAGTGGGGCAGGGACAAGATACTGAAGGCAGATGGTGGCTCCCGATGCAGAACTAGCGTGTATTTCTACCAGAGGCAAATTATGTGATCCCAGTCTCAGAAACTCCTCCTTGAAAGCCTATGAAAGGAAATGTGCTACATAAATAAATGATCATCAAAGGAAAGATTTGCTTCTAAAATACAACCTGTATATACCTGGTGATGTAGGCATGTAATACCTTCTGAGTCATGCCCACAAAGCTGCCCCATCTCCTGACATGACTAATACGCCTTTCCCCAATCCTTATGTGAAGCTACATTATGGTTTTGGCAGTTAAACTGATTGATATTTGGCTTTATCATTTTAATACTTCTATAAAATACCTGTTTAACCTGTTCTAATCTGTTGGTGAGTAGGAGTTGAAATAGTTTCCAATAAGTGAACTGAAATACATTTCTTGATTTATTACCTTGGGTTGGAAGGAAGAAGAATTGAGTTCAATACACAGTAGTATTTATTTGAATATAGTGTATTAAAAATATAACTGAAAATTGGCCAGTGTTCGGTAGTATGGATATTTCGTTCCGGTGAATGGTTTTAAATATTAAGCACCTGTAGAAATTTGCATGGCTTTCAGTCTGAATCCTGCCATCAGGCACTATCTGGCATTTTGCAGTACTACAAGTATTAGCTCATGCCAAGGCTTTTGAACTGATCTTTTGTTCTTAAACTGCCTTGAAAATCTACTAGTGCCAATTTTCACAAGTGGAACCGGCTTTATCATGTTGGAGGATGGTGGGCTTATTGGGGTTTTTTTGTTTTGTTTTAAAGTTTATGTGTGGGGGCACCTGGGTGGCTCAGTTGTTAAGCATCTGCCTTCATCTCAGGTCACAATCCCAGGGTCCCGGGATTGAGCCCCGCATTGGGCTCCCTGCTCAATGGGAAGCCTGCTTCCCCCTCTCCCACTCCCCCTGCTTGTGTTCCTTCTCTTGCTGACTCTCCCTCTGTCAAATAAATAAATAAAATCTTTTAAAAAAATAAAGTTTATGTGTGGATATTATTTATGACTCCAGGTTTTTTGAAGGTATGCCCTACTCTTCATCTCAGAAGAAAAAAATGTTCTCAAATATAATCAGGGGCACACTCAAAAACAAAATTTATTTTTTTAAGGATTTTATTTATTTATTTAACAGAGAGAGACACAGCAAGAGAGGGAACACAAGCAGGGAGTGTGGGAGAGGGAGAAGTAGGCTTCCCGCCAAGCAGAGAGCTGAACGCGGGGCTAGATCCCAGGACCCTGGGATCATGACCTGAGCCAAAGGCAGATGCTTAATGACTCAGGCACCCAGGCGCCCCCCAAAAAACAAATTATAAGTGCTTCAAATTCCTATGAAGAAAGTATAAATAGAAAATATAAATATTAAAAGTGAGGTTTTTTCTTCTTACATCTATCTTACACCTTACACCTTCCTATTCTGATGTTTTCCTATTATAAAGCAAACTTCCCAATATAGACCTTTAGCTACCAAAGAGATAAATTTAGCTTGATTTCTATTTACCTTAAAAATATTTAGACCTTAAAGAAGTCAGTTTCAACAATTTTTAAATAAAAAGTTTCCATGATTTCGGAAAGTGTGAAAATTCTGTGTAGTAGTTGAGAAATGTTATTTACTAAAACACAGGCTGATCTTTTCTCATTGGAGAAATAATGAGCTAGCCTGGTCTTTTTACTGAATAAGAATTCCATTATTTAGGATTTACATGTATGCTTATTAGCTGAAAAAACAGCTAAATTCTAACCTTTAAGATAAAGATGAAAAAATTCATAGACAAATCAGTTCATATAATTTTTCTCTGCCACACTAAATTTTTAGTTGATAAATGTGATAGAATGTATTTACACATACATGGACGTATACTATAAACATATAGAAATATAGTATTTTCTGGAACTCTAATATTTAATATTTTAGCAAAAGGAAGGAAGTAAACCAAATCTTTTTTTTCCTGAGTTACTTAAAACAATTCCTCTTGATCTATTTAGATTAGAACTAAATGTATGTTTCTAATGTGCCTTTTAAAGTCTGAACAAATGATTTCTTTCATCTGCGCTGTTGAAGATAATGAAGCCATTTTTGCAATAATAAATCTCTTCTTTGCAAGTATTTGTCCACCAGTAATGAGCAAGTTAGACTATCTTAGCATTTGTTAAAAAAAATTCCACTTTTTCTTAAGCATATGAGTTATGTTATTGAATCTGGAATTAATATTACTGAAGTAGTTACATTTAATCCTTGTAGAAACTAAAAAAATAAGATTGGAATATAACTGATCATTTCCTTGGTTCTTCCAAAACTATATTGGCAATACATTTAAAAACTGAGTTGCCTAATACTTAGTGAGACACACAACTGTTCATCCAATAACCATTTGTTGAGCAACTTCTGTTCATGGATTTGTTCCTTTGTTTATCCTGTAAATACTTTTTGAGTACCTACTATGTATCAGTCACTGTGTTGGCCACCCAGAATGTGTCAGCAAAGACCTAGCTAGCTGTGCCTACATGGAACTGTAGCTGACAAGTCTACTGTAGGGAGAGTCACTACTGTTAGTTAAATGTGCCTGTGATGAACATCCTAAAAGGCAAGGGAAAATTTAAATGAGAGCTTACAATAGGTGTACCTGATCTGGAAAACAAAGACAAAATATTCTCATAAGGAAGTGACGTGTAAGCTAAGAAGTAAAGAAGGAGTAGGAGTTAATGTTAGGTTGGAAGAGTAAAAGAAAGAGAGGGAGCAGTCTAGACAAGAAACCACTAAGGGTTGCACATCCTGAATCCTGAGAGACAGTGGAGCATATGGAAAGTAGAGCAGAGTGAGAGGTAACGTAAGATGAGGTCTCCAAGAGCTAGTTAGGTTGGTAGTGCAGAAATGATACTGACTTTGTATTTTACTCCAAGTACAACAGGAAGCCAGAGAAAGGTGTTCAGCAGGAGTTTCTGAGGAAGTCAATCTCAGGATGAGTGTGGAGGACAATGTGAAGGGAGGCAAGAATGGAAACCAGGAGCCTATTCTGAGTTATTGAAGAAGTCTAAGCAATAGCTTGGATCAGGGACATGGCTGTGAAGATTGAGAGATGGGATAGATTCTAGGTAATTAGAATATAGACTCAGTGGGAGTAGTGGGATCTGGCTATATTACCTTAGATATGGGGATAGACATGCTGTCCTAGATTTCTGGATTAGACACCTTGGTGGATGGTGGATTTTTGAGGAAGCTACATGAGGAAGACAAATTTGGGGAAAGTCAGATGAACTGACTTTGAGCATGTTGCTTTTAAGGTGATTGTGAGACACTCAATTGTTGATGACAAGTAAGCATTTGAAAACATGATCTGGGGCTCAGAAAAGAGTTCTAAGCTGGAGATATAAATTTCAGATTTGCTTTTATGGATGGTAATTGAAGCCATATGAGTATCTGAGATTGCCTAACGAGAATGTGCAGAGAGTGAGCAGGCTACAAGTTACAGGACAGAGCTCCGAGAAATTCCACTACCTAAGGGTCAGAAAGAAGAGCTTCAAGAAGAAACTGAGGAAAAGGTAGTCTGGGTCATAGAAAACAAAGAGAGAAGAGAGTTTGGAAGAGAAAATTGATCCACAGTGTTGAACTCTGCTGAGAAGTCAATTCAGGTATGTGGTATATAGGAGAAATTGCACTGAGTCCTCTGAGGACTACAGAAATGTCAAGACATGAACCTTACCATTCAAGAGCTAACTAACCAGTGTGGGAGATGGGCACGTAATTAACCTCCAAACAGAGTAGAACACAGAACACAGTAGAACACAGCTGATTCAGTTAGATGCAGACATTTGGAGATTAAGGAAAATTTGATGTTATTGTGTAAAAGATTTTACAAGATTTGTATTTGAAAAATTTTAGACAAATTTCATACTTGAACACATTTTCAAGGTGTTCACTTAAAATGGCACTAAGAAAAATCCTATTTTATTTTGCGGGTTTTTTAATTTTTTTTAATTTTTAAAAATTTTACTTTGTATATGCATCATTTGGCTGGCACAGAGCAACTACATATAACAAAGAGATACTCCCACTCAGGAATCTGAGCATTTTTGACCCTGGCCCAATAACTCAGGTACATATTAGTTTGTTCAGAGAAGAGTTTCAGGATCTGTTCCTTCTGGAGTTGGCTTTGCCCCATCCCGGCCACTTCATAGAGATCCAGGAATTTGGCCTATAAAAGATTGGACCTTAAGGCAAAGGAAGATATTGTTTTTTCCTCTTCAGGGTGACAAAATAGCCCATCTGTTAAAATGTTCAGCAATAACTGGGACAAATGTCATAGACATTTAAGAATTCAAAATTGGAGATAATTTGGACACACAATAATTCATTTATTACTTCAATTATAACAATTTAAAAGTCATTCTCAAATATTTACACATTTTATATGTATATCTCTTACTGTAATATAATTTTTTATAGTTCAAATTTAATCTTTCAAAGGAAAGTAATCAGAAAGTTCTTTTTAGTGAAGTATTATATTAGTGATTTTCATTAAATAAGGATCTCTCCTAATTTAACATTCATTTTCACTTGTTTTCACATTTGTTTAACAAAATTTCTGGTAGTTAAGTATATTTTGTTGGTTTATTTGCTTTTATCGTTGTTTGTTTTAAGAACACCTTTGCTGTGTGTGAGATATTTTTGTAATTTCCTTTTAATACTTTTTAGTTTCATATTAGAAAATGCCTCATGCTTAAGAGCAATGATTGCATTTAAGACAATTTAATTTAAAATATTCACTAATTAGCTAGAATTTCTCTTTATTTTTATGACAAATGGGTGAAGCTTTATACACTATAATTAAAATTCCCAAATTAATTTAAATGCCTTGAGAGACTTTGTCTTGGACACACTTTGATTTTATCTTGCTGTGGCAAAAGGCATTTTGATAACCTTGCCGGTATTAAAATATTCTCCTGGGCTATAGTCTTCCTCTTCACCTTCTTCAGCATGTCACAAGAGTAGTACAGTAACCTGAAAATATTTAAAGCTTTAAAAGGAACATTTAAAAAAATACTGGTTTTCTTGAGCATAGTGAATTCATATAAACTATACAAATTTCAAACAAATTGGATAAGCCTTTATATTTATAGATGTATGTATTAAATGAGTTTATAGTTTATATATTTTGATGAGAGTTCACCTCAGGTGGCATTTAAGTTTCTTTTGACATGGAAAAAAAAAATCCCACGAATTAAAATTTATTTTCTTTCTAATATATTCTAAGAGAGTATCCTTTTTGTTTCTTTGGGAAATTTTTTATTGACTTTTCAGTGTATCTGTCATGAGAGTTTATATTTATCAGCTTTCTTAGTGCTTTTAAATTTAATCCCCAGCAATTTTGTCATCAGCAAATAGCCGTATTCCTAACAACCCACTTTGGGTTTAATTCACGTGTCAGAGATTCAACAAGTGTGGTTTCCTCTGGGCTCCACTGTTTTTGACTCAATATATAAAGAGCTGAAAGAATGCAGGTGCTGGACATTCAGCTTCGTTCACTGAAGGATGCTAGAGTCAGAGGAAGGGGAAGCAGCACAAAACAGTGTGTATGGGATGATCTGGGTTTTGTTTAAAAAAAAAAGGGTGGGGAGGATTTTTCTATGAGTTTATACATTCATGTAATAGGGCGGTAAGATTGGAGGTGATTTTGTTGAACTTTATATTTTCTATTATACTTGAGTTATTTTTACAGTAAAAAATATATATTATTTTCATTTTAGGGAAAGATGATATACTCACTGGGAGGTGGGATGGGGATTCCATTCCATACCAAATTTGAAGATTTAATGATAAAGAACAACTTTGAGCAAGAAGCAGTGTGTACTATTTTGTTCACATGTTTTTAACCTTTAAAAATGACTGTGTAAACCTGAGTTCTATTGCATTTTTGAGTCTTGTAAATAAGACTCTCAAATTGATCCTGCATATTGATTTTATAGATTTTAGTTTTCAGGTTTCAAATTGGAGAATGTATGCTTTCCTCTACAAATTTGAATGAAATTTCTGCAGTGTTCATTGGTATGTGTGGAACATCATTTTCAAAACTGAACTCTCCCTGCCACACACAGACATTCTAGCATATTCTTAAATTATAATATTCCATGGAAAAAAATTATTTGTGGTAAAAGTGAAAGTAGACAGCAAGCAATTGGTCCTAGACATTCAAAGCAATGGTTTCCAGAGGCTCCTTCCCTAAAATATTTACTAATTTCTACATTCATGTCTCTCAATCTAATACAAAGTTTTTCCATAAAAATATAGTAAAATATAACTGAAAAAAAATTACAATCCTAAAGTAATCTAATTAATCCCACTCACTCTTGTCATACTCTTCCTGTCTTTTCTCCAATTCCTTCTTATCTTTCTCCTCTCACTATTGCTCTTGAGTGTTCCTAAGAAACACTTGGATGGAATGGAAAGAAATTCAAGTTAGACAACTTTGACTTGACTCATGTCGTCTCTGCCACTTACCAAGTGAATTACCTTGAGTATCAATTAACCTTTCATGTAATTGTCGCAGCTTCCTCATCTGCAAAGCAAGGATAATAGCACCTGCCTTAAATGCCTCACTGCATGGTTGTAAGGATCAAATTATAGGATATATGTATACTATAAAGTAGTGTACAAGGAAAAGGCATTACTATGATTATTAATATTGTTTTTAGTAAGTTTAGGAAGGCTGTTAATAAAAATCATGTTATCCTTTGGCTGTCTTTATCTCAGACCACAGAAAATAGACCATTGAGAATTTTGAAAATTAAGATTTTAGGAACATAGATAGAAGGTCACAGTTGTCTGGATAATGAAGTAACAAGAAGGTTGGAGGGAAATATGAAATATGTAAATATTAACACATGTGCAGTCATGAGAAATTGAGTTGCACACTAACAGGATCCATGTACGTATCCCCCCTCTGGCTGTGGAAATTGCAGAGGCAAATTTTCTTTAGTTTATTTCAAAAGTCCCAGGTTATACAATTTATTTTTCTCTGTGTCTTAATTTGTAAAAGGGAGTTAATAATATCTAACTACAGGATATTATGTGGGTATTGCTCTCTGGTATTAAAGAAGAAATTAATCTTACACCAGTTCAATAGATTCAACCCAACTGATTAGTGACTACATGTGAGACATTGTATTTAGCAGATACAGAAACTACTAAAACATAAGATGTAATACTTGGAACAACACACATTCTGAAAAATAGATACAAAGATAATTCAAGGTAAAAAGGCAGGTGTGTATGGGGGTATAAATAAAATACCGTGGGATTCAAAGGCAGAAGGAATCAAATTTAACTGTGTCAAATTCCAAAAGTTTTCCAGGAAGACACAGAGGGTATAAGATAGTGATGTAAGTAATTTGGTTTGACAATCAGATAGGGTTATCGTAGTGGTATTTGACATGGGACTCAAAAGATTGTGATAAAGAAAATAAAGAAGGAAGAATCCATATATTTACTCATTTGAAACCCATTGTGAGCATATTGTTGGCCATGCATTGTGCAAGGAGCTGAGGACATGATGGCGAAGAAACCACATATGAGTTGTCAGTAGGGTGTAAGACCGGGAGAAGGTGAACACAAGGCACCCCATTCAGTTTGGTGGGAGAAACAAGGAGAGAGGATGGGCTCAAGTGTCCTAGGAATAAGGACATGTTGAACAGGGCACGGCAGGACTAGCTGAAGCTGAAAAGGCATTTTTGAACATAGGGATGAAATACCCAGGAACAGGTTTTGAAAGTTTAATCTGATAGCAGAGTACAGACTGGATTGAGGTGATTTTTAATGCCCAGGTGCATATCGAGACTATGTGGATATAAAATATTTTCTGTATATTCTTCCCTTTAATCATCACAATGGTACTTAGAGGTAAGTGTTATAATTCCAATTGTGAAGATGAAGAAACTGAAGGTCAGAAAAGCAAAATGACTTATTCAAAGCTGTGGAGTTGATAAGGTCTGCATTAGGATTTCAACCCATGTTGAGTGCCAAGTCTGTGATCTTGGACTCTGCCCTACACTGAATATCAGGGAGAAAGTGAGCAGATAGAACCCAGTCATCACCCTTGACCCTCCACATTGACCATGTGGTGTCACTCCATCCTGTTCACTCATTTTCACAATAGGGATTTGGTTAGAAACTACACAGTTCTTTCATACATTATTCATTGATTCATCCCTTCAACAAACCTTTATTATGTGAAGTGCAGTGCTAGGGGTTTGGATACAAGATAAATAACACAGAATCTTGTCTTCAAAGAGCTTAAAATTTAGTTGAGGAGACAGAGGAATAAACAGGCTAGTTCACTGAGGTAAGTGCACTGAGGTAAGTGCTATGTAGGAGTGAAGGAGAGGATCTATAGGAACAAATGAGAGAAGCCCCTGATTCACACTTGGGGACTATCAGGGAAGGCATGCTGGAGGAGCAGCTTCTAATATGAAATGAGAAAGATAAGGACATACTAGCCAAGGGGAAAGCAGTGAAGGCAAAGAAGATAAACATGGAGGCCAAGGTCATATGGAATATTGTTGGGCCTGTGAGTAGTTTAGTACAGTTGCCTAGTAGGGTTATCCTAGTGGTGGTCAGAGAAGTAAATTCCAGAGAGATAATCAAGGACTGTATCATAAAGAGCATCTCACCCTTTCAGAAAAATGGAACTTACCCATTACTAGTAGGAGTATACTTTTAGTCAAGTCTTTAAATAATTTATTACTATTAAATATTTATTAAATGCTTTGAAATTGTCATACCTTTTGATTTCATACCTACAACACTGAGAAATTCCATTAAAGGAAATAATTGAATTGTAAACATATACTTTTAAGCACCAATGTATTCATTGAAGCTTTATTTACAATACTAAACTTTATAAACATCTAAATCCTTAACAATGAAGGGATAATTCGGCCAATTATGGTTCTTCAATATGAATGTAATATATATATATATGACTATGATATATAATCACTATACTAAAGAGTTGTTCCTCATTATTTGTGGATTCCATGTTCACAAATTGGCCTACTCAGTAACAATTATCTGCAACCCCAAAATCAATACTCATAGCAATGTACAGTCATTCACCAACATGCAGAAAGCAACCAAAAAAGTCAAGTCCCTGGAGACACATGTTCTTAGCTGAGTTATAAGCAAGGCAATGTTCTGGCTTCTCATTTCAGCTCTCATAGAGTAAACAAGCATCCCTTACACAGTATATTTAATCCCACATTTTTGACATTTTTGTGCTTTTTGTTGGTGATTTTGCTGTTTAAAATGGCCCCAAGAGTAGGGCTAGTGTGCTTTCTACTGTTCCATAGGGCAAGAAGGCTATGGTGTGCCTTACAGAGAAAATACTTGTGTAACATAAGATTCGTTTAGGTATGAGTTACAGTGCTGTTGACTATCAGTTCAATATCAATAACTCAACAATATATATTAAATAAGATGTCTTTTTCTAAAGATTTTATTTATATATTTCACAGAGAGATAGAGAGCACAAGCAGACAGAGTGGCAGACAGAGGGAGAGGGAGAAGTAGGCTCTACACTGAGCAGGGAGCCTGATGCAGGGCTCAATCCAGGACCGTAGGATCATGACCTGAGCTGAAGGCAGATACTTAACCAACTGAGCCACTCAGGCACCCCAAATAAGGGGTTTTTAAACAGAAACACACATAACACAAGATTATGTATTGATCAGTTGATGGAACTATTATGACCAGGGGTTCACAGAAATCTATGAAAACTGTATTTCCCCTATGAACAATGTTCCAATAGTCTCTAACTCAGTGTTAATAGCAACTTGATAGAACATAACTAGCCCAAATAATGACTGTGTGTGTGTATATATATATATATATATATATGCACAATATATGTGGGTGTCAATACACAGACACATTATTCAAATATTAACTTACTATGTATACTTTTTGCATTATAGAATAATAATTTTCTCATCAACTTTTGTGATATTTTCTATGGCCTATACCCCCAAGTCTGAACAAAGCAAGATTAGAAACCCTTAAATAGGGGATCTGCTTTATTTTAACAACATATCAATCTCATAATGAAAGAATAATGCAACATATCAATCTCATAATGAAAGAATAATGCAACTAAGTAATGAATTTAGATATTTAATTTTACTTGAGACATGCAGGGTGGGTATAACTAGAAGACTCTCATTTGAGATTGTGTTGGAAGAAGTCAAGAGCTAGAGTCAATATCCTCTTAAGTTCCCCCTGTGAGGAAGGCCGAGACACAGGTTACCTCATAAGACCAGGCTCCTTTAACCTCACACTCCTCTGTAAATTATCTCAGCCTTTGCTGATGTCACAAAGTTGATTGATGAATATCTCAATTCTAAATTTGTATCTCTTGGACACAGTCCATGTGAGAAGGGTGATTTCCAGAAGGGATAATTTGAAATATTTTAAAGATAACCGAGAGAAAAATCATTTTTGCCTTGGTGTATGCATTTCAAAGGCCCCTGAAAGATGGACTAAAAATAAAATCAGCTGACTGGGATAAAGCCTAGAAAACACACACATACACACAGTTTATAATGGTGGCACATAAAACACAAGACACACCCCATGGCAACAGGATCAATCAAAGGAGTCCTTCAAGTTCCTACCACATGCACACAGATAGCAGAAGAAGATTCAGTGAGTTCTTCTAGCGATCTACTTAGGACTCTTTATCCTTATTTATCTAAGCAGCAAATGTTGTGCTGTTGGTTAATAGCAGGATTGGGATGGCCTGGTTTGGATTAACAATGAAGAATCTTGACAATGAAACCACACAGTGTGGGAGGAGTTCACAGTGGGTCTGTGCACCATATAGCTCATAGAAATCAAATAAATCGACTTCCTTTTTATTCCCTTCTTTTATGGGAGTGCACCAGTTTGGAAGCAGAATTTGGGGAAGCTTGCTCCTGGGAGCAGCTATCTAAGAGGGGATTCCCTCTGTCAGTTCTATTCAAAATATTAGCATAATTCCTCAAGCACAGACTCTCTAAGATACCTTGAGTTATTTATTAATATTTAAAGAGGTTATTTGGCATGGAGCATGGAGTATAATTCTTAAAAGGAGCTGACAGCAGAATACATTTGTTAACTAGAAAGACATGTCTAAACTTTGCCAAAAGAAATACTGTATGCAACAAGCACTCTTGATGGGGAGGGTTGTTTTTCTGTATGTGGTGTGTGTGTCTGTGTGTGTCTGTGTGTGTGTGTGTTCTTCTTCTTCTTCAAAATCCACTTACACACCCCACCCCCTGTGTCTTGGGCCCATATTTGAATGAAATACTAATAATAAAGGAAAGAAAGACTTGCAGTGGTCATGCAGTCTTATCATCTATCTGCTCCTGGGGCCATCTCTTCTTCTAGCTTAGAATTTAATAGTAGACCACCCCTACTGTCCTCCCATCCTACTTGTTTATATTTTGTTCATCTTCTTCATGTTAACGAGGTGATGAATAAATGCACTTTACAAGGAAGAAGGGACTGTCGGGACTGGAGACAGGCGTCCTCTGTTCATTCATACACTGGGTAAGGTATAAACAGGCAAAATGCAAATCTGTTTGTCAGGAATCACAAATTTGGCCTGGAGGGGAACACAGTTCAGTGAAGGTAGTTAATTTTTGCTCACTGATGGTTCATTCCTGGGCCTCTTCAGGAGGGGAGTTAAAGCGCTAGTTACTGATTTGTTTCTCATGACCACTGGCTAATCCACTTTAACTTGTCTCTCCTGCAAGCTTCATTATACAAGGTTTTGTGCAGATAGGGTACAGGTTGAAGTGTGGCAATACCAAGTATACATATAAATCAGTATATTGATTATGTTATCAATTATATTCTATATGAATATCAATTATATCAATTATATATTCAATTATATTGAACGTGCCCTGACAGCCATCCAACCTACTGAGATTAAACATAGTTTACAGCATATAACATGTAGGGACTCATACTTGGGTGACAAAACTATAAAGATGAAAGCAAGGAACTGCTTATATGAAAATGATGAAGGAAGTTACATCTGAAGGGAGGGGATGGCCACAGTTAGCATGGGGGCCCATGGAAGGGCTTTTGGGTGGCTAGCAAAGCTTTGTTTCTTGACCAGGGTGATGGGTATAATATAGGCGTTCCCTTTATAAAAATTCACTAAGTTCTATAAAAAGGTGGAGTAAAGTTTAGGATAGTGGCTGCCCTTGGTGGGGGGAAAGGGAGGAGCATGAGAGGACACCTCACACATTGGTATGGTGATGTTTCTCGACCAGAATACTGGATACAAGAGTTTGTTCAGTTTCTGAAACTTCTTCCAGCTGAATACTGCTGTGCACCAGTCTATCTGGAAACTATATTTCAATCCAAGTGTCAAAACTCAAAAGCATACTTCTTGGAAGGCTTAGAAACATCTAAGATTCCACCCCAACTGTTTCTACCTCCAATAAATCTCAGTAATTAAAAAAAAATCCCTCCAATATACCTGAACTTTTCAGTGGAAAAGTCTAGCCAACTACCAACAATACAAACTTTGCTTGGGGGTGGGAATACCAGTGGAGGGACGAATTTAGAAGGTGGGCTTAGAGAGAAAAACAGTTTATCTAGTGAATGCCATAAGACTTCCTGAGGTTTCAGCTTTCTATGAATAGAAAACAACATTGAAAACTCAAGGCAGCAGGTCAAGGTCAAAATAAATATATAGTAGCTCCTCAAACTTTGACCTTGTATGTGTTAGAATAACCAAACAGCACTCAATGAAAGTGTTTTGATTTGTTTTTTGGTTTGCCAATAGAATTTTTCTTTCTACTGGGCTGTAAGGTCCTATTAGGAGTGAAGCCAACAGAGACATTTTGGTAGCTGAATTAATTTTTTTTCATCTGTTGAGGATGCTCTTCACTGAAAGTCAGAGTCCATTTGGGATGTAATCTAATCTTTTTAATAGCTGATAAACGGAAATGAATAGCTTCTTGGATGCAACAGAGGCAGAGCAGGTTTGAACAGCTGGAACTCTCTCTCTCTCTTTTTTTTTAACATGTCCATGCAAAGATAAACTGCTCTTCGAAAATATGGTATTGCTAGAGAATCAAACAAGCAGATTAGAAACCATGCTCTGATTTTTTTTTTCCTCCAGCGTTTTGCCCGATGTTTTTTGAAAATTGATTTGTACAAACACAGGAGTAGTTTTGAAAACCCCAGTTTAAAAAAAAAAACAAAACAAAACCGGTATCAGAACGGTCTGCTAAGGGTGAAGTTAGTGGATGCAAATCCTACTGGAATGATAACAGTAGAGTATAGAAGGACTTTCCCTGGCGTCATGAAAATTATCGTGGGCAGATTGCCTTTAATCGTCACCTAAACTGACAAAACAAACAAGCAAACAAAAAAGCCAAGGATTTCTGAGTGACAAGAAGAAGGTGCTCTTTTTCTGAAACCAGGATTACCATGTAGTTCCTCAAGAAAAGTCCGGGTGAAGGTAAAGGAAATACAGTTCAGTGTAACATCCCTTAATTATTTACAGATGTTTATGAAACTCCTAGTTGTCTCCTCTATTCAGCCAGGGAAAAAGCATAAATGGAAAAGCAGGGATCCTATCCCTCTGTCTGCTATCAATTAAATCATCAAAACAAAATTATCATTCAAATTACAATGTATCATTTCACTTTTAAAATGTATGGGGGAAATCCATCTATGAAGCAGAAATCTGTAAACCATCAAAGCAACAAAGCGACATTAAAGTTCAATGAGCAGTTTGTTCATGCATGTTTTAATCTAGTTAAAAAATGGAAACCATGTTCACGTGGTCAAAATAACACTTGCGTCAAAGGAGTCTTTGAGGTTCAATCCAGTGAGACAGGCAAACGATTTTTGTGAAACCCCAAAATGTTTTCAAGGGAGAAAGGGCTCCCTAGAGATCTAAATACAGTGGCATTAGTGGAATTTTAATGTGGGAAAGTATCTAGCAATAAGGCAAGCTTGTTAGAGGGAGAAAATATCAAATGTTCAACTTCTAAATGTGTTCTTTTCAATGATTATGTAATTGAGAACTGTTTTTTATTTTCTATTAATACTTACGTTCTATTGTTTCCTATCATGCATATGCTAAGCTTGCTTTGTATTAAGTTCTGTGTTATTGTGTCGTGCCATGTTAAAGTAATTATCTGTCTCTACAAAAGAGATTTATTACCTTCATGAATCTGACCATACACACATCTTAAATAAATTAATGAACTGACAAACAAAGAGTGCCCCATCATTCTGAGTAGCTGACAACATTTAAAAAGCAGTCACATTGCAGTGCAGACGATTTAAAGAGATGGGTACTTTTGGAAGAGTAAAGGAAATTATTTTGTGAGTATAGTCTTTTCGACAAGAATGCTGACTGGATCTAAGTTCATCAGAGATCGATGCCACAACTACCTTTTTCTAGGATATTGTTTTGTTAAAGGATCTTGAGTTATTTTCTGCCAAAGACCATGTCACCCTGGTGTTTCTCAAGAAGCAGTTCTCTGGATTGGCTTAGTAACTTTATCCAAAACATACCGACTAGTCTGATTCAGTCATTTGAGACCAGGTGTGTGGATTTTATTAAAGAGAAAAAACAATTATTTATTTATAAATTTATTTACATATTTATTTTCATGTGTTTTAAAAACTGTTGTATTTTTTCACCTGAAATTTAAATGTTGACTAACACTCAGCCCTGCCACAGTATGTCTTATTCCCCTAAAGAATAGAAATAGGATCAATTTCTTCTTGTTTAATCTATCTTGATCTCTAGAATTTAAAAATAATAATAATTGCAAGAGGAAAATAAAGTGAAAATTCTTGACTGAAAAATTATTTTGACCTGATTTTGCCGTAATTGAAATATAGGCAGATTTATACAGAATTTTCTATGAGCCAGATTATTGCTATGTTACTTTTCCTTCACACAGCTCGTGAGGGTATTGTTTTCATATTAAATTTTAAGTCACTAAAATGGATACAACAAACACTGGGCAGATCACAGGATCAGGGCAGTCTCCCTTCTGTCTTTAAGAGTCATCATTAGTTGGAATGGTGTTCACTTCTGGGCCTCATGGATCACAGATTTTACAAAGTTATTGAGACAAGTGTGCTCTGCTAGGTTTTATATCTGAGTATTTCCCAAAGATTCATTTTTACAGCCTGACAATCACTTTTTTCCTTGTGACAAAGGCTCTTAGGAAAGATTTAGAAAACTTGATTCCAAGGGAACTTCTAAAGAAAATGTCACTAAAAACAGTAATTCCTCCAGCGCACAAATGCCTTGACTGTTGTGATTTCCTGGGGATGGCAAAAGGATTTTTAACCTGCCAGATTCTGTTTGAGGGTTTTCAAATCTAATTTGTAGAACTAGTTAATTTATCAGACCCACATTTCAGAGATGAATATTCTGGTAAACCAAACATTGAAGTTCCTCTCCTGAAGTATATACATCGTACTTTCCCCTGAACCACTGTGTACAATTTTAAAGCTTTTTCTCCAGTACATTGTCAAGGCATTTCTGATTTACAACTCGTGGATTAACGTTCACTTCCTTTCCTTGAAATTCAAAATTAAATACTTGACCATTAACTTAAAAGAGACAACCACATTTCTATAAATCTTTAAAGTATCATTTACCTGATGATATTGAAAATATTCATTGCTAAATAGACCTGTTACATCTTCTTGTAAGCCTGTGACTCTAGATCCTGAAGAATAAATGTGTCATGTTTTCTATGTGTTAAAATATAAGAAACTACTGCTTGCAATTAGGATACCATCCAGTGTGTATTACCTGCCCATGTATGTTTGTATTTTAGCATTAAAATCCTATCATCATCATGACCACCCTCATCATCCCAGCTCAAATTTTCCAAGTACCTGTTGTGAGCGATGCCTGATGCTAAGTGCTTTGTGGGCATCATTTCATTGCTCTCTCTAGCTCTTCCAGGAAAATTCCCTAAGACCAGCGCATGAACAACAATGTCTTAATAAAGGTGGCCCCTTGGCCAGGGAACCTCACCTAACAATATCGGTCAACATATTTAATATTGCTATTTGAAGCAATGGAGAAGGGGCTCCTGGGTGGCTCAGTCGTTAAGCATCTGCCTTTGGTTCAGGTCATGATCCCAGGGTGCTGGGTTCGAGCCCACATTGGGCTCCCTGCTCCGCAAGAAGCCTGCTTCTCTCTCACCCACTCCCCCTGCTTGTGTTTCTGCTTTCACTGTCTCTCTCTGTCAAATAAATAAATAAGATCTTTAAAAAAATGAAATAGAGAAAAGACCTTATTCACTTCTTTTCCTTGTGCTTTCTAGTGCCCAGTAAAAAAAAAAAAAAAGGAAATACTGGTGGGCAGGGGAGATGAGGGAGGGTGAAAATAAGTACCTTTGGAGAAGGTAGAAGGGTGATGCCTATTTAGAATGGAAGGAACTGGATTATTTTCCAATATGACATTTATTTATCTGCATGATAAGCTTCTCCTTACACATAGAAAAATGCAGTTTAATGTGAATGCTATTTTTAAGTGAGCATTCAACAATTGTAACATTCCCAGTAATTTAAATATGCACAAAACTGCATATTCCGGGGCCTGTTTTAGAATCGCCATACATTTTCATTCTCAACTTAAAGTTATTTCTTTAAAAAGGAAAGACTCCAATGTCAGCAATATTTTCTTTAAGTGCGTGCATTTCGATCTTAAGTCTGTTGTGTAACTTTAGGAGAAAGACAGCACCTGAAAAACATTCAAACTTCATTTTATCTTTCATGCCATTTGATACTTTTCCACACTTCTAGGAATTCACTTTTGTTTTTTATGTCCTCTCACAGATGAAATAATTCTGAGTCGAGTTGGGCTTAATTTAACCCTTCCGCAAAAAATAGAGCTTTTTAATCCTCCCCGGCTCAACTTTTTAAAATGTTGATTTAGTATTTCTTAGGTAATTTAAAAGTGGCAACTTACAGATACAATTTTATTACTGAGGATAGTTTTTTTGTTCTGTTTTGTTTTTGTTACTAAACTTTCCTGATATAAATCTCAGTGCAAGTAATTTTCTGGGAATCCCTTTTTTCCTTCTTCCTTGTTTCATTTTTATCGACTATTTTGTCTCATAATGATACTTCATAAGTATTCTTGGCGAAAAGGTGCAACGTAGAGGCAGATATGCTTTAATTAAATTCTCCTCCACCAAAGCGAGGTGGGTGAACATTAATTATTTCACATGTCATGGGAGAGAATCATTTCTAGGAGTAAGTTGCCTGTGGGATAAGCACATGCAAACACTCTGGTCTCTTGTGCGCATCTGCCATTTCAACACTCCACCAAGAATGTCTTCCAGTAAGTCCAGCTTTGCCAGTACCTTTTCAATATGTAACTTTATTTTCATATCCTCTGGATAGAAAGGAGCATTGTTTTCAACTCTCAAAGAGCTCAGCATAAATATAAATACTCTAAGTGTCCTTTAACAACATTATAATCCAGACATGAACGAGAATCTGAACTCCACCTGAACAATTGATTTTAAACAGGCTGTCATTAAGAGCATGCTTTTTCCTTTGTAAAAGTTTAAAGTGGGTCAATCACGCTGATTTGAATCCTACAATGCAGTAAGAATCTGTCAGAGAAAACGTGCCGTCTACAGAAGTAAAAGACAAGAAAAGCTGTTTCTTGGAGATAGAGCAGATCTTTGGGGGCAGTCCTCCCCCATTTGAAAGAATGTAGGTGTGAAGAATTAAAGACCATTTCACCTGGAAAATTAGAGGAACTAAATCCTTAAATTGTAAGAGCAAATTATATAATTTTTTTTCTATCACAAAAAAAAAAACCTATGTAAGTCAGAAATTAATGTAAACCACTATTCAATAGAAACCAGTTTGGTTTATGTTGCTGACACATTTCATAATTCTACTAAGAATATCACCTATTTGTTAAAACAACTGAAAAAAGCCCAGAAATGTGGTAACTACGAGGGAATATTTGGACATTGCAGCTGCTCAAGAAAGGTCATTTTTCCATGAATGAAGCTATTTACCTTTAAGTTTTCTCATAAAGAGAAAAATTTGCCTACATGCAAACAGCTTTGAGAATAAAATAGTTATTTTTTAAAAAAGGAAATTCGTTCTGCTTGTAGAGAAGCAAGTGTAGCATATTTTTTTCCTTCTTCTAATCTTTCCACAGGTCATCAATCATGAATTTTCCCTGGTATGTTGCCGAAGCAGGGAGTGAAATGTGCAGCTGGGGATCGACCAATAGGAGGCCTTCTGTACCTGCACATTTTCGTAAGTCATCTAAACACAGCCAGAAGGAAACCCAAACTTTGTTTTTTTTTTACCTCATCTGTGATTGTAGCTGACATCAGAGTGTTTTGGCTGAATGGATCATGTATTTCAAATAAGACTCCTGCATATTAAAAATGAGATGACATAGTTTAAAATTAATACCATTAATAACTTAATACATTCACAAAATTCCTTTGTGTCCTGAAAAGTACCGTACATTTTATTTTTCATCCCTTTTTTTTTCAAAAAATGTATCTCCGTCCTATTGAGTTAACTCTATTCCTTTGCCTAGCGTATTTTCCATGTGTTCTCCTCTCTTCATAACATTTGGCAATTCGGCATGTGTCGTGAGTTCATCGAAGCAGTATCACTGTCGCTGGCAAGTAATATGATATATTTTTTCATATTTTCAGATGATAAAAAATTAGGATCTTTATCTAATGTCCATGAGGAAAATGTGCTACAAAGAAAGAAAGACTTAAAAGCAACCAGTTTCTAATTAATTTCTTGAATCATTCTCTGCCACCATTTCTGAAAGTGGTCCAGTGCTTTCCAGCTTATGCTGTAGTTTTCCACTAAAAATGTGATGGCATATTTATATTTTTCACCCTTCAAGAGGCTGATGCCCTTTTAAAGGTGGAAAGTGTAAAATGTAAATATTTTCAGTTTAACTCAGCAAACAATTACTAATCATTTATGATATATAAGCACTGTCCTAGACACTGTGGATCACAAAAACGACCAAGACATTGTCCTTCACCTTAAGGAGCTTATGATACAGAAGCAGGAAATAAACACGTGGAAAATATATCCAGGAACAAACCGGGAATACTGTGATCAAGCCCCGAGAAGGTTTTGTGGAGAAAGGCGCACCTAAGACGAGGCTTGTATTATTGGTGCATTAAAATCTGTGGGACGCTGTGAAATCTGTCTGTAGAAGTTGACGGGTGCTAGGTCTTTAGAGGCTCTTGTGCACTATATGAAGAAGCAAGGATTTTCGCTAGTCCCTGAGAGAGAGGGACTTTCAGCAGCAAACATGATTAGTTTTCCAGCTCATCCTAGAGCCAATGTAAAGGAAGTCTACTTTGAGAGGACAAATACGGAGGCACCAAGATGGGTAGAGAATGACTCTAAACTGCAGACAGCAGGACGGGTGTTACCCGGGGACTGAATCTCAGACCCCACCCAACCTTGCTAAATTAGAATTTGTTTTATCAAGATCCAGTGGTTATTCATGTGTCCCTTAAGGTTTGAGAAGCACCAATCTAAACTGAGTGAGACTAGGCAATGGGTTAGATATTGAGAGGCATCAATAAGGAGTTGCTGAGGCCCGAAGGGGTGAAAGGTATTGCCGGGGGCTTGCAGGTCTTCTGTAAGAGGCTAACACAGCAATGAGCCACAGGCATTAATGCCAGTGATGTCATTTGCATTCAATTAATGCCAGTGATGTCATTTGCATTCAATGGCTGGAGAAACTTAAGCTCAAAAACATTACAAAGCAAATGCAAAGTGAGGAACAAGGGACAGGAAGATATGGAAGATGATATTTTTAATTTTTAGCAAAGCAAAATGTGAGAGAACTGGGAAATTCAAAGGGAGATGTCCACCCAGTGTTTGACTTGACATATTTGTGAATCTGAGGAAAGGTCAGAGTAGAGGTATATTATAGAAGCCATTAGTCTATTTTTGATTGTTAAGGTCATGACAGGAGAACATGATCACATAAGCGGAATATGTTGACTTGGAAGAGCAAAGGGATGCAGAATCCCCGAGAAAAGCACTGATTGCGAGAAAGAGACTAAGAAAGAGCCGTCAAAGATACCAGAGGATACCCAGGAGCCAAGAGAAGGGAGTTTCAGGAGAGTGTATTCAACAAATTCCAAAGCAGCAGGGTTCCAGAAAGATTTATGTCCACTGCATCTGGCAGTCGTTCCAGTTCGAAAGCTGGAATATTAATTTCTTAAGACTCAAATTCACAGTGTTCTGCTTGCTAGCTCATATTACTTTTATAAGTGAAATAGAAATCGTTATTGAGTCTGAGACAAAAATGCAGTCTATATTGGTGGTTTTATCCAATGCAATTTTCTCTCTGGCATTGAAAACCGTATGAGATTTCAGTGGGATTCCCTAAGACGGGCACCTGAAGAACCCAGGTGCTGTGTCGCACAGTAGCCCAGAGATCCCTTGGGGAGTAAGTCTCACTCTGAAGGTTAATTTACTGGCAGATTAGCTGGCAGTACGAGATTAGTTATAGGCAATGTGATCCTGGGATGGGATTTCAAGTCATGCAGCTCTGTGGTCAAAATCCATTTATGTGTATTCCTAGCAATGCCATTTTTTTTTCTCCATCTTATTTTGCTTATCTGTAAAATGGGACTAGCAATGCCTGTGGAATAATTTAATTGTGTGTGTGTGTGTGTGTGTGTGTGTGTGTGTGTGTGTGTGTGAAAGAGACGGAGAGAGGAGAGAAATGTCCTCAATAAACTCACTAATCCAGCCCTTCCCACACTTGTGGGATCATACTTATCTTGTGACTATTCCCAAAAAGTAAGTATAATTAAATAACTTATCCCACTTTGAAATTGTTTAGAGAATTATAGTTTGGATGGTTATCAGGGAAGCCACATAGTACTTTAGAAAATTTACACATATTAAGAATTTAGAGATCCGGAAGGAAATGAGCTTCCTAACTAATTAGGTAAGCAATAGTCATTTATCTCACACAGATGTAGCACATCCATTATAGATCAAGTTCTTTGATAGGAAGGACAGAATGTAAATTCCATGATGAAAGGGATTTGGGGGGTTCAATGAATTGCTAGAGCTTAACAAATAGTAAGAACCATCAGATATCTACATTTACCTGAGTGTTTAAGAGTTTTAAGTTTAAGTTGTAGAGTTGAATTATTGTAGACCTCAATCTTCTCGTCTATGAAATGGCATCCAGTCTCCTTTTCTGCTCCAAAACTATAATTTTACAGTCACTGACAGAGTAAAAGAGATAGAAACCCATATATATAAATCAGAGTAGGAACAATTAAATTGCCCGTATAGCTCATATAATTTTTTATTAGGTTGGTGGAACTAGGCTGCCATTAATAGTCCATGTAGTAATAGATTTTGACTGATCAGTAGACTCACTGAACATTCAACATACATTTATGTACACCTTCTGTGTGCTAAGCCCTGAAAAGTGGTGAACAAAGTTGATGCAGGCTTTGCCCTCCCAGGACATCTAGTTCATCGTCTCTTTTATTTCCTGTACCCAATGGCATTAAATGTGAGACGGCTTAGCAGGGGTTCAGCCTGCAGTTTGTATCCGTGGTACAGAAGGAATTAATCTAATCTATGTGCAAGTTAGTCCCATTCCACTGAATGTTACCCAAAGACAGCAGTTTGCAAATGTGAATTAATACTAGAATAATTTCTTCTTGACAACTACAGTTGTCTGAGATAAACAAAATAGATTAAAGTCGTCCAGCGGGGCATCAGCAACCTGACCAAGTAGGGAGAAAGTATGCAGGCCAGCGGAGAAGGAAAAAGAGAAGTAAATAAAACCACACCGAGGTAGATCACCAGGGCGGTGAGAGAGCAGGGTGACATAAGTCACGTTGACAGCCTACTTGGACGGAGCCTGGTCCAGAAGAATGTCTTTGCAAGCAACAGATTTAAATCCCATGGGCTGTTGGTGAATGTTTAGTTGTATTTCCTGGTGTCTGGTGATACCCACTTACATACATCCCAGGAAGATATTCATCACAATGGATATAAGCCTTTCCATAATTTATCAGCCTCCCTTTATTTTATAGATGGTATTTCATTACATGTTTGGAAACACCATCTCATAACTATCCCTCCTGGTTATGTTACTATTTATTTAATTTTGTCACATGATGATAATTTTTAAAAGTGTTCCTTAAAACATTTTTTCTAAGTTTGAAACACCATTCCACTTTTCTATTTCTACATATTTTTCCATTTGTAGAGCAATAATTATTGAGTCAAAATCATTTAATCTATAGAGATTGTTCCCTTGCAAGATGTTAACAGAAGTTCTGTAACCTGAGACATCAGTATTAATATTACTCTTGTTTTTGTTTTGCTAACATTGTGATGTGTATTTTTAATTTATCTTTAATAAGTTTAAGTTTTTCAACTATTTTATCTGAAAAGACACTGTTTTGGCAGATGTTTATACACAAAAAGTCACACTGCTCTGAAACATTAGCACTTTTATATTGCAACTCAAAATGTTTTTGTATGTATGGTTGAAAAAGCTATGTAGTGCAAGTGCCTATTTGCATGCATAGCTGCTAATTAATGTTTCCTGAGACAGAAAGGACTGTGCAAATGTGTACATATTGACATGTATTTAGTATAGGCAAACCTGTGTAAATAAATCTATTTAGCCATATGTTAAGCAACCAATACCTATCAGTCCCCAGATACTAAAAAAGACAACCCAAAATGCCCTGTTACCAGTTTACAAAGTATTTTAAGAGCCTCAAACACTTTGAGTTTTGAGGAGTTTCTTCTTTACTCCTGGGTCAATAAACTTGAAAGACCACGTGTTTTACAGGACTGTGTATCCATATTTTTTTTCTCCCCAAATATGTTTATTTTAATTTTTCAGTGTTACAAGATTGATGGTTCATGTACCACACCTCAGAAGACATGAAGAGACACTTCTCCAAAGAAGACATACAAATGGCTAACAGACACATGAAAAAATGTTCATCATCTTTAGCCATCAGAGAGATTCAAATCAAAACCACACTGAGATACCACCTTACACTGGTTAGAATGGCCAAAATCAACAAGACAGTTGACTGTGTATCCATATTGTCCTCACAGAACTTCCACTAAGCCATTATAAAATCTGCAAAAAAAAAAAAGTTTAGAAAGACACTTTTTCCTGTCTTGCAGGATTTTTTCTTTGAAAAGAGGACTTGTACAAAGTATACAGCACAAAAATGAGCATATTTGCTAGTTACTCAAGTTTGGAAACTTGCTTTTGAATCAAGTTTTATTCTTCGATTTGAAAATAAAGTCTTCTGACTTATTTAACTTTAGAAGTAATATAAAAGAAAACCGCTTTTAGAGATCCCCACATCATTTGGAAGGAGCAATGTACAACTTAGATTTCATCATGGATTTGTCCCGCATGCTAGCTCTTTCAGTGGTCTGTACTTCAGGGAGCTGTCAATAAACTTAGCGTAAGAAAATCCTTATACGCTAATGACTATTATTCAGACTTTTAATTATTAATGATCAGAAAGCTAAAAATAAAAACAAGTTTTCGTTGTTCTGGTTAATGATACTATTTGGTTTCAGAATGTGAACAAGGAAGCGTTAGATTCACTACTTAGGAAAGATGTCGTAACGTTAACAGGCAACAAAAAATAAGCAGAACCACTCAACTTTTTTCCCCAGCTTTTCTATCAAGGAGTATGATTTTCAAATTGGAAAGGTTAGAGCAAACACCGTTAAGAGGGAACTGAATTCCAGAATAGATGAAGAGATAGTAGAAAATTACCTAGAACTTCAAATGAGTTCAAGTCTCCTTATGAATAGCATCCCATGGTGCTGAAAGATTTTGCAGATGCAATGATGAAACCGGTGTCAGTAATCTTGAAGAAATCATGGACAGCAGGAGAGGTGCCAGACTAGAGAAAACACCCCAATTCTGTAAAAGGGGTAAAAACAAATTGCATCAACTACGTAATAGCCAACTTGTTGTTAGCCCAGTCAGATTTAAGATTAGGTTATCAGAGAGATGGTTTATAAGAAAGTAGCAGGGGAAATGCAGTAATTGCTAGAAGTCTTCATGGGTAACCTAAAAATGAATAAGGCAGTCCCCCCTTATCCGGGGGATACATCCCGGGCCCCCCAGTGGACGCCTGAATCCGTAGGTACCAAACCCTATATATACCACGTGTTTTTTTTTCCTTATACGTACATATCTCTGATAAAATTTAAGTTGTAAATTAGGCTCATAAGAGATTAACAACAATAACTAATAATAAAAGAGAACAAATGTAACAACATGCTGTAATGAAGGTTATGTGAATGTCATGTCTCTCTCAAAATATATTACTGTTCTGTACTTACCCTTCTTGTGATGATGTGAGACAGTAAGATGTCTATGTGATGAGATTAGGTGAGGAGAATGGAGTAGGCATTGTGATATAGTGTTAGGTAGCTATTGAGCTTCTGACAAGAAATCAGAAGGAAGATCATCTGTTTCTGGAGCACAGGGGTAACTGAAACTCTAAAAGGCAAAACCGCAGATAAGGGGGGACAACTCCATTGCCAAACTCACCTAATTTCTAAATTTCATTACAAACCACTATTAACTAAAATGGTTGTCAAAAACCATCACGTCAACAAAAAGTAATATGGTATTTTAGGTGATAAATTTATTTACCAGTGCAAAACACATGAAAATTTATATTTCAAGAGCCACAAAGAAAGGACTTGTGGTTTTTAATTGTCAACATGCTCAATATGGTATGACAGTTGTATGAGAGCTGTGCTAAAATAGTGACAACAGAGTGGGGTCTATTATTTTCAGGTGAAAGAACATGGTATTACACGTGTGCCTACAACTCATTAAAGCTCATCCTGCCACTTCCGGTTTCCAATTTTGGGACCCCAACATTTGGAAGGTAGTGTGAAACAAGAGTGGAGAGGCTGATGAAGGAAGGGCATTTCGACCACAGTGACAAACCACTGAGGGACTTAAAGCCAAAAGACTGAAAGAGTCCTTTTCAATGATCTTAGGAGAAGTCCATGGTAATAGATTGTTTGGAGAAGATTCAGAGTCAGTAGGCAGGAACAATTGGTAGATGTTGCAGGAAACCAGGGAAGAGGTTTCTTTCTATTAGAAATACCAAAAATGACTCTAGTTTCTCTTCTGATCACATAAATCTTTCGCCTTTTAGAAATACCAAAAATGAATCTGCATATCTTAAGAAGCAATCATTTTCCTGTCTCTGGGAGTGTTCACATAGAGACTGAATAGAACAAAGGGATTTCTACATTGCTTGGGCAACTAGTCAAGTTTTTAGATCCCTTTCAATTCTACGATTATTTGATTCTAAGTATTTCCAACTACCACTTAGTATTCTTTGGATAGCATCCCCTCCAATAAAAGAAAGAAAAGCAAAATACCTTGAACAGTCTCTAAATATTTAGAAAAAGTTCATTGAATATAGTAGTTTTCATTGCCATGAAGAAATGCATTCAGATGTCATCATACAATAAATCCCAGAAAAAAGCTTTATTTTAGCTTTCTTCTTTGGCATAGGCACAACGTTTATGTAATCTTAACGATGCATATATATTTTGCCATTTTATCTGATTTGTTGTTATAAAAGAAACATGTTTAAATTGTGTACTTACACAAGCTCAGCATCATTTTCTCTTTACTGATTTAGTTAAATATAGATCGCAAGACTCAGAAGTGAGCAATTGGTTGATGATTCTCAGCCTTTTGTGCTAAAAATTTATAACCCAGAAAATGAAAACTCCTAACCAGAGAAGACTGACTCTACCCACAGCTCCAAAAAGGATGGAAATAATTTGATAATATGAAAAATATAACCCTATTTATTCTCAGTTTCCATGAGCTACTCAAATTCAGCCTATGTCCTAAGATATTTCTTCACAAGTGGCATACCTATGAAATTGGGGGATTCCTAACTGAAAAAATTTGCATGTCAGCTAAAGATGAAATTTTTGAAATGTATATTCAAATCAATGAGCCATATGCAAAAAAAGAAACAATCTCTAAAATGGAGCACTCCCTTGAAAGAATGCTAGTACCTCAGTGCATATTTCAGAGGGAATGAAGAGTTTCAAGATATGGAAGAAAATTAATTTACTAGTTTAAGAAAGATGTAAGGATTTTTCTTTGAAATCAAAGGGAAATCAGTTCTATTGTGTGTTACAAATCTTGCTCAGACTTGCTCACTACACCATAAGTATTTAATAAACTTGACTATGGACTGATAGCATCAAGGAATATTTTTGAACATATGTAAAATATAAGTGATTTAGCTAACATGACTTTACATATTCATTATATAAATTTCAATGCTTGGGAAAGTTGTGGAGAGATAATTTAATCATCATAATGGAGTGCTTATAGGATTACACTAGGGAAAGTTACTGTATGTAGTTGGATTAAAAAATAATGTTGCACAGCAAGCCTCATGTATAATACATCTCATAATAACAAGGATTCAGATATGCCAAAGGGCAAATCAAGACCTAACCACCCAGTCCTATAACCATCCAGGCCTATAAGGACTATAGATAGATAGATAGATAGATGATAGATAGATAGATAGATAAATAAATAAATACCTGAATGTCCCTCTTTAGCCTTTGTTTTAGGTATTACTCCGGAATCCTATATCCAACATTGTAAAGGATTGCATGGAATTTAAAAAAGGAGAAGTTACTGTAAATATAATTCCACAATTAAACTAATCAAACAAATATGAAGAAGAAAAAAAAACCTTAAGGTCTAAAGACTTAGAAAACGGCATAATAATGTAAGAGCAAATTAGTTTTAAGGAAAAAACATAGCATTGCTTAGAAAATGCTAAATAAAATAGAACATAAGGTAATATGTTCATATTTCAACAGAGCATTAATTTTCCTTCCCAAATAAACTTGCTGAATTAGTTAAGCATCAAAAAAAATTATAAAAAAAAATTATATGGAAGAAAAAGAGGCCAAAAGACAAAGAACATGCTCAGTGACAGTATGTTTTCTTATATAAAGGTATTTAAAGGGATTACAAATATATTTTCTTTTAGCTTCTTAAAGATTGGAGAAGGGCATCTGTATTAATGGAGTTTGCAGATGGATGCCAACATTAAATTAAATTGTCAACACTAAGAAATATGTTAAAATGTGAGGACTTCTAAAGAACTGTAAATGGTTACTGAAATAATGATATAAATTAAGCAAGTGTAAAGCAAAATATCTGCAGAAAATAATTGAAAATATACTATTCTGTGGTGAACCTGAAAGATAATTAAGAATTGTCATAGACCAGTGGTTCCCTTCCTTGGGTCGTGACCTAGATTAAGGTTGCTGAGGGCCTACAGAGGGTCAGGAAGGATCTGGGGTGGGGGTGGGGGGTTGTCTCTGACCTTCTGGATAAACACAGAAGGGCACAGGGGAAAGAGTCGTCTTTTGATTTTCTCTCCCTCTCCACCCCTGAGAAAGGGGAAAGAGTAGGGAGGAAAAATAGGGCAGTGAGGAGTCCTTCTCTGGGCCACAGCATCAGGGCTGTAATCAGTATTTACAGATGAATATGACACAGATACCCTTAGAACTGTCATCACTGCAATCCTCGCTGCCTACCTGGGATCCAGGGGAGCCAGTGGTTCATGAAATCTAGTATTGCATTAACGCATTATATATTAATTTCAATATAGCAAATAGGTGGAACTGTTTTAGGAACTCTTTCAGTCTGGCCAGTGAAACCATAATGATGACCAATATATAGCTTTCATAAGAGGAAATTGAGATGCAGGGTAGTTGATGTTAGAAGTTGGTGTGAAATAGTTGAGAAAAGTACTGAGGTCCAAAAAGGAAGCAGTGTTCTCTCTCTCTCTCTCTTTTTTTCCCTGGGATCCAAATAAGAAGATTTGGGGCAATTTTGATTTTTTCTGAATGAGAGCCAAGAACAACTAAAATAATGAAGAAGCTCCAAGGATACGGTGGAGGAGAAAAAAATGTGTCATTTAAGTTGCAGAAAGAGAAGCCTGCAAATAAATTAATGTGGTAGGCAGCTCAGGTGACTGGTAAAAATAACATGCTATTAACATAGAATCTAAATGACATAGAAACTAAAAATTTAGCTTGACTATAGGGAACTATTTCCAACAGATGGTATCTAAACATCTAAGATTGCATACAGACTTTAAAATGAGCAGCAAAACATTAATTTCTTCATAAGTCGAAGTTTAATGTGATCCTGAGACAGAAACCAGGTACTATACTTCCAGAAGCGAAACACATCATCAGTTGGTATTTCTCACACAGCTGTCTGTTCCATTTACAAATAATTTCAACCTGATAATTTTCAGCTCTGAAGTATCAGTTTATGTGCACACCGCCAACTCATAGACCCTCTTAGGGGTTCACACACTGTCATCAGGGTTGCGCTGCTCAACGCCCTTTTCCTAGAACAATAAAAACCCTCCATACTTTTTCAACGTGTCACGTTTTCATTGCATTATGGAATTTAAAGAAGCTTTGAAGATGAAAAAGGCTGTACACAATGCTTAAGTGTTACTATTATGATGATGATGATGATATGGTCTACAAGACGTACAAGGGCATTTGGGGATGAATGTATTATGAGTCACAAAGTTGCAACTGAAGACAGCTGTTTGATTGCTGCTTGAGAGAGTAGAGTTGAAGAAGCCTGAATATGGATGATCTCATTTGGCTTTATAAAAAAAACTGAACAGAACACAGGCAGTTAGTTGGATAATATATCTCCAAGGAAAAGAAGACTAAGTGTAATTCATCTCTCGTTACAGTATATATCATACTCTTGCTTAGAAACTCCAGACAGGATTTCTGTTTCCAGAAGGTCAGATTATCTTTAGCATGGTGACCTCACTCTTTGGTCACAACATGTAAGCCTGGTTATTATTATTATTATTATTATTTTAACTTTTCTTATTACTTTATTTCTTGTATTTCCCTCTGCTATATAATAATTCTTGCACGATTGATATTTTCCTTGACCATTTTCTCCTCCTTTGAGAATGAAGAAAAAATTACTTAGAACATTGGCTTGTATTTGTGAGCTCCTGTGCTACTGTAAAGGATGGAGGGAAAATAGGAATTCAAAACCTACAACCCACTTGGTGCAAGATGCAAAGAATTAGAAAGTTAAATAATTATATAAGATGAAATAGCAAGAAATGCCAAGAATACCATGTGCTTAATTACCAAATGAGTCAAGTAGGACCAAAAGGACTACAGATTTAGGCAAGGAAACACTCACATTGTGTTGACTTGGATTACAAACGTTGTAACAAAGAAATACAACTTTTCCAAAGTTGTATGGATAGGCAGAAAGGACCAGAGTGACATTTAAACTGAAGGAATGCTGTGAGAAAAGCCACAGAGGTGGAAAGGAAAAGAGGTTTTTCATGGAATGATATGATTAGCATAAAGAGCCTCTGAGGAATTCTGGGAAAAGGGATGAAAAAGCTGCTGGGGAAAGATTTAGGCAGCTGTTGAATCTAGATGAAGGAAATGAAACTTCAATCTGAAAGCCTAGGATAACAAATACCGTCTGTCACATCCAATTTATTGATTGATCCACAGATAGACTGATTTAGAGGATATCCTAAAATTTATGTTAACAAAGATTATGAATTGACTGTGTAATTATGAATTACATAGGAGTGGAGGGATTTTCAAGGTTCAGTGGAAAGAGCCCTATGCATGTGGGCATAAATGTAACGGGGATATGGATGCAGAATGCACGCTGTCTACCATCTATGAGTTAAGCAATATGGAGTCATTGAAGATTTTGATACAGAAGAATAACTATACTAAAGGGTTTTTAAAATATTTCTTTAATAAAGACACAGATTAGAGAAAGAAGACAGTGGTGCAACCAACCAGGCATGAGATGGAGGTCTTAATCAGGGAACGTAGCCATAGGGTAGGAAAAAATGATGGAAATAAATAACACAACAAAGGGGAAAAAATAACCCCTGATGACTGTTGTGCATATGGGGTATGGATAAGAATGAATCAAAGATATATATGCAGCTTTGAGCTCCAGTGACTGAGAGGCTTTGTCTGATAACTTACAAATAATACTTTGTCATTGAATATGCTTGTCAGCCTTGTGAAATCTGGATCTGTAATATCTGGGTCACTGAGTACAGGGATAGTCCACCCTAACTAATACTCCAAAATGGAGTGGAGAAAATGGAGAATATTTGGTTAGAACATTCTCACCTCTGAAAATTCACTTTATGGGCACCTTGCTGACTTGTAGACCCTCTCAGGAGTTTGCACATTGTAATTAGGGTTGTGCTGTTCAATACCCTTTTGAAGAAAAGAAAACAATGTCCAAGAGGGAATTAAGTGATTCATTGTCATTACTGATAGTATTTGACTGAATTTTTTTAAAGTGGATACACAATTTTCAGTGGCTTATATTGTGTAAGTAAAGGGTGAATACATTACATTTTCTTGACCAAATGTGTTACCAAGGGTTGAGTATGTAATTCCCTAAAAGGCAGAGACCACAAATACTTTGATAACAATGTAAGGGTGGAAGCTCTGTGGTGATCTTGTCCAAATTAAGGTTTCCTTTGAAAAGGAAAATGTTTATTTAATTTTTGTGTATAAGTAGTTGGATGTACAAGGTGAAAATGAGGTCTTTCATGATCCGATCACACAGTCTTGAAAATACAGCCTGTCGAGTCAGTAAATCTTCATACTGAGGTATGAATCTTTGGCTAAGTTAGGCACCAAAATAAAACATTTAGGAAGACTATCAATAAAATTGGTTTAAAAAAAGCATTCACCAAAATAGCAGTGAAACTAACCCTCCTTCCTTAGAATTTATCATTGACTGCATTTACATGTAACATTATCTCAAGTAAGAACACCTGGGGTACAAAAGGCCAAAATTACTAGTCATTTAATATTGTTTTCCCTACGGAATTATTTATCAAAGATGTAGGCACATGTTCCAATCGTATATTTAAATTTATTTCATTTGTGAGAATTTGTTTTAGGAGCAGTTGTGAGGAAAGCTACTTTTGTTAATTCAAATTTTTGTTTTAATTTGCTAACTTGTAAGAAGATATCTGCTAAATGATGGAGATAGAGCTATACTACATGATATATAGCTTAAAAGTCAAATCCTGAAGGAGATAACCTACTTCTCCAAATGCTTAACATATCTAAGAATGGCTTGAACTCGTATGACATAATCTAACCTAGAAATGGGTAAGGAAAATATCCTAGCACCAGAACTAAATTTGATTCTGTTACTTTTTTTTTTTTTAAATGAAGAAACTGTGTGAACTTGAGAAGTTACTAAATTTCTCTGGGTTTTCATTTCCTTAGCTGTGAAGTGAAGAGATCAGACTAGATGCTCTCTCACAGAACTAAATTTTATGTTGCTTTATCAGGTGGAATCTGTGTAGGTAACCAAGTAGGCTGAAGAGAAACCCATGAACTTTGATTTTGAACTTTATCAACACAAGAAAGTCTGGAGCTACTACTGACTGGCTGCTTTCTTTGTGCTCCTACATTTCCCCACTGACTGAAATACATAGGAGAAAAAATCTGAGAGAAATGGTAAGTGCCAACTTGATTACAGAGCCCCTACGACCCTAAAGGATCCAGGTGGGCTGCCTCAGAGGTATGAAATTATATATCTCTGCCCATTTCCTCCAAGTGTCTTCAAAAAAGAATGAGTTTCCATGGGCACTTCCATGCCCTGCTGGTGAAGATGTAATCAGTGCCTTATTTCTGGTGATCATTTGGGCAGTACCTATCAGGATGTAAAGTGTATATACCTGTCTTTCAGTAATCCCCCTTCTAAGAATTTGACCTATGGAGATAACTAGATGTGAAAAGCTCTACACCCAAGGCATTCTTTGCAATTGTGAAAAACTGGAAACAATATAAAACATGACAGATGGATGCTCTACACAGCCATTAAAAATAAATGGATTTTAGACAGGAGGTCCTGAAGGCAGCTAGGG
>CM052798.1:148236866-148275773 GCA_028533885.1 Nasua narica | reverse complement strand
AATGGAAAGATGTGGACAACACCTTATCAGTTATAAAAAGAATTTTTTTTTTACTATTCATAGTTTATTTATCTATTTTAAAATCCATTTATTTAAACAAACAAACAAAAAGAAACAAAAACAGTTTACCATTTCTCACACCTCCTAACTCTGCTTCTGGCAACCATTAATCTGTTCCCTGTGCCTTGTTGTTGTTTTAGATTTTACATATAAGTGAGGTCATATGATAATTTTTCCTGTCTGACTTATTTCAGTTAGCGTAATTCCCTCAAGTTCCATCCATGTTGTCACAATTGGCAAGATTTCATTCATTTTCAGAGCTGAATAATATTCCTTGGTATGTATGTAACACAATTTCTTTATCCATTCATCAATATGTTGGCTATTGTAAATAATGCTGCAATGAACATGGGGGTGCATAGGTCTTTTTGATTTAGTGTTTTCATTTTCTTCTGGTCAATACCTAAAAATGGAATTGCTAGATTATATAGTCGTTCTGTACTTAGTTTTTTTAGGAAACTTCGAATTGCTTTCCACAGTGGTTGCACCAACGTACGTTCTCAACAATAGCACACCAAGGTTCCCTTCTCTCCACATCCTCACCAACACTTGCTACTTCTTGTGTTTTTGATAATAGCCATTCTAACAGGGGTGAGGTGATGTCTCATTGTTTTTTGATTTGTATTTCCCTGATGATTAATGATGTTGAGCATTTTTTCATGTGTCTGTTGGCCATGTCTATGTCTTCTTTGGAAAAAAATGTCTATATAGATCTCCTGCCCATTTTTTAAATTGGATTATTTGTTTTTGCCATGGAGTTGTATGAGTTCTTTATGTATTTTGAATATGAACGCCTTCTCACAGAAATGATTTGCAAATATTTTCTCCCATTCAGTAGGTTGCCTTTTCATTTTGTTGATGGTTTCCTTTCCTCTTCAGAAGCTGTTTTGTTTGGTGTAGTTCCACTTGTTTGCTTTGGTTTTTGTTGCTTTTGCTTTTGGTGTCAGATTCAAAAGACCATCACCAAAACCTAGGTCAAGGCACTTACTGCCTATGTTTTTCTCTAGAGTTTTATGGTTTCATATGTTTTGTTCAAGTCTTCAATCCATTTTGAGGGTGTTTTTTTTTTCATTTTGAGCTTATTTTTGTGCATGGCGCATGTGGTTCTATTTCATTCTTTTGCACATAATTGTCCAACTTTCTGAACACCATTTATTAAAGAGGTTGTCCTTTGTGTATATTCTTGACTCCTTTGTCATAAATTAGTTGTCCATATACATGTGAGTTTATTTCTGGGTTATGTTCCATTGATGTGTTTGTCTGTTTTTATGCCAATCCCACATTGTTTTAATAACTATAGCTTTGTAATATAGATTGAAATCGGGAAATGTGATACCTCTAACTTTGTTCTTTTTTTCTTAAGATTGCTTTGATTATTTGGGGGTTTTATGGTTCCATAAAATTTTTGGTTGTGTGTTCCATTTCTGAAAAGTATCATTGGAATTTTGATAGAGATTGCATTGAATTTGCAGATTGCTTCGGATAGTGTGGACATTTTTAACAATATTAATTATTCCAATCTATTAGCATAGAATATCTTTTCATTTATTGTATCTTCTTTGATTTCTTTCATTAAAGGCTGGAGACCAACATGCCTTACATACCATTTATGGAAAAATTGTGTGTGTGTATACCTGAATGTAAGTGCGCTGATAGGGTTTCAGATGTTTTTAACTCATTTTTGAACCTTTTTATAACACTTGAACTTTTTTTTTCAGATTTTATTTATCTATTTGAGAGAGAGAGTGAGTGAGAGAGAGTGAGTGAACACAAGTAGGGGAGTAGTAGAGGGAGAGGGAGAAGCCAGACTCTCCCCTGAACAGCAAGCCAATGCAGAGCTTGATCCTGGGACCCCAGGCTCATGACCTGAGCCAAGGGCAGACTCTTAACTGACTGAGCCACCCAGTTGCCTCACATTTGAACTTTTAAGAATCAATATGTATCAATATTTTAAAAACAGGAAAATGAATACGGAATAATTTTGGCTCTCGATGAGCTGAAAGTGAACATAGAACCCCTGGCTAATAGCTATGCCAGTGGTGAGCATTCTTTTTGAATCATGGCTAAGTTGTGAAATACTAAAATTTGAAATGAATTTTTTTTTTAGAAATATCTTAGTTATCAGGAATTACAATATCTGCAACTGTGCTTAAGTATTTCTTGGTTATATCATTATAACCAAAGGATTTTCCTTTTATCCTGGCTTAAAATCCCTGAAATTATGTTACTATCATTTGTTAGAGTTTATGATAACATTGTTCTAACTTTGAACAGATTTTGTTATTAAGATTTTTTTTAACTAGTATATTTTGTCTTTTCTTGAATGGTCTTGTGGGATACTTATTTTATTTGTTCAACATCTAAAGACACTCTTTACTATATACCTCTTTCTAAGGTGTAAAGGAAAACCTCCCTTTTGGGAGCTAATCATGTGAGATATTTGCTTTCCTTGAGCTGAGACACAGCCTTTACCTTCAGACATTCCAGCACCAGACTCTGACTAAGGAGCTACTACTCCAAGAGGGAAGTGAGAGGAATCCTCTTTCTTGGTGGCCAACACAATGATGATGACTGCATGGGCGTGTTTCTGGGGCAAAAGTGCCAGCTCTTCAAATGTCAGATCTTGATCTCAGAGGTGGCAGCAATTATTTCTTTATCAGTTTAGTTTAATAACAAACAAACAAACAAAATACATAAATCCACATTGGGCATGAAGCCCAATGTGGGGCTTGAACTAACAACACTGATATCAAGGCCAGAGCTGAGATTAAGAGTCAGACATTCAGACCACTGAACTACCCAGACACCCCTTTATCAGTTTAGTTATAAAGATAGTTTGAGTTGTTGTTTCTGAAACTAAGCTTTGAGTTGGTTTTCCAGCTTTCCCAATGATTGTCTGAGCTACCATGTGCACTTTATTTTCTTCTTAATCATCCAGTCAGCTTGTGACTGGGGACTCTGCCTGATAAACTAACACTTCCCTGCTTCCTATTACCACATATACACTCAGACCTGCATCTTTGCCTTTTCTGTGACACCACGAAGGAAGTGTGCCCTTCTCTATCCAAGAAGGAGGGTATATTATTTGATGCCATCTGTCACCATCTTATGAATTTGGTTTCTAACATTATGTCCTCTCTTAACTGTTTTATCATTCACTCCCTTTTCATAAGATCATTCCCTTCCACGTGCATGTACATGCATCTGCCACCTTTAAAAGCGTGTCTTGCCTCACCCGTACTTACAAGGACCTAAGTCTCTGGATCCTTCACTGCCATACGCTCTAAAAAGCTTATGTGTGCACATTGCTTCCTCTTCCTCACCTTTGACTCATTCCCCAGTTCTCCGCATTATGGTTTCAGTTCTCATCATTCCACTGGAACATATTGTGATAAGCTCTCCAACAGCCTAATTCCATAAAATCTAACTCAGGTAACTCAACCTCTTAGTTTCCCTTCTTTCTTGAAATAGTTTCCTTCCTCTTGGGTTCTTGCACCCTGCAATCTGGTTTTCCCTCTCTCACATAGGTTGCTCCTTTCCAATCTCCTTTGTTGGTTGAGAGGAAATCTTTGCCTCGAATTGACCTCTCTAGTCTCAGTCCTAGGTTCTCAGCTTTTCTGTAATTTTTCCAGAAATAATATGATCTGTTTTTGCGGCTGGAAATGTCACTTGTACACTGATGACAAGTGACAGTATACAACTGACATTGTATCTTTTCTTCCCAGATCTCTTTACCATAAGTTCTAGACTTCACATCTCCACTTGAATGTCACACTCGCCCCACTAAAACCTGTTCCTTTCCTAATCTTTTTCATCCCAGTAAATGGCACCACCATCACCCTGTTTCTTCAAGTAAGTAACTTTGCATCTTTCTTTCCTCTTGTTTCTCACATGCGGTCCATCAGAAATACCACCAATTTTACATGCAAATTATTCCTCATCTCTCCTCACTTCTCTCTACTTCCTTGGGCACTACCCTAATCTCTTACCAAAGTACTCTAGTACCCCTATAACCACTCTAATTCTTGGCTTTGTGGGCTTTTCGTTATAGGATCATAAGTTCTATGCCAGAAGGGTTCTTGTCGGTCTTGAAGTTTTTGCTCTTGTTCCAGCGCCTCATTCATAGTAGGTGTTCAGTAAATATTTGTTTAATGAAAAACTTAATCAGTCCATCAATCAATCCATCCATCAATTGATTAGATTGAGCTGGTGGCAAGTTGAATACTAACTTATCTGGAAAGTTGGAAAAAAATCAGCAGATGGTGATATGAATTGGATTGGGATGCTTTATAAATAAAATTAAAATCCCCCTTTATAAATTAAAATTAAAAAGGAAAGAATTTGAATGGTAAAATTCAATATTCGAAGTAGTGGACTGAGAGGTATATTCATGTTAATGACATTGCAGTTTACCTCATTTGTAATGGAAATTGCTCTTAAAATAATTCAATACAACCTACTACTATTAATTAACTTGTTAACTTAACAAATAATTATTGAGCACCTATTATATGGCAGGTACTGTTATGAATGCAGGGAATATAGAAGCAAGCAAAACAGAAAAAAACCTGCGTTTATGAAACATACAACTTAGGGAGAGAGACAAATCAGATAAATAGGTAAACTCTTATCATATATTGATAAGCTTGGTGGATAAAAAATGGAGCAGGAAAGGAGGATGTAAAATGTGCATGAGGATTTAACGTTTTTGGTTGAGTGTCCAGGATAGGTCTCGCTGAGGAGCTGACTTCTAAGTAAATATTTGAATGAAGTGAGGGAGAAAGCTATGGGGAAAAGTATACCAGAGGGAATAGAAGATGCAAAAGCCTTGAGGAGGTAATATATTTTCATTTTAGAAGAATATCAAGGAGTCCAGGGGCTGGAGTAGAGTGAACAAAGGTGAGGATAATAGGAAATCCATTGAGACATAAAGTGGGGGGTGGGGGGTAGTAGGATTCTTCCTGAATTATAGTGAGGGCTTTAGATTTAATGCAAAATGATGTGAAAAGCCATTAGAGGACTTTGAGTAGAGGTGTGGTACATGATCTGGCTCAAGTTTTAACAGGATCACAGAATATATTTCACAATTGTTAGCCTACAAAATTAGTTGAGGGATGCCAATATAAACCAGGTTCAAAATTATCATAATTACAGAAGTTGTACAAATATGCATTATAGTCATGTACTTAAAGTATGGTAGTTATATGACTTTCTGATATTTTGGACCAAACAGAAAAAATAAAGAAAAACCCATTAAAGACAATTAAATAATACTCAAAAGCACTTGCAATAATTATATTTCTTTACTTTAGAAAAATTACTTCTAAAAAAAATCACTTGATAAACACAGTTTAATATAATTGATTAAATTTTAGTGAGTGAAAAGATAGTTATTTTTAACCTAGTGGTTGCATATTATCACTAAGTATAAAATATAATATGAAATATCTTAATTATTTTTGGGGGGAAACTGGGGCCAAGACTTCTTGGATTTGCATCCTAGCTCTGTCACCCACCAGCCATGTAATCTTGGGCAAGGAAATTCTCTCTTTGTACCTCAGGTTTCTTATCTCTAAAATGGGAATGATGATAATGTGTCCTTGAAAGAGTTGTTTTGAGAGTACACGAGACAATAAGCAGAAAGGATTTAATTAAGACAGTGTCTGTTAGAGTCAATGTATTTTTAAATAATTATTATTATCTTTATTGTTATTATTATTTCAGTTGCTGATTTTCCGTTTTTGCATTTAAGTGAGAATAGTGAAATGAATAGATTTTTAAGGAAACTTTCAGGCCTATCATTATATAACTTTATTTAGACTAGAGTAAAACAATGTTGTATTTTGCCTTGTCCCAAGGTTTTATTTTTTTATAAGTAATATTTCATGGATAAATTGGAAAATATGTATTAGAAGTAAGAATGATCCAAATATTTTACTAATTTACCAGACTTTTTAGTTTGGCATAATATCCGGACTCTAGACCGCCTATGCTTTAGTGTCCTATTCACTGTTGCAGGATAACCTTGTTTTAATATGTGTTGTGTTTATAGGTAAACATGAAATAGACATCACCAGAGCCACAGTGCATAGAGTGCAGTGAGTAATAACGAAGCACAATGTAATAGGTCAATATTTAGTCACTATTAAAATTGATAATAGAAAGATCAAAAGATCATTTGAGTCTGTCTCCCTGGGTCTCCTTAGGCCAATAATCTTTAGATTTCAAAGTTAATAGGCATGATATATGTAAACATACCCTAGATGTAAACCTCTTGCACTGGGACAGGTCTTTTTTTTTTTTTTTTAGCTTTTATTTATTTATTTGAGAGACAGAGAAAGTGAGAGAGAGCATGAGAGGAGAGAAGGTCAGAGGAAGAAGCAGACTCCCCATGGAGCTGGGAGCCTGATGTGGGACTCGATCCCTGAACTCAAGGATCATGACCTGAGCTGAAGGCAGTTGCTCAACCAACTGAGCCACCCAGGCGCCCCAGGACAGGTTTTAATGTGATCCTTCATCATTTTGTGATCACCAGTGACTTTCTGTGAAATCTTCATACCCATGGGTTTGAATTCCTTGGTCATCTTCCTAGGGAGCTTTTGTAATACCAAAGGATTATCAATGTGTTAAGATAAATATTTTGCCTTTCTTCTTTTAGTAAGTTTCGAAGGGTATAGTACAGAAAACAACTTTCTATAAATTCAATAGGAGTAATTTGTCAAATAAAGGAACATATAATTTAAGATTATTAAATAAAACTGCTAATGAATTTTTGTAAAGAATTTATTTGAGAGAGAGAGAGAGCAAGCATGAGCAGGGGGAGGGGCAGAGAAGAGAGAGAGAGAAATAGACTCTCTGTTGAGCAGGGAACCCCATGCGGGACTCGATCCCAGGACCCACAGATCATGACCTGAGCCAAAGGCAGATGCCAACCAGGTGCCCCTAAAACTGCTCATTTAAACAAACAATACCCCAGAGCTTGAGAAAAGACAAGGTATTCAAAACACATTGCTGTTGTTCACAGCAGTTACTGGAATTTGTCTTTTGGATATGTTCACTGCATTTCCAAATCATTCCTGATATCTCTGTCTTTGCCATTTGAGGGTGGAATATGATGTTGAATATTATTACAAATTACACAGGGCCAAGTCTGGCAAGTAAGATGGGTCATCAATCTGTGAGATACCATTTTGGATGAACAGCATGAAAATCTATTTGTTAGAATTGCTTATAATTGGCCACAAGTGCAAACATAAATTTTTTTTAATTCCACAATAGTATAGTTCTAACACTAGTTCTCACAGTTTAAACCATAAACAAGGAAAACTAGTGAATGCAGGGATTAGGGCTGACTTGGGGCGTGGTGTTATGCAGAGACCCCCGCAATGTTGCAGAACCCAAGATCTGTCTCTCTAGGTCTAAGCTCTGTTTTCTCTGCATTTGCTCCAATTTTCGGTGGTGGGGAGACAGCTGCAAGAACTCCAGCCTCACAGCTTCTCAAGACTGAGTGCTGGGGAATAAAAGATCCAGATTTTCTCTCCATTTGTCCCCTGAGGTTTCCTTGGCTCCAACTCTGTCAGGTTCCTGAATGTGATGCTCTGATAAGCAAGACCAGAGTCAGATGCTTGCTTTTCTTGCAGTGAGTCATCTTTATGGATTAAGAACAAGGGCTTCTCTTCCTCCAGAGGGAAACCAGTGGACTACTGCTAGGAAAGAGACAATGGATGTTGGTAGCTAAAAACTAGCAAGTGTTTACCACAAGTGGTCACTTACACACACTAACACACATGCATACTTCAAGTTTTAATGTCAAGTCAAAACCATAGGTTGGAGTCCCAGTTCTGCCACCAGAGTAAAGGTATAGTGTAGTGAGACTTTTAGACCCTTGACCCAGTTCGTTCTATACCTAACTGCATATTTGACTTTGGCTATGTTATTGCATGTACTTCCATTTTCTTCTCTACAAAATGGGCATTACAGCAATTATAGTATTTGTTCAGATTCAATGAACTACTGTCTACGAAATACTTAGAACAGCGCCTGGCACACGGTAAGCACGGCATAAGTGTCAGCCACTGTGATTACTTTGGTGTATATTTAGACTCTGCAGTCCTTCACTGCCTAGGTCTCTGTTTCTTTATTTATAAAGCCAGAGGCGGGGACTGCATTGCAAAAAAAAGTCAATGTTTTGTTGTTCTATCATTTCATAAGCATGTGGATGATTCTCATCTTCTAGGACAGTCTTTACCAAGGTATCTTTGAAGCAGGAGGCCAGAAGTGCATTACAAAGAGGCTAAATTTTACAATGATCTCAGTAGGAATTCTCTAACTTTCCTCTAATGATATTCTGAATGAAAAAAGAAACCCACTGCCCAAAATACAGTTAAGGAATATGTACTTGTAAGAGTAGCTTGTGGTTGAGCCAAAAAAAAATCTTAATAAAGCAGAAAGATCCTAAGCTCTGATCTCTACTCTATTAGAATATCGTGCTGGCTATGTGATGAAACATGGAGCAAGATTTTAATTTTCGTGTAATGACATCATAAGTCACAGTATAATATCCCACTAAGCAGTGCACACCGTGTAGTAGGACAAATTATAGAATTACCAACTGTAACCAATGCTTGAGCCGTGATAACATATTCCTATGCAAATTATTCAGAAGTACCCCCACAGAATGGGTTGTTTCTAGATGGCTACTTTACATTCATTTTCACTTTTATGGTCCAAAGGTAGAATTGCCTTTATTCACCTAGTATGAGATCAAGATGCAATGGCATGTCTCTTTAAAGAAAATAAAATTTGGTTTTAGGTACCTTAAAGTGGTCTTGAGATTTTACCTGTTAGAATCTAACATATAGCAACTGGAAACTCATGGCATAATTGAAACAGTATTGACATTCTTCATGTGCTTTTGTGTTTAGAAGAGATAATAGGAGGTATGTTTTGATTATGTTTCCTTGTTTAAAGAGTTTAATATACATGTCAATATATGTGTATGCATTGTGCTATGATATTCTGCATGATTAGTTATAAAATTGGAATTGAGGAGCTTAGGGATCTTGCCCAGGACTGCTTTAAATAAAATATGTTTAAGAATATTGGGAAAAGATTAGGTGGTACTGTCTAGAAACTTAGTTTAAGACTGTGAATAATAGAAAGAGAGGGTAATTAATATTTCACAAAACAACCACCACAATGATCATGTAGTGGTTCGCTGTGATTATTTGCCTTATGCCTTATCTACATCTTTGGGAAGGATGAATAAAATAGTTGGCAGTCTCGGATATTATTACTAATGTTCTCAATCTTGAACTTGTGAATTTCTTGGGGTTCAAGAAATTCCCCTTATTCCCAAGGGTTTTACCTTGTTTATCTTCCTGACTTAATTAGCTTTGAACTGTGAGTGTCCGTGCTTCTCTTTCAGACAGAGCTATCTCCAGAGTCTAGACTAAAGCAAATTGGAACAAGTGCCCAGGGCTCTGCTCTGCTGGGGAAACCCCGCAGCTGGGGCTGCTACAGTGGATTTGTGCATGTTGTCTAGGGGGAAAGGAGGAGGAGATGGGAGTTAATACAGTAGAGCACGATGATCAAAAACAATTAGCACAATTTATAGAGCACCCTCTACCCCAACTTTTTCTTACCCCGGGAAGGGCGTAACTCCAGTGCCCTACACACTACAAACTACTAAAAATGGCCTTCCATATCAGAACTACCTTATTATTAACATTAATTCATGCCTTCGTGCATTCACCCAACTAACATTTATTGAGGTCTTTGTATTTTCACATTTGCAATGGATCATTTAATATTTGTCATAGTCAAAAGATTGCTTTTTCTCTCATATCTTGGTGAATATGTGAACCACAAGGTGTGCTTACTAAAATTACATTCTCTAGAGATGTACTTCAATAGGTGAGGGCTATACATTTGTATTTTTAGAAAGTACCCAAGGTAGTTTTTTTTTTAAGATTTTATTTATTTATTTGACAGAGAGAGAGAGAGAGAGAGAGATCACAAGTAGGCAGAGAGGCAGGCAGAGAGAGAGGGGGAAGTAGGCTCCCTGCCGACCAGAGAGCCTGATGTGGGTCTGGATCCCAGGACCCTGGGATCATGACTGGAGCTGAAGGCAGAGGCTTTAACCCACTGAGACACCCAGGCGCCCCTAAAGTACCCAAGGTAGTTTAAGAAGCATCTACTTTGAGCATAAATTCCATAGGTGGGGAGCATGCCAGCTCATTTGCCACTGGGGTACCTAACACCTAACACTGTATCTGGCACACAATAGTTACTCAACATATATTGGTTTAAATTTACTGACTTATATTGTAAGGACTATGGTAGACTATGTTAGTACAAAGATGATTTTATCACAAGTCCTTCTATATCAGTTAGAGTCTAGGCAGATAACACATGGCACACTCAAAGAATTTAAGAGAGTTGAATAAAGAAGGAGCTTCTATAAAGTTGTGGGCAAGAGTTAGGGAGAGCAAGATGGTGAAACATTCAGGGTCTATCAACAGCCAGAAGCAGCTGCCTTTAGGCCTAAAATCATAAAGGGATAGGAAGCTTATTTCTGGAACCCTGTAAGAGTATAGCTATAGTAGAGGGACTGCCTGACAAGAAGGAATCAGGGGAATAAGTATCCAATTGTCTTTTTTTTCCCATTCCCTGAACTAATGGTGTTATTGGTCAAAGCCCTCCAGAAACCAAATGGCAAAGGAGCCCAGGTGATGTAGTGTTTCTCCTCTCATGGCAGAAAAAGAATGTGGAGAGTAGCTTCCTTCCAGAAGCTGGCAGTCTACAGTCTCACGTTATCTAGATGCACCAAGGATAAATCAATCTGGTAAACACCAAGATGGAATGTTAACCAAAGTTTTCATTTTCCAGATGATCACACACTCCTAGACACATACCCATGGATACACACATGCACACTCACTCTCTCACACACACACATACTTCCATGGGATTCATAATATTATGAAACATGATCCCTGTGGGAACCTGGACATTTGGATCTATACCATCAATTAAGTATCACCTTATGTTTGATAACTGAATCTGCAAAAATTAATAGATATCAGTAGATAGACTAACGCTAAAATGATTTGGTAGTTTAATGTTAAATAATATAGAGAAAAACACCATTAATATTTGAAGAGATTGTTTATCTGTACCTCAGTCTTATAACTTTCCTAACTCATGCTCTGGCTTCTAAAACTACAAAAAATCCCTTCCCATCTAAAATTTCTCAGCTTTCAGCCTCATTTTCTATACCCCTACATTTTAATGCCTAAGATTTAGTTAAAGATCATTTAATTCACTATTTTTAGAGCAACATGGAATTATGAATCCAAACTTAATGATAATGAGGACAATATTTTAGAGGAGGACAAACGTCTTCTCTGATATGTTGCCAAAAATATGCTGCTGAGATGAAGACCACCCAGAAGCTTCAATTGGCACATGATGCATCAGCCCATATGTATTAAAGAAAAAAAGAAGAGAAAGAAAGAAAAGGCCACATGGAACATTTGAAACTTGGGCTCAATAGTGTGTTTCTAAGTAAAATATAACAAGGTTGTTCCAGTCTCCAGATTCGATTGAACAGATGTTATTGAATACCTATGACTTGATGGTCTTCTGCCCTCAAGAATCTTACAGTTTAGCAGGAGTGGGAGATAAAGTCAACAAACAGCATTATACAAGTCACTCTGATGAATCCCCAGCTGGAGAGAGAAGCAAGTCCCATAGAAGCTTAGTTCCTGTGTTGCTACTTCCGATTTGGAGTTTGGGCAAATCGTCACACAAAAGGCAGAATCTGAGTTTGACCTTAGAAAAAGAGAGGGTATTTTGCATGGAGAGTTGACATGAAAGGCCCTTTGAAGCCTTCCAAGTGGAAAGTGGCTGTATTTATAAAACAGGACATTCTGAAGTGGCAGATAGGTGTGGGCGATGTCTCAGCTGGTGGGTCAGGAGACTGGCCTATGTGGAAGAGTAGAGTGAAGAATGAGATCAGAACAGTTGGTTGGGACTAGGTTATGGGAGGACTTGAATGGCCTACAGCACTTTGGTGTTACTCTTTTGGCAGTTGGGAGCCATGGGAATTTTGTCCTAAGGAATAGAAAATGCAGAAGGGAGGTGATTTGACCTGGTAGCTTGGTAGAATAATGAACAGAGGGTGAGAGAGTAAGGAGGAGAAGCTCAATGGGATGTCTTGGAAGAGATAATAACTTTTTAATTTGTGAAAGGTCCATGTGGATGGAAAGAAAGGCAGTAGGAGTTACAAAAGCCTTTAGAAAATAAACAACGGGAGGACTTGGTAACTGATTGGATGTGGGGCCTGTGGGAGAGGGTATTACCAAAGATGTCAAATGTCTGAGGTTTCTGGTCTGGATGACTCATAACTTTAACAGAGATAGGGTTTGTCTATTTCCTTCCTCCTTCCATGTTGTCTCTCTTTATAGCCTCCTCTTCCCAAATTATGGTATTAGACATATTTTGTATCATTCAAATTCACAAGTTTGAATTTCTGGTGGAATATTTCAGTGTGAAAAATAGGCAAAATTGGTTGTTGGGCTCGGTTGTAGACCACTGAGAGTTAATTGTGTAGTTTGGAGAGTGGATGGGAGGAGAGAGTACAGCGGGATAAGATAATAGAGCAGAGGGTAGAAATATGAAGAACATTAGAAAAAGCTAATTTTCAGAGTCACATGGTGGATCCGGGTTAATTCAGATATAAAGGTTCTCTATTGCTTAAGAGAATGGAGTGAGTCCACTACTTCCTATAGTGGTTTGGTTTGAATACACAGTACTAAGTGATCCTGTTGAATTCACCTTTCAATCCAACGGATAGTGTATGTTTGGACATTCATAAAACCTACTGAAAAAGCAAGAATCATCATTATTATTCTGGGGCACCCTTGGCAGAGATTTCGTGTGTGCACGTGCGTGTGTATGTGTGTGTGTGTATGCACGCCTGTGTGTGTCTACACCTCAGAAATTTGTTTCCTCTTTTAATTAAATAAAGCCTATGTTTGTTGGCTTTTAGGGTGGGCTGCAAGGCCCATCTGTTTAACTAGGCAGTTGCCTGATATTGCAGGGGGGAGGTTTGGCAAGTGTAAGTGTGAATTTGAATACCAGATACAGGCTATTTAAAGCTGAATTTATCTTTAATAAATTCACCCAGAGGTGTTCAGCAATAGGTAGTTTGGAAAATGATCATAATTTGTGCAGAAAAGTCTTTTTTTTTTTTTTTTAAGATTGAGTGGTGTGTGATTGAGCAAAGGAATAGACTCAGGGAAGTTCATCTTTGATATGCTCCCTTCCTTCAGGTCTCACCACGAAGGAGGACAGACTTCTACAATTGCTTTTGATCTGCTGGAAGGCAAAATGGTCTTCTAGTCTAATGATTTCGTACTAATTTGAGAGCAAATAATACATAAATATTTTCTCGATAGTATGTGTTATAGCAGCAGGCATTTAGGACCAAGGGTTGTCAATCTTTGAGGTTTCTGAAAGGAACAGCAATTTATGACGTGTTAGGGTAAACAGTTGGATTACATTTCTGAGATACGTGTTCCATCAGGTAAAATGATTGTGATTACAGGCACTGGAACTGTAAGTAAGTTATGTGCTAAAAGGCTGAAAATGTAAAACAAGTATGCTTATGCTTAACTACTAATCCCTCTTTGTATCTCTGCTGAATAAACTACAAGAAAAGGGAGAAAAGGATGTTTAAGTAATAAAGCAGAGAAAGTGCATTATGTAATTTTTATAAATAATAAGCATTAATACAGCTCAAGGTAGTGTTTCATCAGTGGTCCAGCCATAAGAGAATATTCCAGAACTCAAAGAATTACGAAAGATTATAAAGAAGTTATTTTAGTTGGAAGTTATTTCTTTTGTTTGTTTTTAAAAATTTCTCTTAATTTCTTCTTTATTTTCTGATATATCCCATAAAGGCACAGGTTGTTATTTTAACATCCAGACTCCATTATTCAGAATTGCATTGCAAATAAAAGCAAAAGAAGAGAATAGTTTTTAAGAGCTTTGCATATGCTTGACAGCAGAAGATAATAAATGTAAATAAATCTTTAATACTTCCCCTAATTCAGTTTGTGCCATGCAAATGTCAGGACTATAAAAACAAATCAACAAACATTTGAAGGAAAACAATATACATAACTTATTTTATATATTAAAAACAACTGTCAAACAATTATGATCTCATGTATTAGTTGGTTGTTTTGAAATATTCCTACTAGAATTAAAAAATGCTATGAGGGCCTTTGAGCTTAAACATATTGTGTCAATCAAGAGCATATGTAATATATCTAAAGCATGAGGTAAAAATTTTCTTTATAAATTATTTCATAAATAAATAAGTAATTTGCTTGAAAAAGTTTACAAAAATATTTGTGCTTTTATTAAGTCCTCTACAGATCTTTTGTGGTTAATGTAAATGGATTGATACAGACAGCATTTTGATCTGCTGTACTCTAACTTGAAATACAAAAAGTAACATGAAGAGATTCTTCATTTCTCCGGCAAGCTTTAGCAAAATTGAGTCCGTGAAACTTCATTCATTAAATTTTTAAGTGACCATGAATTTGTTGGCTTCAATACCTGAAGGGTAACTTTATCCTTTCAATTAAAGGACATAATTCACCCTCAGACCTTTGGCTTTAACTTTTTATATAATATATAATTTTGGGTACACTTAATGGTCAAATTTTGTATTATTACAGGTGGAAAAACACCAGCCATCTCAAGGGTTTTGTGCTTGCAAAAGCATGTAATTTAATTTTTTTGAACCAATTTAATCAATGATTGTTTCATGTGAGTAAATTTACACTCTTAACGATTGCCTTAGATTTGAGGGTGACGGAGAGGAAGATTACTTCCCCCTTTAAAATGCCATTTAAATCTTGGGGAGCAGAAGGAGATTAGGGGATAATCCTTGTGATATATTGTACTATTTAACTTTGCTGCTAAGATGCTGTAGCCTCAGATTTTATCAGTTAGATACCAGCTCCAGCAGTTTTAGGTGGTTTTAACCCTTTAAGTACAAACGATTTTACCATTGAGGTGCCTATTTCAAAATTTATTTGATCTAATATTTTTAGTTAGTCATGGCTAAAGAATGTTTCACTCAGATCCTTTTTTTCTCCCTGAATAAAAATGCCTTTCACTGTGCTGTGCATATTTCCATAAAACTTAGTAAGCTAATTTATGGCTTAAAAAAGAAAATAAAGGTCTATATTTAATATATGAATACTTTTTACAGTGGAAATTGGTGGTGGACAGTATTAAATGACTCTAGTGTGGAAATATGCAGGTGGTCATTAGTAGCTGACTATGAGATTTACTCAGGATTTTGATATTAATTTTCCCTGCAAGCAGGACTATACATAAATCTAACTCTGTTCCCAAATTAATTTAAATTGATGATAACATATGAATAACTCCATGCATCTAAGGTTCATTGTCTTCTCACTCCTTTAGGGAATATATAGTTTGCCTCATTGTGAAATTGTATTTTGACCACTCTTTTACCTGACTAGTTTTTCTATTCCAAAGAATTACTGCTTTTTTACTCATAGAGAGTATATGGAACACTCTACCAAAATCCTTCTGGAATAAAAATGCTACAAAAAGGAACCACATATCTGTCTGACTGGGTATATTAAGTAGAAATGAAGACCCTACAGAAAAAGAAGTTTCTAAAACCACATGCTTATGTTTAAATTTTTTTTTAATGATTGGTGTTTTCACTTCTGATGTTTCAAGAATATATTCATCTTTTAAAAGATGCAAGAATCATTTAGTGGAAAATATTTTGGAGGAAATTACTTCATCTTCATTTCACAGATTCATGATTGTACCTCTAAATTCTAATTTTAATCATTTTGTAGTTTGGAGAAGGAAAGATGCTTCTCCTTTTAGCACAAAATTACTTTAAACTGACTTTCACTGGAGGAAAAACATGCCACTTAAAGTCACCCAACTGAAGAAAATGAAGTCCAAACGCCCAAGAAATGTTTACTTAGTTTTTAACACCTACTATACTTCGAATCCTGTTATGGGTCTCTTTTATGCATTGTTGATCTTTAGAAGTTAAAAAAAGAAGAAGAAGATAAAAAACCCGCTCAATTCAGTAACTTCATGTGGAGGGAATTTCACTTAACAATGAGAATATTTGGAGATGTGAAGTAGTAAAAAGAATGTCATGCTTTAATTCAGTTTCTTATCTGCTACCCAACCCCCAAAGATCAGCAGGTATTAATCTTGCAGCATTTGAATAATGTTCTCATTTTATCTATTTTGTAGTACCCCCTTTAAGCACCCATTGAGCTTGCTAGCTTCTCCCTAGCTCGGAAAACCATAGCAACCCCAGTCCGCACTTCTCCAACTCAGGATAGAGTTCAAGTTGTTCTCCTCAAGCCCTCTTGCTATCCAATGCATGGGAAACACTGACCACCGATTAGGTGTCCTAAGACTTCTTCCTGTCCTAGAAAAGGGGCGGGGGAGGGGCCGCACACGCACACTCATAATTCCGCGTCGTTTAATGGGGAGAGAGAAGGGAAAGTAACATCCGAAAAGGTAAAAGCACTTTTAGAGTTCTTCTGATTGTTCATGATAGCATCTCTGGGTGCTCTGGGACCATCGGCTTGGCCGCCACGCACGGGCCCCACCTGCCCCCCAACCCCCAAGGTAGGTCCTCGTCTTTATCACATTATTCTTAAAGCTTTCGGTTTTTTCCTCGGTTTCCAGCCCGCACGTTCACACATGGGGGTGGGGGAGGAGGAGGGGGGAGAGGCGGGGCGGGAAGGTAGCCGGGTCCCGGCACCGCGCAGCTCTCATTTGCGGCGCTCCGACCCCGGCGAAGTTCTCGCGCAGCCGGCACGCCGCGGCCACGGCTGGTCCCGGCGGGCGGCGGCGGCAGCGGCGGGTGCTCGGAGCCGGGCGGGGCGGCGGCGGCGGCGGCGGCGGCGGCGGCGGCGGCGGCGCGGGGACGCGCGCTGTCTCTTTAAGGGAGCTCGGTCTGGGGTGGCGCTTTCCTCCGCGAAGGCTCCTTTGATATTAATAGTGTTGGTGTCTTGAAACTGACGTAATGCGCGGAGACTGAGGTCCTGACAAGCGATAACATTTCTGATAAAGACCCGATCTCACTGCAATCTCAAGCGTCCTCTTTTTGGTGCTGCTCGTTTCTCCAGACCCCGCGTCCTCTCGATCGCTCTCTCGCCTTCCTATTTTTTTTTTTTTTAAACAAAAAACAACACCCCCTCCCCTCTCCCACCCGGCACCGGGCACATCCTTGCTCTATTTCCTTTCTCTTTCTCTCTCTCTCTCTCTCTCTTTTTTTTATAAAGGGGGGGAGGGAAGGGAAAGGGGGGGAGGCAGGAAAGACCTTTTTCTCCCCCCCCTCCCCCCCAATAATCCAAGATCAACTCTGCAAACAACAGAAGACGGTTCATGGCTCTGGCCGCCGCGCCACCATCTTTCGGGCTGCCGAGGGTGTTCTTGACGATTAATCAACAGGTAAGGAGGGGCCCGGGCTGGCCGCGGGGCCGGGGGCCGCGGGGGGTTCGGGGGGCTCTGGCGCCCCTCGGCCGGGCCCGGGGCGCCGCGACGCGAGTGCTGCGCCCGCGCGTGTGTGCGCGAAATGTGGGCGATCGCGAGCGGGGAGCCCTGGGAATTAAAAGTGACTTTCTTTGAAAAAAAAAAAAAAAAAGCAGAGGGAGAGTGTGCAGAAAGCCAAGCGCAGGCTTCTCGGGTTTCACATGCATTTTCTTTCTTCCTTTTTGCGCGTGTGATTTCTTTCTTTCTTCTCTTCTCTTCTGCCCTCTCCCCCCCCCCCCTTTTGGTGGGTCTGAGCCTTAGAAAGGAGCGACTTCAAACTGCAGTAGCCCCTGGAGTCAGGAGGGTCAAGTTCAGCCGCCAGGGAGGAGGAAAAACAAATCCCCATTTGCCAAAAAAAGAAGTTTCAGGCCGGTGCCCCCTCCCCCTCGCAGCCCCACTCCCCCTTGCTGTCTCTTTCTGACTGATTTTAATTCTCTCCTACCGGGCGCAGCGGAGGAGCTGGAGGTGGTTGGACCCGAGGGGCCGCCGCCGCCGCCGCCGCTGCAAGTTTTCTGGGGCTCCTGACAAGCGGGGAGCAGACTAGGCACCAGCATGCAGAGTAGTAAGTTGGGTCAACTTGGGAGGGTCGGGAGGCTCTCAAGAGAGGGACCTTCGTGTGGTCCCCAAAGTGGGAAAACAGCACAGGACCGGCGTTGGCTTTGAAGAGTTTGCAAAGCCAGGCTTCAAACTTTTTGCCTTAAAGGCCCAGCTAGGCTGGAGAAGGAGGGTGTCGCATCCCCTGATGCACCCGCCTCAGCGCGGCTCAGGGCAGCTTGGCCGAGGGGTCTGTGCCCTGTCCGTGCCATGTGGCAGGGCCTTGCAGCCCAGGCGCTTCCGTCGGGGCTGAGGAAGGGGCAGACTTCCTCTGCGGTGCGGATGATGCGCCATGTGTCGCGGGTCAGCGGACACTGGACGGTGATTAAATGCCTGACAGCGGTGGGACATCCAGGCGGACAGGCGCTTTGCCTTCTGTCTAGTTCCTGTTTGGGTTCCCGAGAAACGCATCTTTGAAAGGCCAAGGCAAACATCGCTGTCCCTTCAAATAATCCCAGGATTATAGGACCCCATGAATAATTTGAGGGTGAGGCGGAGGTGGGAGCTGTTTGAAGTGCAAAGCTGTTTTTGTGGCTGGGAAAGCTTTTTTGTTAGTACCTGTGTGAGATGGTGGTGTTTCCCCTTTTCCTCAGGGAAGTCAGTAACCGTTTTATGGCCTTGAGACTCAAGCAATTTAAGTTAGAAGGTGAGAAGGACTGGTGGGTTTCAGAGGGATTCTTGGATTGATTAAATTTTAGGTTTTGCTTTACTTCCTCATATCTCTTTAGGCCTCAGAATTGATACTGTTCAAAGTTTTTGAGTAAGAGCGGTGGATCTTAATGATGAATCAAAATTATGATAGAATATTCCTCCTTATCCTATTTTGGAAAATCTCGGCCAGAGTTTTAAGTGAGGTAAGTGAAGTGAGAAGCATAGCGGAGAAGGGAGATCGCAGAGAAGTTGGGCCGATTCATTGAACTTTTGGAGATACATTGAACTTTTGTAAATGCACCAGGTGAACAGGGAAGGGTCTGAGAGGAAAAATAAGTACAAAGTGATCTCCAGATAGGGCTGGGGAGAGAATTATAAAGAAATGATAACTTGAGGCCTGGTTTTTTGGCTAAAGTTTGATTGTTCAAAGGAAAATTACTGTAGGAACCTCTAGCCACTCTTCAAAGTCGTCCAGCTCTTAAGTTAAAACCTATGGATCTTGCTGGCATCATGTTACTTTCCTGCTGGTTTTAGGAAAAGTTGATCATTTAGAAAAGGCTGCCAGAGTTAAAAATGCAAGGGGCAGCAAAGGAAAGTAATGCGGCGGCCAGTGCTTGACGTGGACAAAATGAGAATGAAAGTTTCTGAGCTCACTGTTGTCAAGTTTCTTACATGTAGCTCATTTGCTTAGGACGCTTTCTCAGATATTCCATCGGTTAATGTAAAAAAGCAAACTCGCTCAAAAATGGTGTGGGCTTTTTTTTTCTTCCCCAAGTCTGCCAGGGTTGTGAATAAATACAGGGTTTGTATGGGAAGATGAAGCGTTTCCTGTAAGTTGTGATGCTGACAGGACAGTCTGGAAATGATACCAACATTTTGAGGATTTTTTTTTTTTACCTTTAAGTGAAAGTTTATTAATGACATGCTTAATCTTAACAAGTCAAACATATTGTTCTTAGAGCTTATCTCTCCTCAGATTTCATAACTTCCTTTTAGAGCTAAACCCCTGGATGAAAACATCTCTAGAGTCAGTTAAAAAGACAGGGCCATGAGCGTACTAAAGTTTGGCGATTATTTTTTAATATTAACAACGTGAAAATAAAGCTCCTGATGGGGAGATAGAGTTCTAATGCCACATTATGACTTGATTTCTCTAAATGTGAAGCATTCCGAGGCTTTATTAATACTCTGTTGGCAAAGTATTATTTGCCACGGGTGAGTTGATGTTTACGGCTTCCCAATATATCTATTATATGTTAGGATATATGTGTGTAGAATACTTTCCTACACATAATAATCAAGTCTGACACTTTCCAAGTGAATGGTGGAACACAGCAAGTTCCTTACAAAAAAAGTTTGTCACTCCTTTGAATTCTGGACGCTGTAAGGGTGTCTGCTGCTATTTGGATGTTGTCCTTTGTCTCTGAAAGGTAACATGAAAAGTAAGGAGAAAGATGTCATAGTTGTGAGATCTGAGGCTGATTTTAGAGCTCAGCATTCTGACACTTAGTGTTTTAAACGATTTAATAAAATTTTTGCTTGAAAATAGGTTAGACTCTATAATAGTGTGCTAATCACGAGTGAGTTGCACATGCCTCTTCCATATTTTCAGTATTATTTTTACTTTTCTTTTAAGTCACAGACTACCTCTGAGTTTACTGTGATTTCCAGAGTACAAGTCTCTATAATACGCGTAAGGGAATCTTCATTCATAAGAAAACCTTCAAAACAGGGAAATGGATGCATCTGTGGAAAAGCTGCTTTTAAGATCTAAATATTTCAATGGTGTTTCTATTACTGTTATTATTTGATGTGTGTGTGTGTATGTGTGTGTGTGTGTGCATAGAGACAGAGAGAGAAATAAAGATCACAATTTGCTCTTAAGTGATCTGCACATTTCTATTAAGATACACCAAAGGGTGTTAAGTTTTAATAAACTCTTTTCTTACCTTCTTTGTGGAAGTAAGTAAGCGTTACTGAAATTTTTGAAAAGACTTGTGGAAGATTATTTTTGAGCGAACTTTATTTTGACTTTGAAATGAGCACAGATATTGCTAATGGGCCTTTAAGTGTTTTTTTTATAATGCATATAATATAGAAATTAATTTTTTTTTACTTTACCACCCCTTTGGGTAGCAAAGAATAATGTAATAACACTATACTATTGTGTGTAAAACAAAATAGACTTTAAGAAAGTTATGGGCAGGTGTTTATAATTGATTTAAAGGGAAAATTTATTATTTTTGAAATAAGTGATGCACTTATAATAATATATAATATAATAAGTGGTGCACATTAAAACATATTCTTATTAAGATAGTCTCTGGAGTGTAAAATGAAGCCATTCATTCAACAGACTGACAACTTTCCACTTGGTATTTGCCTTTGCTTAATTTAGTTTCCGCAGGACAGCTAGTGTGGTAGTCTGCATCTGTTTTTGGCAGGCACAGAAAACTATAAACTGAGACAGTTCTGTCCCAAATATCGCAGCTCAGAAGTTACAATCAATTTGATAAAAACAGGCAAGTTGTATGGACTTGCTTTCTGATGCTCATCCTTGCTCAAGCTTTCAGGTAACAGGTTTCTTCCTCTCCCCATTTTGCTGGTTATAATGACTAGTACCATGGATAACTAATTCTGAGTCCTGTTTACTCATTTATCTACCTTACTTGTTATTTTTTGAAATTTGGGGAAATTTATAACAGCATCTCTAGATGTGGCTCTACTTTTAACTATGTGATGACTACAGCTTTTGGTATCATCCTACAGAAGGTAATGAATTCTTTGTTACTATAATAGTTTTACGATTTATGGAGTTGCAGGGCCCCCCTTAGATAAAATATGAAGAAACTTACAGCCTTTGCCAGATAGAAATCTCGTCGTCTTCTCTGAAGTTCCTGGTGGTTGTCACGTATATAGAAGACTAATGCACTTTGCAGTTATTTCCATTGAAAAAAACTTAAGCAGAGTTTTTTTTATAATCATCAAAATTATTTGTCTTCCTCAAGCTTTAACCGGTGAATTAAAGTAAATATTCGAAAATGCCAAGTGTTTTATACTACTGTTCAGTAGCGAACAGAGCTGCAGAGGGAATAACCAGTTTTAAAAATTTATCCTCAAATGTGAGTGGGTCTTAGGCTGTTTGTTTATTCGTATAGGATATTTGATTAGTTATATATGACCTTTATAAATACTGTTCTTAATATTGCGCTTATGGTCACCTCTAGAGTTCTATCACTTTGTGGTTTTCAGGCCCCTGGGAACTGAATTCGTTGGTCTTTGGTTTGGTTCTCTGATGGGTATAATAACGTGGGGCTGGATTTAGTTTAGAAAGAGATCTTTGGGCTTAAGGAGACCTCTTTCACTGAATTTGGGGAAGGATCTGTGGATGAAAATTATTTGAATTGTTAGTTTGAGAAAAAGGCTGACTGGCGGCTGAAGCTATGGTAGCTAATATAGTAGCAACGTCGACTTTTTGTCACTCCTCCCCACCGCCCGCTTTTTTTTTTTTCTAAGAGCACAAATCCAAGTAGCAAAAACGAAGATGAAATTTTCTGTGCACTCTAAATTTGAAGCACCATTGGGAATCATTTTCTGATTCAAAGCTATAATTGAAATACAAATAACATCAAAATGCTCCCCTAAAAGACATCAAGGGCACACTTTTTGTTCCTAAGCATGTTTCATTAAAAATGAGAAAGAAAACTTTTAATTTTTAAAATGTTTCTAGCTCTTTAAAAACCTGCAGTAAATACTTTACAAGTGGCTAGACACCTTCCCTGGTGGTTTAGTTTATACAAGCAGGAAACTTTCTCTCCTACTCTTTCTCTCTTTCTTGTTTTCTTTAAACCAACTGACGTAATGCCAAACTTTGCTTTAAAAGAACAGACAGAAGTAATTGGTAGCTTTTAACTTTTAATAATGTTCTGGATTGGTTTTAGTGGCCAAAATGCCATTTTTTAAAAAAAAAAAAAGTTCAAGTAAGAACGGGCTTGTGGCCTGAGGAAGAAAGGCTCTGTTGATGTAGTTATTTTTATTCTTGTTTTTCAATCTGTTATTAAAAATCTTTCCTGCTGAGCACTGCTGGATTTCTCCAATTGCTCTCTGTGATGGCTGGTGCATTTCAGGTTACCGTAACTTAAACAGTTTTTGGGTTTTGGGGAGAGTGGGTATTTGTGTTGTGTGATTTCTTTCTTATTTGGAAAAAAAACCATTGTTTTTGTTTCAATTGAGATGAATTAATTAAGATTATCAATGGCGACAGGTCAGTATGTTTATAAAAAGAATGCTACACCTGTTAGCAAGAGCCTGAAATGTGAAGTTTAATTGTGACATTAATCATTTTTATGTGCGGAGGAAGGAAAATAGATGAAACTTTACAAAAATGTATTTTTAGATTGAAAGCGTTAATTTTAAGGATCAGTGTGTTTCTACTGGTGGTTCTTTTATTCACACAATTTTAGATGATAATTTTTTAACCCTGTTTATCACACAGTGTTTTTAAGCTTCCTTTTTTTTTTTTTTTAATAGTCATTTTCTCTCTCCCTGATCTTACACAGGCAAACAGAACTTTCTCCAGTTAGGAGACATCTTGGTGATGTTGATTGACATCAGGGCAACTTCAGAAGCTGGCAAGTAGGAAAATCTTTTCAGAGGGCAGAAAGATTTGTGCCAGTTTTTCCTTCCTTGGGGAAAGACACTCCACCCAGAAACAGGGCCCTCCGCCCCACTTGGTGGGCCAGAACTGAGTATCGACGTTGCTGGTGAATTGTTCGTAAGGTTTAAATCTTATGGTTACTTGTCTTGGAGTTGGCTTTTAACCCCAAATTTGTTTTGAGAGTTTTTGTTTTTCTTCTCGTTACACAGAGCGTATTTTAAAAATAATATATCCTGAAAGTAGGTATCACGGAGATACCTTAAAATGTCTTTTAAGGCTTTTACAATTACAAAAGTATTCCGCACATTCAGGGAAGTTGACGTTCTCTGCATAGAAATTTGACAGTTTTGACTTACCTTATGTCTTTCTCAGTTTTTCTTGTGAGAGCTAAGACTTTAGTTCAAATCAGGGGCATTCTTTCTTTGCTAACTACTCCTTTCCTTACGGATTTGTCAGGAAAAACTTTAGGAACTGAAGCTGTAGGTTGTTCGCATCCAGCATGGTGAGAGTATCTCAGTCTTACTTTATTTTTCACAGAATTTTCAAACCTAAATATAGTTATGTGTTTCTCTGCAATTGCATTTTTATTTACTGAATATCGGTTTATTATTTCAAAACTGAGGGAACAGTAATGAAGTTTAGCAAGAAGGAAAAAAAAAGGGCAGAGGGTGGTGTTCCGAGCCCCAGTCCTTTAATATCAGCTGTGTGTGTACTGTTCAGTGGTGGGGAGGGGTTGGGGAGGCTTTGTGGGAGATGATACAAAAAAAAAAAAAAATCCATCAATTGCGCATATGATCCCCTCCCCTTAAGGTTTACTTAAACAATATGTTTCAGTTTTGCCTCAAACCATTCCGCACCACTTCTGCTCCCAGGAATCCACCACTATCTTGGTTCCTGAGCGATTAAGGATGACACTTTCTGTTGTATAATGATCTGCAGTATTGTTTGAACAAAGGTAACATATTTTGATTTGTGTAATTTTTTGGTAGTTACTAATAGGATACCTCTAATAGGAGAAGAAACCTAGCAGTGTAAATGCCTGCAAATGCTTGTAGTACCCACGGTAGTTATACTATGTTTAAGTTATTGCCGGTGTGTGTGTGCATGCGATTGTGAGTGTGTTGTATGGATGTAATGTATGTTCACTGACAATAGGCAGCTACACCTGGGTGGTGGATTCTAATATGTGAAACCATTAACTCTGCCCTTTAAAGAGGAATCTTGTAAGGAGTTACATGACCTACTTTATGAAGTCTAGAAGTTTGAAATGGGTATGGGGTTTAAACCTGACGAAGCCATCATTATCATAACACTTCTATCTGCTCTGAATTTACTGAGCAGTTTTAAAAACGACAAGAAGCTATAAATGAAAAGCCCCCTTTTACCGTATTTTTCAGAAATTCTTCTGAGGAAAATTTTCTTCAAGTCCCATTTGTTTCTGTTGAGAGGTGCAGCTAAGTGGCAGAGGTGTTTCTGAATATATCTTTTTATGGGCTAGCACTTTATAGCTTATGCTTCTATCCCAAAACGTTATGTAGAAATAATATGGAAGATGTGAAGACTCCGTCCTGTGACCCAGTGCGTTTTTCCCTAGGGTGATGGATTCTGTGCGTCACCCCAATGTGATGCTCTTTGCCAGGCTTGTAATACTGGTTTTGATGGTTGCTGTATGTCCTATTTCATCAAGCAACACAATGCAACAACTTTGGTATCTAGGTAATTGACACAGTCAAAATAGGCTCTGGAAAATGTTCCAAATACTTCTAACTCAGAAGTTAACTTATATGTTCAATTTGTTTAACATTTGAATAAACAATGACTCATTGTCAGCTGTTTAAGCCTTCTATAGTAGATAGTGTTAGAAGGAAATATACAAGTGCCCATAGTTTATTTTCTGTTTCTTTTTTCCTTTATTTGAAGGGAGCATGGGTCTCCTATTTGCATTTCTAATTGCTCTCTCTGTTAATCACTTTGTATTCCTGATAGTGGGTAGTATAGTATTATGTAGAATAATAAACATATTCATAGATAGTATCTAATGTCCTAAGCTTTAAAAAACATTAATTAATATATTGAGTATTAGAATAACCTAGAATGAACCCTGTATAGGATGATAGATACACAACTGCTCCTTTAGACATTAAATATATTTTAGCTGTAGAAAAAAAAGATACAAAAGATTCCAAAGCCTCAGAACTTTTTTACTTGTAGAATCTGGATAGAATTTACGAAACTTACTAATCAATAAATACTTTTAATATAACGTGCTTCTTGATTAGATTCTACAGCATGGCTTTCTGCAGATTCTTGTAGATCAGTATTGCAGTTTTTCCTTATAGAAACATATATTATGTCTGAGATCAGAGACATCTATTAATAGTATAAATATATAGGGCAGGAGTTCGTTTGTGGAATCTGTTTTCTCTATTACGTGATACATTTCATGTGCAAAGGGATCAAGCATTACTAATCTAGTTTGAGCTTTATTTTCTCGGAGCTATGCACAAGTGCAGCATATGAATTTGTGACTTCATATTAACTTAGTGCGTACGTGTACGTACACATATCTATATTCTCACTCGTATAGAATGTTTCACATTACAGGCACTGAATGGAATTTTAACATAGTACACAGTTTTTTAAATGACTTTAACCTTTGTAATATCTACTCTAATTACTTGATGTAGCCCAACACCTTTTTGAGGGTTAATTTAATTATAATTTTGGTTCTGAAATGAGAGCAAGATTGGCAAAACAAATTAAAAACTAACTTCTTGTGACTTCTCTGTGATGTCATTATCCAGACATCATCTTTAGCTCTGAAAGATGTAGAAATAAATACATCAACCTGTTATGCTTTCAGTACTATTAAGCAGTTCTGAACATATAAAAGGTCCTGAAAGAGATTTTGGTTTTTGTTTCAGCTTTATTTTATGATGCCATTAAATGTTTTTGAAAGAGAATCTCACTCACTGTGATTTTTAAAAATACCATTCAACTGATGAAGTTAAGACTGGTCATATATATATTAATTTTAATCAAGGCCCATGTTACTAATTTTTCTCATGACATGTTAACCCAGTTGTTGAATGATTAATAATTCTTTTATCAACTGTTCCTGGATATACCTTTGAGATCTTTTAAAATCGGGTATTTACTGTATCTGGCAGCTGAATTTTTATGTTAATAAATTGATTTGATTATGAATTGAAGAAACACAAATGATTCTATTTAATAGCATCTTTATCTTATTAGTGGAAGTATTACTGCAAAATTTTCATGTTAGTTCTTCAAACTTAGGTACGTTTTAGAAAATAACTTAGGTACAAGTGGCCAGTGGAAGCAATTACATCTAAGCAAGGAGTAATATGAAACATTATTTTCTGTAACTTGTAAGCAAATCCTAAGAGTTGTTTCTCTTTTGCATTTAGGATAAATTTGCATTACATTCATGGCATGAAAGATGTGGTCAATTACTGTAAGAAACTCACTGTCATCTAAACCTCAATGACTGTGAACTCTTTATTTAACTCTCTATCCCATAACTGTTTATTCTCCTTCTAAATGTCCCGTTTTTAAGACCATTTCTGTTGTTGAGAGAGTGTCCTAGTTACATTTTACTTTTTCTTTGTCTCCTGATTAACTTTAACTAAGAAAACTTGTCACTTGAAGGTTTTCAATCGAGAGCAAAAATCATAATGTACACATTTTATGTATATAAATAGGTGTATGTGATCTTGCGTGTTCAGTTTGTCAGACATTTAACTCTTTAGTGTTACACATACTTGTGTGTACTTGTGTACATACCTATCATATATTTTTACTCCCAGAAATGTTCAATACATCATTATTAATTTTTAATTATGTATATACATGCTCTTCTCACTCCCTGAGTAATTCAGTATATCATTGACGATAATAAACACTTAGAAATGAGGCCAATAATGAATGGAAATGGAAAATAGGGGGATAGATATTAATGTAAGCAGGTTTTCCTCTTTTTTGTTTGTGTCATGTACAGTTGCTACTTAAAAAGATATATATGTGTGTGTGTGTATATATATATTTGTATATATGTATCTGAACAGAAGGGGGGATATGGATACTGTACAATCCATAATAACATTAAGGAACTATTGCAATATATGGCTTTATTTATTCATATATTTTTGACACAGGAAACTTTGACCTCTTTGCCTGTGGTACTTGGGAATCTTAGATAAACCCCATTGGGGTCACACTCATCAGTTCCGGCTCTGCGTGACAAAAAGCATTCTCTAGCTTCTGTTGCGCTAGCTACTGTGCTGTTTTCCTTCAGGACTGGAAGTCCTGTAAGTTAATTTGGCATTTGAAAGCACTACTAGAATTTTTCCTTTTTGAAAATTTCAAAATCCTCTGGATGGTTTTCAGAGGAGTAAGCAGAGAGCACAGGCAGCGTGATGTCGTTCATTTCAGGATGCTAAAGAAAATTATGCTGGGAGCAAGCATGCTTCCTCTGGATTATTCTGCCATGCTTTACTACCATTTTTTTCCCATTTTTTTTTCTTCTCATTGGGATCTAATATTTCAGTTTAAGGAGGAATAAAGAGTTCTCCTTTTAGTGGAAAAATGTGCTAGCTGTAGGGTTTTTACCTACATTGCTTCGTAGTATGCACATTGGGAGGGGGAGAACAGTATGAGAAGAAACTTGTATACTATAAAATGATAATATGCTTTTGTTTGCTATTGAACAGGCCTTTGCCATTCCATTTCTATGAAAAAATGCATTGAATGAAATTAAATAAAGTTGTGGTATAATTTTGAAATGACTGTGTAAGCACCAACTGTGACATATTTCTGGCAGAAAGATTAAGACAATGTTAGTAACTCAGTGCTTCCACCAAACTCTGTATTCCAAGTTTATAAAAATGAATTTGGCCATTTGATCACAGATGATGTTTGATATGAATGTATCTTGATTCAGGGAAGAGAGTACTTAAATTATTCTCACCATCAGGATGCTTTAGATTTGCAAGAAATAAAATGCCAAGTATGCTGTCAAGTCTTTTGAGATTTTTTTTAGTAAAGAGTTTTACTTGTTTATAGTAGCTTATATTCAGTGATATCAAGCACAGGCTGCTTAACATATTTGTGCCTTAAGCTCTAGTGAAGTTCAATAAGTGATTGTTATTTCCACCGAGATTTAAGGAGTAATGTACTAGAAAGTAGCCATCTACTAATGATGGTTCTGAGGTTTGGAATTTCTAACTGATTTTTAGGAGCTATGGCATAAATATAGTAATAGGTAGAAATATTTAGAGTGATCACCTTTTATGCAAGTTAGTTCTGTCTTTCATGTCTAGGAAAATATAGCAGTGAAGGTTTGCTTTTTGTATGTTTTGTCTCCCAGCAGAGGAAACTGACAGTTTTATGTTTTAAGTGCCGAAAGTTGTTCTTGGCTAAGCAGTCCCTGAGTTAATCACTGGGATGTTAACTTGAATTTTTGTCTTTGAAAAGTTTTTGAATTTTAAAGCGAAATATGCTTCCATTATTTCCAAATTGACATCCTGAGCCCTGGATTGGTTTTTAGAGAAATGTTTTCCAAATTCTTTTGGATTGCTTGAAGTCCATTGATTTTGAAATATTTAGGTTTTTTTTTTTAAGCCTTTCCGAAAGGAGAGGAAAAACTTCATCTTTTCAGGATTTTTTTATTATAGAACCCTCGTTATTTACCATTAAATGCAAATTAATTTTGCATTTATTTTGTATACTTTTTTTCCCTTTTATATTCTTTTCAGAAACTCATTTTGATGCATCAGAAATCGAGATAACAGTGATTTCAACTTTCCCGCCATGCCTTTCTGTGGTAAGATATTGTGGTCATTGTTAAGGAGTCACTACAGAGATATCCTGTCTTATGTCATTTGCACACTTTCATTATTACTTCAAAAAAGAGTGGTATTTGAAAATCGTGCATTTATTCTAATTGCAAATATTGTGAATGGTGTAAAATAACATGACTTTTAGTTTTTTCTCATTTGCGTCTTAGGTAACTTGTGTCTAAAAATTTGTTTGAAGAAGAAAAAAAAAAGTATTTTAACCAGCTTTGAAATTAATTTAAAAATTGACAGTCTTGGGGACTTCTCCAAAATGTATACGAAAATATAAAATACTGTCAGCGCACAGGGTTAAAATTAACTTTATATGTATAGCGGCGGTTTTAACCTGACACATTTTAATATAAAGGATGTTTTAGTAGAAAGATGATTTTCTCTCATTTTGCCTGTATTTTATTTTATTTTTTGCAAACTGCTTAAAATGATTGGCATCCTTAAATTATAGTTATGTGTAAAACAAATAAGGCTGCTACTATAAAGAAGCAACAGCTCTGCACATTCATCTTAAAGACTATTTTTAAATATTTTCATTTGCAACGAATGCATCAGGTCCAAAGGAAATAGATAGTATCCCTAACACATCGCCCACACTATCCTCTCGAAGTGGAATTGACTCAGAGAGCGTATTAGTTCCACTCCTAGTAGAATGTATTTCATGGTATTTTGGTGTCTCTGCTGGTAGAAGTGTAGACATTTCAACCAACCACCTCCTTCTTTGGTTCCTCTGGTATCAGGTGAACATTCTGCCAAAACTTTTGGTCCAGTCCAGTGTAATCAAAAGCATGTTGTGGAATTGGGCTAATGGGATGATTTCAAGTCATGTTAGATGTGATATTCTGAAAAAACAATTTTAAAGAACGCACCTGTTTGGGATAGAATGGAAGAGCGGGGACGGTGTTTTTAGATTTAATTAGAAGTCCCTAGATACTGGTAAAGAATTAAACGATTCTATGGATGCGTTTCTCCTTTTCCTGATGTGGGAGGAAAGGGGGTTTATTGGGGTAAACACCTTTGCAGAAATAATCAGTTAACTTTTATTTTGACAAAACATGATCCTATAAATGCACAGATGTTCTGAGCCCAGTAATATGTGCATTTTATTTCTTTAGGTTCCATCAATAAAACCATGTAGAAAAGAAAATGAACAGAAGAATATAATTAATCACCTGTCTGAGGTCAGATGTAGAGTGAACTGCATAGCCTGCAAGAGAATTCTTTTAGTTCTGTGCTTGTATTCGAAAAGCTGGCCCCCATCTCCTTTGCTCATGGGCACATTTCATCATGTGTGTGAGAGTGTCTAGCGTTCTGCTTCCCACGGATGCGTGGAAATGTGGATTTAGACTTGAGAGCTTTTGAACAGTATTCTGCTGAGGAAAAGTAGAAGCTAGCTAATGAAACACTTCTTACTGAACTTCCCTCGCATGGCCCCTCTAAAATCTATGGCTCAAGTTTAAATTTTGGTTCTTCGTTTTTCTTTCATTCAGGTATTATTCAGAATGGTCTTAGGATCATATTTTCTTTTGAGGATTAGAAGCTGAGGATATAAGCTACTGTCCATTCTAGCAGAAGCATCTTATTTTACAAAGGAGAGCACTGAGGATGAAGTTAAGTGAATTTCCCATGATTGCACAGCTACTGAGAAAAAGAACTAAGCTTAGAACCCTTGTCTGGTCAGTCATCTCCATGTCTGCATGGAACACTAGACAGGTGTGAGGTTAGGAGTCTGCCTAATACCTGAAATTCACTACTCTTCATTTTTCCTTTTGTGGATGGATTTGAGGGTAGAATAAGAGTATCATTTATTTGTATGCAAAGGGGAATTGATCATGTAATAAATCGGTTGGTACATTCATGGTGTTTCTTTATCAATACCTTATGACAGTAAGGGAATCAAATGTATAAGTCAGAAGTTATCCTGAAAGTTAAAAAGTTACTGCAGAAAATTTAGGCTTAATGCTCCTTCAAACCCCTGAACAATACAAGCCTCGTGTGTATAAAATTCATTTAGTAAAGAATTGGTTATAAAATGGTCATTAATAAGGAGTTAGTTTGTATTATTCTTCTCCCTGTGGTTTAGTAGTTTAAAATACCTCCCAACATTTATCTGTTTTGAGGCCAACTTTAAAAATAAAAACAGTCCATTTGAATTAAGGATTTTTATCTTCCAAGAAACTGGACTTTTCTTTATTCATAACAGCCCTAAGCCCCTTGGCAGGTTGAAAACTATAGACAGCATCTGTGAGATTAGGTCTGAAATGTGCAATTAGTTATTAAAACGTGGTTGAGAAACCATTCGTGGCATTTTAATAAACTCCTCAGTATTTAAAAAACAAATTAACAAAAGAATAATAAGGAACTTCATTTACTTTAAATGCTTTTGTTATTCTGTCTTTTGAATGATAAATTTCATTAGCTTAAATATAGTAAAAATGATAGATTTTAAAATATAAAGGTAATGCCTTTATTTTTCTTTTAGAATTTCTTTAAAGTTACATTTTTATCCATGACCCCGCTGTACAATATAAAGATGATTAACAGTTCTTTATTGGTTCAAGTTAAACTAATTTTAATCATTTACTCTGTCACGTCGGGAAAAGCAGGAAGAAGTTCTCTGTCGTCTTAGACATCTGAGGTGTATTTTGCTTAAATTTCTTGTTTCTTCTTATCTTTTACTTCTAACAATTATATGATCTAAAGGTTAGTGCAGCTTCCCTCCTCTGTGAGATTTACGGTGGTTCCTCGACCTCCAATGGCACTCTCATTTCCGTTTCTGTTTTAAAGAATTTTGGTGGGTGCTGTGTAGAAAACTGTTGGACCCAAGACATCCCCCAAACCATTTTAGAAAACAGTTCTAGGAGGGTCTTTGGCAAGGAGGAGGAGGTGGATCAGACCCTGGAAGTGGCAGATTTGGTCCAGGGTCTGCTCTGGAACCCATTTCCTCGTGAGTTGCCCGCTGAAGATACCTGTTAGACTGCCTTTTATTTGTCTGGGTTTGTGTCTTAGCCAGAGGGCAGGCTTGTCTTTTTTTTTTTTTTTCTTTTCTTTTCTTTCTTTTTAATTTGGTTGTTTTGTTTCACTAATGTTTCTTTCAGGTGAAAAGCCTTTATAAATGGCTGCTGTGAATAGTATTCCTTTAAAATTAAGAAAGTTTGCCTGTGGAGAAATGATCACATTGAGTCAGAAATAATTACATGAGAAAGTAATGAAATAATCTTTAATGTTAAAAAGCACTTCTTCCAAAATGGGTTGAGGAATCCTCTTAAGGAGTATGGTGAGCATCTTACAGAAAACCTCCTTCTTGGTATAGTAAGCATATTGCACAGAGAAAGGCTAAAAACTTCCATTACTATTGCCTTACTATCTAGGATTTTTGCTCTCCTCTTCCTCTGGCAGTTGATTATGTAGTTGATTTTTTATGTAGTTGATTTTTTTTTTAATCCTACCGTTAGAGTTTAACACCCAGTGTTTACTTGATGGAATCATAGGAAATGCTATCAATACTTACGTTGCCCTCATTTTTCTTAATGTTATTTTGGGGTTTATTTTTCTACTGATCCTCTCCCTGTATTCCAAGTATCTCTTTTTCTCCATTGACTTTAAGAGATTGGAACCCTACCATGTTCTCTTGGCATTGGAGATCAAAATAAATTTTAAGTGGCTCTTACTTCTGGGCTTTGTTTTTCAGAAAGTACTTTTTTGTTGGCTTTTAAAACATTTAAATAGGATGAGTTTTTGTATTTTTTTTTCCTTTCCGTTTATTAAGGGATTTGCTTCCCTGATAAATCAGTATACGTTTAATTTTTTTTTTTTTACCCTAGCCGAATCACAGCTTTGCTAATGTATTCATCCACATGTAGTAAACCCCTTCTCAAACATTTCTTAAACTGTTTTATATTTGTTCTCATGGCTCATATTTGTAAGCAAAGACTATCCTGGATGTTTTATAGAAGGTAGCTACATGGCATTTATTTTCTGCTCATTTGGATTCTCATCCAATTACAATTGTTCCTGGAGCATTCTTAGAATCTAGGAAAAGTCCAGTTGCAATTCTGTAGCTAATACATGGCTACTGAAGCTGAGAGATAGGTTATGGTTTAAGCACTGGACTGATTTTTAAGTAATAGTCCACAAATAATGAATATAGCTCCCTTGAAAGCTTAGAAAAATACAAGGTAAAGCAAAACAAAAGGCCACTTTTTATTTATTTCCAGATGGATTCCATCTTGTACTTGGCATGGCACAAAGTCAAAATGTTGCACTTTGAGATTTATTAATTAGAATGTTTCTAAGCCAGATATAGAATCTGTTCTCTTTTTTCGGATAAAAGATAAACCTACTCAGCTATAAAAATAACTTTAGAGTAGGAAAAACGCTGAAATCTCAAATCTGGGTTTTCTTTTCATATATACCTCCATTTTTCAATGAAGCGGAATCTACCAGGTTCCTCCTTTTGTTGACACTGTTGTATTGAGGACACCAGTGGCCTAATGGCAGCCAAGCCCAATGGTCTTTCCATCTGACTGAATCTCTTCCATGGCCTGGATGCTGCCAACCATTCTGTTGAGTATCTCTCCTGGCCTGGCTTCTGGGGGCAGTGCTTCCTTACCACACTTGTTTTTGTCTGTCCTTGACTTTCCTCTTCATCTCTGCAGTTTTCTTTAGTAGTATATGTTTTCACCTTTTGATCTGAATGAAGTGACTGCAGAGTCTTCACCTCCAGACCTCACCTGGCTTCTGAGTTCTAATATCAGTAGTCTTCAAATGCCACAGGTACTTGTTTATAAATCTGTTTATCGTCATTAGCCTGGCATTCAGGACTCTATCTAAGCTTTGTTCCTAGTTTACCAATTCTATCTGTACTATACCATGTGTTCTATCCTCAAAGTAGTACTTAGTCCTGGAACATTCCCAAACCAGCCTTCATTCATGTTCTCCCCTCTCTGAGATGCTTTTCATCCATCCTTAACTGTAGGAATTCTACCTATTCCTCAGATGTTGACTTTTGTTTTTCTTCCTGAAACCTTCAGATCTACAGCAATTTAGATTTAAACATCCGACCCTGTGCTCCCATTCATTTGTGGCTTTGGTATGTAGCCCATACCAGAATCTAGTTGGCATTACAAGTCTGGGGAGAGTAAGAGAATACCCAACTTATTTCTGTCCTCTTTACAAAGCCTTAGATGCAGTGGTTTCTCAAAAGTGTTGCATTAAATTGGCACCTAGGGGAAGGACACTGGCCAGAAGAGCATGAGACCTTTAGGTATTGACAAAATTGTGAAGCTAGGTTGTTAAGTTTCAGAGAGGTAAAGGATTATCTGATGTTGCATAATTAATAGACATTTCTTGAAGTTTGCCCTGACGTATTATCCCTAAAGTATAATACTGCTGGTTATAACTTAATGTGCCGTGTTTCCCAGGGGTACTTTCAAATTCTGTCTTTTATCGATTAACATCATTGAACCAAGTATGACAGTGTTAGTCAAACTGAGGTAAAGGGAGGCCCAAACACATTTGTGAATTACAGAAAAATGAAAACCCATATTGCCTTGTGCTTTACTGATACTGCCTCTGAGGTACTACAAAATAGTCGAAGATGCAAAGTGATAAGTGATCGGCCCTGAATATGTGAAGGTGAACAACGTAAGGTTCCAAGGTCACGAGCCAGAAAAGGGTAGTTTTAACTCTCACATGTTGAATGTTTGTCAGCCCAAATACTGTGTCCCAATGTTTGAGGACAGTGCTTTACTTACTGGCTTCATGGTGAAAGTGACCTGTAAGAGGTCCTGTGCTTGGAGGCTAAAGGAGCAAGGAAGATTTAGACCTTGGGAAGATCTAACAGAGACACTGGTGAATAGGGTTCATCAGGATCTGAGCAGAAGCAGAGGTAATGCTGCTTTGGGACTGCTCCCCTTACTCTTCAATTTCCATGTCTGCTTGAGGGATGGCCAATAAAGGGATAACTCAATAAGCTACTGAGATGTTTCTCACGTTGAAACAAGAATGCCTGAGACTTCTTTGTTTGATTTGTACTGATTACTTTTAATTTCCTTTTAAAAGCCAGGGACAATTTTGAAGGTTTTGTTTTGTTTTGGGTTTTTTGGTTTGTTGTTGTTGTTGTTTTGTTTTTTTCAAGACCATATCATTGGCCTTCTCTCTGTAGTGTTTTTTTTTTTTTTTAACTACAAATCTTTCTATTATCTAAGAATTGGGAAGTCCCTTTGATTTAATATGTGAATCTGTTAAGCGCTCAAATATTATCTTAAACAGCTTTGGAAAATTACGAAGGCTTGCTATTACTGTGCATTCCCAAATCTGTATGGGCATGGAACCATGAAGGAGAAATCAAGGAGAGGATCTCTTTAATGAATTTCTTTACTTCTAGGACAGCTCATTACTTGGAGGACTCTCATTTATCTATTTCTTCCTTAATAACAAAACATTCCAAAGCTTCCTAGAAACGTTAGCTAATTGCATTTTGCAGACATACTTTTCTGATGTCACCTTATGTCTATCAGCAACTTAAAAAACCCTTCAGAGGGGATTGTTGGGGATTTTTAAGAGTAATAACTGCCTGAAATTTACAAACTATTTACGTGATAGTAGAAGGAGTTTCATGGAAGAGTACATTCTAGTTAATAAGTAGGAATTTTTAAATCCTCTGTATTTTTCCACAACTGAAGGGGTGCATACTTTGGTTGAAAGTGAGTAGGCGAAACGTAGTCCTCTCTTCTGGTAGTCTTGGTGGCTTAGAAATCTCTTTATTGTAGTTTCATAATCCCTGACATGACTCTCCAGCTCTCATGTCTGCTAACAGAAATTGAGGAAGGAAATTTATGTTTTGGCTCCATTAAAATGTTCCTTTTCAGACCGTGTGTGGGAGGCATGGTCACTAGAGATGCCTCTATTTACCAGCTGGATGGCGTGTGTGCCCCGTGAGTTTCCTGTCTGCTAAAGCTGTGTGGTGCCCTTTAACGATGGGAAGGAGCACATTATTAAATGTGTCAGTCCGGCAGTGGTCATGTTTTCACTTGTGAAAATCAGGGAGCAGAGGGCATGCAAACTTTGCCCAAAGGCTGGATACAGTTTGCATAGAAATGAACTACATGTGGCAACAACCGATTTGGTGGATGCCTAGCTTGTGCTGCTCACTAAGGAGAGGCGAAAGCAGCCGCAGGCCATAGGTGCGCTAGGTGTACAGGGGAAAGGGTCCTTCCCCAGAGGGCCACCTTCAGATGATGGCAATGGGTCACGTTTGTGGAGCACTGTACTAAGTGTGTTGTCTCCACCTGAGAGAGGAACTGCTGCCATCCACGTTTCTCAGGGCAGTCGCCTAGGCTGGGATAGGTAGCAAGAGCAGAATCAGGATTGAATCCAGGCAGTGTGGCTGGAGAACTGAGGCTTGGTAAGCACTTCTGCTTCACTTCTCATTTGCTGGGAGCAGGGTTTTGGATTATAAACCCCTGGATTATAAACCCCTGTGTAATCCAGGGGTTTCAAAGACTAGGTGACTTTCCATATTCGTGCTGTTTCATTCTGTTTTCTTCTCAAACCCTAATCTACCTTTGTTCATTTTCAGAGTGGTAAAACCATTGTCTTTGTATCTGACATTTTAAAATCTGGTTTTAGTACTAACTCACGTTCGACTTGTGTTCTTTCCGTAGAGGTGGCTGCAATCTTGTGTTAAAAAAAAAAAAATCTGTGTTAGTCTAAGTAACTGTGTCTTCTTGGCTCCATTACAGCAAAAAGGCTGTGATCAGCAAACTCATGTAGGGGGAAGTTGTTGAATGACACGGGGATGTGGTACTGTCCTGCTAATCCTCAGGGCTTTGTGTTTCTTAAATTATTTGCACTCCTGGACAACTGCCCCTGCTCCAAATGGGGTCTTAGCGGGGCATTCTGACTTGGCTTCTGTGTGTTACAAAAACATTAAAAGGAAAGGTTGGTTTGGGTTAGGCATACCAACAAACAAACCCTTATCATCTTTTAGCTTATTTGTTTCTGTTGGATTAATAAAAAAAAGTAATTTATATTTTATGAATGAGCCTTAAAGATCCAGCGTGTTTTGGTGGTTAGTATAGTCACACAAGCAAAAGCCAAGAGTAAACCTTTTTTTTCCCTTTTATTTTAAGGAGAAATAAAAAATCAGGACCCCAGGTCAGTAACAGCAGTAGGATTCCATTTCGTTTTAAACTGCTTCTCAAGAAGCTCCCGTCAGAGCGAGTTGGCTGTGTCTCCGAAGGAGGCTGCTTTGCTTGCTGGCTGCCTGGGGCCTTTGAAGCTGCGGCGACAGGAGCTTTGTGTGTGTCGGTGGCGTTCTCGGTGCCTCGCGCGAGCCTCCGCCTGCCGCAGCCACCACGCGTGCTCGGCGCCGGGCTGTGGGCGGGTTGTCGCAGGCCGCCCCGCGGAAGCGGGCTGTGCGCTCGGCCTGCGCGTCCCGGCGTCTGGCCCGTGCGCGCCGGACTCCCGGCGCTCCCGCCGCCCCAGCTGCCCCCACCTCCGCGCCCCGCGCCCCGCGGGCCGGGTCGGCGGCCCCCGCCAGCCCGCCGCGCGCGCGCGCGCCCCTGCTCCTCCGCTCCCGCCCGCGGCTCCCGCCTCCCCGCCCCACTCCCCACTTCCCAACCTGCTTCGCTGTCTCCAAGAACGCTCTCCCCTCTCCCCTTGGCCTCTCCCTTGCGTGGAGTCCGCTGCTGCTGCCCCTCTTGGCTCTGAGGTTCTCACCGCCTTTCCTCCTGCGTAGCATACCCACGATGGGCTCCCCAGCACTTCCTCCTCCTGAAATCCTTCTGTTCACCTGCGACCATTGTGCAACTTGTAGACAGTCGCCCGTTGAGATTACTGAAGTTCTGGTTTTGCCTTCATTAAACAACTGTCGTATTATTAGCTTTCCGGCTGTCACATACTTTCTCCTACACCGTTTTCAAGGAGCTGCTTCAACCAGGTATCTCTGATGTTCTGCAGTATATTTACTTAGGCACACGTTCTTGAGTACATGGAAGGATTGTGTCTCCTGCATTCTCGGAAAGCTATGAGTACAATAAACATCAGAACGTTAGATGCACTAAGTCACAATGTATGTTATATTTTAATTTAGTAGTTTATTTTATAAGCACATGAAGCTTCTCTGGAGTGGCTGAGGCTTCTCTCGTATTTTTTGGTGTTCTGGTGACTAGGACTTGATATTTTTCTTAAGGAACGCGTTTTGAAACAGTTCTGTACATGGATCCTTATCAAGTTTTAGCCCTCTCTACATTATCGAGCTTATTTTTAAAATTAATTCTTTTTAAGGCTATGCTTTTTACACCCCCTGTATTAATGTCCTTTTCTGGAAACCCATATTATTAAGGCCATATCATGAAATACCAGCAATTTTGGTAGAGCTTCTCTTCAATTGTTACCACAAGAAAGTTTTAGCAAAAGGATAGAACTTTATTGGTTCATATA